>JADHKQ010000002.1:741442-1205301 GCA_019925375.1 Sporothrix euskadiensis | reverse complement strand
ATACTGTTTCCGCGAAATGTCAACCCCCCCCCCCCCCCCCCCCGCGGGTTCCACCCCCATGTGGACATCCACGCCGTGCTTCGGGGACACGAGCTTGTCCGACTACATCGTTGTCTGTGAGGCGCCGATGCTAGTATTTAGGAAGGGGTCAAAAGGCGTGGCGCTTCTCTTATCTTTGATCTTTGATATTCGACTTGCAGACTCCCTCGACTTCATAATCGGGGCCCTGATGCGGCTAGCGGATCGCTAGCGGCCGGCAGTGTGGGGCCTCTCAACCTTAATGGCAGCTGTTGCCGCTGTTGGACATCAAAACGTGCCTGGGGGTTGCCGCAGTTTGTGTTGCCGCTGTTGGAGCTCCAGATTCAGCTTCACTAAACTGGAGTTGAAGATGCATCTTGGCACTTCTGCGATTGTGCAATTCTATCTTTCTGCATTTCTGTACGAACGTATTTGACACACCTGATGCAGGTTGACTGGCAGTTGTTGGCGCAGTTGGCCGGATGCCGTTTATTGACCCCCGTGCGATCTTTAAAAAAAAAAAAAAAGGGGGACCACTCACATGGAGACTTACACGGATTACGGAGTACATGGTTTACGGTTTACATGGAGATACTTCCCGGAACTTGATGCAGATGTACGGAGAAGGGTCTTGACATCAACTGCGGCAACACTTATTCCTCCGAGCCGCGGGGGAGGGTAAGAAGAAAGAAAAAGACTGGAAACATACCCAAGAATAACGCAAGCTCGGGCAAGCTATCAGACGTCCTTTTTTTGTCTCTCTAAATCGAAAATATCCATTGATTCTCGGAAACTTTCCAACTTTCATCCTCAAAGGCAACGCAATGACCGATCCTATCTCGACCAGCCCATTTATTCTCGAATATCTCCAGATGCCGCGAGCCGAATGCAAGATAGACTATCGAGACTATCTTCAACTATCCGGATAACAGCACCTTGTCCTTCAATTTCTGACCCCTCACCCGTGCACGACCGGACGCAGTCTATCTTGTTCCATACCCGCCCTCGACCATCTCCGATTCCTGTCCCACGGCCCAGATCCAGACCACCCCTCTTTTCGACTTCGCCATCCCTTATCTCGAGAAGGGACCGATTTGCAATCAATAATCAAATATCAAACATCAAAGTACCAAGTACGGAAACCGAACCATGGAGATGGAGGATGCCGCCGCCGTATCGGCGCCGTCTTCACCCGCCTTGACCACAGCTACCATGAACACAGCGACCACTACTTTGTCGACTGCGGCCACGCTTCCTCCCACCTCAACCTCGTCCTTGACTACATCCACATCTTCTTCAACAGCGACCTCCACCCCCACGACAACAACTAATATAAGACGGAATACCTCGACCTCCAAAGGCGTCCTCCCTCCTGAATTTCTCAGACACCACTCGTCCTTCTTTGCTTCCACCTCTCACTGTTTTCTTTCTTGTTTTCTCTACTGTGACTCAACATGGGATCGATTGCACCTAGCTGGCAGGACAAGGCCGCAGCCAAGCGGCAAGCTGTCCTGGACTTGATCCCCGTCGCCTGGCGCCTGCCCCAGCCTCTGCCGGCCTACAAGGCCCAAAAGGACGTCACCGGTGCCTACGTGCAGCAGTACCTCTCACCGCGGGAGATTGAGGTCACCGAGGCCGATGCCGCACAGATTGTGGCCAACACGACGGCCGGCAAATGGACGGCCACGGAGGTCGTCACGGCCTTTTGCCACCGTGCCGCCATTGCCCACCAGCTGGTAATCCTCCTCCACAGCCACTATTTGTTATTTATGCTATTTATTGACGTTCACTAACACTTTGTGTGCAGACAAACTGCCTTCACGAAATCTTCTTTAGCCAGGCCATTGCCGAGGCCAAGCTGCTTGACGCCAAGTTTGCCGCCTCTGGAGGTGTCGCCGCGGGCCCGCTCCACGGCCTTCCCGTCAGCTTCAAGGACCAGTTCCATGTCCGCGGCGTCGAGACGACCATGGGCTACGTCGGCTGGATCGGCACCTTTGAGGGCAAGAAGGGGACGGGCAAAGAGAAAGTCGTCGAGAGCGAGCTCGTGCGCGAGATCCGAGCTCTGGGCGGTGTCCCTTTTTGCAAGACCAGTCTGCCGCATACCGTCATGAGCCCCGAGACATGGAATCACATTGTCGGCTTTACACGCAACCCTAACAACCGGCTGATGAGCAGCGGCGGCAGCTCCGGTGGTGAGGGTGCGCTGGTGGCCATGAAGGGCAGTCCCATTGGCTTTGGCACCGACATTGGCGGCAGTATCCGCATCCCATCGGCGTTTTGTGGCCTGTACGGCATCCGCCCCTCGTTTGGCCGCCTGCCGTACGCCGGCGCTGCCAACAGCATGCCCGGCCAGAACAGCATCCCGTCCGTGTGCGGTCCGCTGGCCGGCAGTGCCGCTGCCCTCAAGCTCATGCTCAAGTCTGTGCTGACCCAGGAGCCCTGGCTGCACGACCCGGCCGTTGTCGAGCTTCCGTGGCGAGACAGTCTGGCCAAGTCCCTGCCGGCCTCGGCTGCCGAGCTGGGCGAGGTGCTGACGTTTGGCCTCTGGGAGTCGGACGATACAGTGGCGCCAACGCCGCCCATCAAGCGGGCCTTTGCCACCGTCAAAGCTTTGATTGAAAAGCTGGGCCACCAGACGATCGTGTGGACACCGCCTTCGCATGCACGGGGAACCGAGCTGGCCTTTGTGGCCTTTACGGCCGACGGCGGCGCCGACATCCACCACCACATTGGCCTGTCCGGTGAACCCCTGCAGTGGCGCATTGCCGAGCTCTACGGCACACAAACGTTCTCGCCCAAGTCGGCAGACCAGCTGTTTGACGGCAACATGGAGCTGTTCCAGTACCGGCGCGACTACATGGACTACTGGAACAGCACGGCCAAGCTGACCAAATCGGGGCGGCCCGTCGATGCCATCCTGGCGCCCGTGGCGCCCATCTCGGCCATTGAGCTGGACAAGCACGCTCATATTGGTAGGCTTTCACACTCATCATTTTCTTTCTTTTTTTTTTTTTTCTTTTTTTTTTTGCTCCATCACTAAACGTGTAGCAGGATACACGCCTTGGGTGAACACGCTCGACTACACGGCGGCGGTGTTCCCGGTGACCAAGGTGGACCCAGCGATTGATCTGGCCGAGGAGGACTACACGCCGCTCAACGATCTTGATAAAGCCATTCACGAAGAGTGTAAGCCGCACCACCCTGCTCACTTTAGATATATTCTCCCGGCTTACATTTTTAGACAACCCCCAGACACAGGAGAACACCCCCGTCGGCCTTCAGCTCGTCGGCCGGCGCTTCCAAGAGGAGAAGATCCTTTCTCTGGTCGAAATGCTCTCGACCGCCCTGGCACAGGAGTAAAATTGATATTCCATGTTCATAGGACTCGTAGTTGGATTGTATATTCTATTTTTTTCGTCATCGCTATCATTACTGTCTCTTTAACATTCACTTTGGGTATATCTCCCTCCACCACTTCCACTTTGACACCCCCCAGCCACCCTACAAAAGCAGCAGCCGCGTGCCCAGGTCGTTCATCGCCGTGACCCAGTCCACCGTCTCCTCCATCTTGTTAGGCTGTGCCGCCCGCATCTGCCAGCACCGCTCAATGATCGCCAGCGTCCACGACGTCAGCACCAGCGGATGGTGGCCCTTTTTCGGTGCAGGCGACAGCGCGCGGATCCGCGGGTACTCGGATTCGAGGGCCAGGCAGCCCGCCACGCAAAAGGGCCACGAGGGGATGTTGGTGTCGCAGTTGGCACGCATAAATTCGAGCGCGCTAATCGTCTGCAAAACAGAGCGGCGGATCTCGGGCAGGTTTGGGTAGAAGCCCGAGACGACAATATGTAAGAACAAGAGGGTGGCATTGAGGTAGGTCGACGTGACCATGTGCGACTTTTCGTCGCGGGTAGGCCGTGCCGGTCGGGGTCCGCCCGCTGGGACCGTGGACGGCGGGTTGGCCAGCTCCAAAAGACCAGCGGCCGTTTCTGTCGCAGCCATGCGTGCCAAGCCCTCGCTGATGCGTGCTTCTAGCACATCGGCACGGCGTGCCAGCTCGCGCAAACTAAGCGTGCCAGCACTGCGCTCGCGCTGTTTCCAGGCTTTGAGGACTGCAACATCGAGCATGGTGGTCAGAACCCAGTCCTCAAGCCCAAACATATCGCGAATCTTGGTCTGGTCATTGTGGAAGATGGCATGTGTGCGCTGGATGGACTCGACAGACTGTGGTGTCAGTTCGTGGCCGACAGCCGACGCAACAAAGCAGTACGTGTACTGCGTCAGAAAGAACTTGAACGCCGACGACTCGCAGTCGGACAGAAAATCGACAGGAAAGAAGGCCTCGATGCAACGTTCATCGCGTGCTGTGCTGCCGCTGCCGCCGCTGCCGGAGCTGGTGTTATTCGTGTTGTGGTCGGACGGTGTTGACATGCTCATAGACATGGACATGCTCATAGACATGGACATGGACATGGGCGAGTCGGACGAGATGCTGCTGCTGCCATTGACCATGGTCGAGTCGACCGAGGATAGAAGAGCAGCAGCCGCGTCCAAGTGCATGACCCAGTCATTCACCTCGCCATGTCGTGGAATCCAGAGCTACACGGTTAGCGAAGAAATCAGATAGAACCCTTAAAAAGCCGTGCTTACCTCAAACAAAATTAAGTGCATCACGCAGGCCAGTGCCTCGACCGCCACGGCCATGCGGCTTGCACCCGTCTGCCGCGACAGCTGGGCCAGATGTTCGCGCAGATCGACTACGATTTCAATGTGCTTCATCTCCAGGTCATGGTTTGTGCCCTCGGGTATATCACTCAGCGGGCCCAGCACAAACTGCGCCTGGTCGCATGCGCTGATGCAGATGGCCGCGGCGCACAGCGGCTTCGTGCGCAAGAACAGACTCAGCAGCCAGCCGCGGCCCTTGTCGCCGGCCCAGTAGGCGAAAAATGGGGCGAGGCGTGGGAACACGTGGTCAAAGTAGTACATGAGCAGAGACAGTTCGTTTTCGCTGTAGGGAAAATCGGAGCCGGAACGGGTGCCCTCGCGCTTCGGTGGCGGCGGCGGCGGTGCTGGTGGTGGAGGAGGCGAGGCCGACCGTGACCGGGGCCGTTGGTAAGGCGGTGCGATAGCAGGCAATGGTACATCTTGGTAACGGCGAGGGTCGTGTGTATGTTGTGGTGGATGCAATGATGAAGTGTGCGATGCTGCTTGTGAAGGGCGAGAAGTGCGAGATGTGTAAGATGTGTAAGATGGGTGGGCTGCGTAAGATGCGTGGGGTTCCATTGGCCCCGGGTGGCCTTGGCCGTGTCCGTTGCCGTGGCCATTGTGTGCGTGATGAGTTTGGTGGTGGCTGGAATGACTGTGATGGTTGTGATGCGAGGTCTGGTCATCCGGTCGAATATCCATGTGTCGTCCGTCTGGTTGTTGCTGAGGCGGCCGTTGATGTTGCTGGTCGTCTCGACCACTGCTGCCGCCACTGGGCGCCGTCGGCATCGCCGCCCGGCTCTCGCCAAACTCGCTCTTCAAACCTCCTGGTGAAGCTGTCGAGGTCGATGTTGCCATTGCCGGCATGGGTCTTTGCCGTGCACTGTGCATCGCTCGTGCCCGTCGCCGCTGGCTGTAGCTCTCCTTGGCGCGCTGCTTCATGGTGCGCAGCATCTCCTTCTCCTCGTCGCCGCCGTCCATCCAGGACGGCTTGGCACCGTACCCGTAACATGTGATGGCCCGCAGGGTGCAGGCTTTACACGAGGGTCGGCCATCGTCGCACTTTTTTTTGCGCGCGCGGCAGGTCCAGCAGCCTGTTGTTTTTCGCGGCATGGCTGCGTGCTGTGTGTGCTTCGTTTTCGTCTTCGTTCGATCGGTATTCCAAAGAATCAAACAAGATGGCTATATCGTAATCATCGCGAGAGATTGTGCCAAAGTATGACGAGAGCAAGTTGCAAGGTCGTTATGTCTGTTGAACGGATCCTGGAATCCTGGAATTCTGGAATTCTGAAGATGACTACGGAGTACCCTAACGGGGGAAGGAAGATGGCGCCGAGTGGGTTATGTTTCTTATTTAAATCACGGCCCAGGCTCGTAGAGGAGGAAAGAAGGAGCCTGGCATAGCATAGCCCTGGGCCAAGACAAGCTTTTTGAGGGGGAAGGAGCGCGTGGGCTGTCTCTGTAAGGTGGCAGTAGCAGTAGACTATGTTGCAGATAAGGAGTGAGAAAGAAGGAGAGGTTTAGTTTACGAGTACGAACGTAAGGCAAGAGCGACTGGCGTCCTACACTCTGCGCCCCACCACCCACTTTTTCTTTTTCATGGTCGCATTGGTGGCCCTACCGTGATTGGCCCCATCTCGACTGGAGACAGCTGTTTGAAGACTCCTTTTTAGCGCCTAATAGACGACTTTGGCGACAAGTCCAGGCCTGACTAGGCTGGGATGGTACCTTCTCCTTCTGGGCCTTTGGGTCTGGTTGGGGTTGTTTGGCAGTTTCGATGTTTCGTTGCGGAAAGAAGGACCGCCGCGCTCGGTCGATCTTGCATCCACGCCTCGTAAGGAGCGCGGGTCGTTACTTCCACGCTGGCATTTCCAAGGTAATGGGATTTGTGCAAAGAGGTGACAAACAAGGCAGGAGCGTCGCACGGCAGTCACAAGCAGTACGGAGTAGTGTGTACGGAGTAATAATAGAACAAATATCAGCCTCTCGCAATTACAAGAGATAAGCCTCTCGCAATTACAAGAGATACTTGACTGCAACACCTCGCAGAAACACATGCCTCTCGATTAATTGGCACCAAGACTTTCAAGGCGGACTTCAAGTGTTTTCCAAGCAACTTCCACATCTTTCAATCTCAGGCATCTTCCGGTATTTTGACAGGCATACGACGTACGAACTACCAGAAATACAAAAACTGTGAACTGCAGGTGAGATTTTGGGTCAGATATGTGTAGTGACCATCTGGCCGTCTAACAGACCAACAGACACAGAGGCCCCTAATTGGATGGTGTTGGCCTTCTTACAGTTCAAGGCGGTCGGTTTCCATAAAAATGGGTCCAGTCTTGGACAATGGCCCGATAAGAGAAAAAACTCTTATCGCAGAAAAAAAGTACCAGAGAGCCTTGTGAGACTTTCTTTGGTAGTCTCTTTCTCCTGCATTTTTCTGCGTCAACCCTCGACAACCCTCGACACTCGACTCGTTCCTCCCACCCTCTCCTTCACGATACAACCGCCACAATGCGTGCGAAACGGTCAAAGCAGTACAAAAAGCTGATCCAGCAGTACCAGCTGCACCATGGCTTCCGTGAGCCCTACCAGGTGCTGGGTAAGTCACGCTCGGCAAGCAATCAATTTAATCAATTTGGTCATGACGCGTGCAGTCCTCATGCTAACTTGCCTCAGTCGACGGCGACCTCGTCCGCGATGCCGAACGGTTTACAATGGACCTCCAGGCCGGCCTCGAACGCACCCTCCACGGAAAAGTCAAAATCATGATCACCCAGTGCTGCATCCGCCATCTCTACAGTATGCCCAAAGAGCCCGGCATCAACCGCGCCATCGACCTCGCCAAGACCTTTGAGCGCCGCCGCTGCGGCCACCGCCCCGAGAACTTTGAAGAAGCTCTGTCGACCCTCGACTGTCTCACGCACGTCGTCGACAAGGACGGCCGCGGTGAGAACAAGCACCGCTACGTGGTCGCCACCCAAGACCAGAGCGTCCGCCGCTACATGCGCACCGTGCCAGGCGTGCCACTCATCTACATCAACCGCAGCGTCATGATCATGGAGCCCATGTCGGAGATGACGGCCAAGGTGGGCGCGGGTGCCGAGCGCGCCAAGTTCCGGAGCGAGCTGCGCAAGCCAGCCGCTGGCGAGAAGCGGAAGCGGGAGGACGCTGAGGACGAGGGTGCCCACAAGGGCGACGGCAGCGACGACGACAACGACGACGACGCGAGCGGTGACGACAAACCACAAAAGGAGGCCCCGGCCGAGGAGAAGAAGAAGAAGAAGAAGCCGTTTGGCGTCAAGGGACCCAACCCGCTGTCGGTGAAAAAGAAGAAGAAGACAGCACCGCCAGGTGCGGGCGGCGGCGCATCTGCCTCAAAACCCAAGACAGCAGACGACGGCGCGCCGAAAAAGAAGCGGATACGGAAGCACAAGGCACAGCCAGCAGGCGAGAGCAGTGCGCCAGCAGCAGCAGCTGAGGTGACTGCAGACGAGTAGCCGTGGCAGCACGGTTTTGGGCGGTTTGGATTCCTGTAAAAGTATGCATTAGAATTTGATACCAGCGGCATTATTTATTTTGAAAGTTTAAAGTTTATTGAAACACTATTTGTGTACGACGTACTGCTATCTTAAAATATCATTGCAGCAGGCGTATATCGACGACATGTTGTGAACATGTGACCATTTCGAGGCTGTGAAAGTCATGCGATAAAAGGCGTTTGGACGAGGCCTCAGCTGCCAGCCTTCTGTCGTTTCTCTCTTATCAAAAGGCGTCAAAAGGCGTCAAAAGTGACTCAAAAGGCGGGCCTGCGTGTCTCGTGCACACCACCGGAAGCACATAGAACCTTTCCCCGGATTATCTGTAGTATTATGTGCCTTTTGTGATAATAAAGTAGGCAAGAAGGCCACTTTGAAAAAAACCGACACGCTGGGCGCATGCACCCCAAATAGGCAGCCACGCGGGATGCAGTCGTTCTCCCTCCATTCTCTTTGTAATCCGTATATATAAAATATAACACCAAACGTGCACCTGCCATCTGTCACAGGTGCAACGATACCGTCAAACCCACTGCGGCTGATCTCCCAGGAACAGGCCGTCACACTAAGAAAGTCTCCAAAAAAGCTCCCGAGGACGGGATTACAGGCCATTGCCGTACATCCAAATAGCATCTTTCTACTTCGATAAACCCCCTAACTCCGCACTAGTTCGGGCCTGCGCTAGGTCTCTCAGACTCGGTTTTGGGTGCATCCGCAGCCAGTCGTCGTGCCCTGTTCTGCGCCTTCCTGGCCGCGAGATCGTGTTCTCCCCAAAAGAGCGGGGATCGCGACACACAAGGAAACCGCAACCCACCCTCCTTCCTGCCCGTCCCTTTTTTCTCGTACCTTCCGTGTGCACCTTGCAGCACGCGCCGTGCAACGCGAGCCTGTCAAGTGTTCCTTCCTTTAAAAAAAAAAAAAAAAAACTCAGTCTAAACATTGCTTTTCACGAGGCAGGCGCATTTTCGCCGCTCTTTCCTCTAAAATCGTTGGTCGGCGGTTGCCCCGCTGTTTACTGCTCAACTGCCCTGCAATTGCCTGTCCAACGGCCTACTTTTCCTCAAACTGCGCACCGAGTGCTCCTTCCCGCCAAACAGAGGGGCCCTGTTCCTGATCCAACCTGCTTCCTTCCTCGAGCCAACGACCCTCGACAGCCACTCGTCTTCACCAAAACGACCAAATCCTCGACATTCCCTTTCCCTTCTTCGAACCCAATCCCGACTTTTCTTCACTTCCCCACGACACTAAAAAGCGTTCTCCTTTGCAACCCACCATCTTCCGACCGAACATCAAAAGCGTCGGCCTGTGCCGAGCTTTCCCTTTGCCGCCCTTTGTCCTAGCTTTCCAGGCAAACAAAAAGTCAACATCCGGAATCCGCTTTTGTCAGTCTCGGACGACGGCCACCAAAATCGCCGACAACAACCGTAGCTATAGCCACGGTGACACACCGGACGATCGCAACGACCGAAGCAACAGGACAACCCTCAGCTCGCCGTCCGTCTTGCATGGGCAGGGCTGTCGCCGGTCGCCGGGGCCGCCTGGGTTGCAGCCATTGCTAGCCAGAGCACGAGCGCCGCCCATCCAGTTTTCAACAATTCGCCAAAACTGAGCGCCTCAATCAAGCGTTTTCTACTCCGCCCAACACCCTCCGGGAGATAGCCGTCCCTCCCCTCCGCCGTCCTGCCACTCATGCAGGCTGCAGACCAAATGGACGGCGACCTGTCCCAGCCGACGCAGCCAGGTATACCCAGAACTTCCATGGCTCTCCCCTTGTCTGGCAAATTGCAAGATACTGACCTGCCAACTCCTCCATAGCCACCCAAAATGTCATAGACCCGCGCCGGGTAGGCAAGCAGAACTCGGGCTTCACCGACGAGGACATTGCCGACATCATCTGTCTCCTCTTCCCCTACTCGATCAACGCCCGCAATGAAGCAGCCCGACTCGCCCGCGAGGGATCTCCTTTTGTTATCGGCCGCGAGGAGGCCCAGAACGTCGATGTCGACTACACCTACGAGGACCAGGCTGGCAACTTTGGCCTATCCACCGCAGGGCCAGGCTCGGGGCCTGCCTTTGTTCTGAGGCTATCCGCCAACGTCAAGGATCCGCTGCAGGGCTTCACCTTTGGCCGCAATCCCAACCGGTGTGATATCTGCTTCAACAACGACACCCTACGGCGACTCAGCAACATACACTTCCGCATATTCATCAACGAGCATGGCGTCCTCATGCTGCAAGATCAGTCGACCAACGGCACCGCCGTGGACGAGGTGCTGCTCAAGGCCCGCCGCCCGGGCATGTCTAACAAACGCACCCTTAACAGCGGTACCAAGGTCTCCATCCTGCTCCAGAACGACGCCCATGACCTCGAATTTCTTGTCCGCGTGCCCCGCCGCGAGGGCCAGTACGAGAGCGCCTACCAGCGGAACCTACACGCCTACTTGGAACGCCTCGCCATGCTCGCAGACGGCGACGAAAGCAATGGTACGACACAACCACCAGACACCAACACCATTGGCGCCGGACCCGCCGGAATTGTTAACCTGTTTCCAGCTCCACCACAAACCGGCCCGGGCCCCGGCCCCGCCCCCCGCCGGCCCCCACCGCGCTTCGCCCCAGACTCTACCGAGAGTTTACCACGCGAATGGAACGGCTCCAGCAGCTACAACCGCGTTGGCCAGATTGGCAAAGGCGCCTTTGCCACTGTACACAAGGTGACGTCCAAGTTCGACGGAAAACCATACGCAGCAAAGGAGCTCGACAAGCGCCGCTTTGTTAAGAATGGTGT
This sequence comes from Sporothrix euskadiensis, assembly GCA_019925375.1. Classification (NCBI taxonomy): domain Eukaryota; kingdom Fungi; phylum Ascomycota; class Sordariomycetes; order Ophiostomatales; family Ophiostomataceae; genus Sporothrix; species Sporothrix euskadiensis. The sequence goes on along the minus strand of JADHKQ010000002.1, from coordinate 1,194,252 downwards.
CCTCGACCAGAAGGTTGAAAACGAGATGAAGATTATGCAAAGAATCCAACATGTAAGTCCACGGCCCGGTTCACTTAATCACTCATATCAACATGGCACGCACTGACATTCGTAGCCCAACGTCGTTCGATATATTGAGCATTTTGATTTTGACGACCGGCTCTTCATCATCATCATGGAGTATGTGCCTATGGGCGATCTCGGCAGTCTTATTACGAACCGCGGCAGTCTCCCAGAAGCCACGGTCCGAGAGATGGCCAGCCAGCTCATTGATGCCCTTGGCTACCTGCACCGCAAGAACATCACCCACCGTGATGTCAAGCCGGACAATATTTTGATTGACTCGCTCGCGCCATTCAACGTCAAGCTCACCGATTTTGGCTTGTCCAAAATGGTTGACAACGAACAGACCTTCTTGCAGACGTTTTGCGGTACACTCCTGTACTGTGCACCCGAGGTGTACGGCGAGTTCACCGAGTTTGACGAGAACGGAGCCCGCACCAACCGGCCACGTAAGAAGAGCCGGGTGCCAGGCCAGCGGTATGACCATGCCGTCGATATTTGGTCCCTTGGTGGCGTGCTGTTCTACTGCCTCACAGGCAGCCCGCCTTTCCCAGTCCAACAGGGCACAACCTACATTGAGCTACTGGCCTGGATCATGTCACGACCGCTCGATATCGCACCCTTGCATGCCGTCAACGCCTCTCCAGCGTGCATCCACTTCCTCCAACTTATGCTCAGAAACCGGCCTGAAAACCGTGCCTCCATTGAGGCCCTGCAGAGACACCCATGGTTGGCTGGCCCCGACGCGTCAGCCGAGTCTCTGGAACAAAGTGCTTCGCAGCTCAGCCTCGACGATGGTGCCGGCATGGACCCGTTGCCCGACACACGCCTGGATGGGTTTGGAGAACAGAGTGACGACGAGATTCTTGATGATGATGACGACGATTACCTTGGCGGCGAGAGCCAGATCCATGACATTCTCGACGGCATGGACGGTGTAATTGGCTCGCAAGATGGCCATCAGGTTGCCGATGCGGCTACCATCCGCGGTCCGCAACAGCCAAACACACAGCAACAGCGCCTCTTTGGAGAAGTCAATGTCAGCGCCATTGGAAGCTCGGGCGTCATTCCCGCAGACCGTCTAAACCTCCCGCTCTCCGACCTGGGAGAGTCTGGTGTTATTCCACGGGGCTACTCGCCGGACTCGTGCAGCTCTGATCCGAATGAAACGTTCTTGACACCACGAGCACGCCAGCAGCAGCAGCAGCAACTTCAGCCAGGCCAACAATGGTCCCAGCCTAGGTCAGGCTCCAATGGCGGCTCAGCCGGCGCTGGTAACACAGGTGGTGGTACAAGCGGTGCTGGCGGTAGCGGCGGCGGTGGTTCCAATGAAAGTGCTCATGTCCCTGCCGCCCTGTCTCAGTCGAACCATTTCCAGCAGAGCCATTCTGTGGACGAGCTGAACAACCTGACCTTTGACGTGGCCTCGCAGAGTCTGGGTGGTGCCGAGTCCATTCTAGGCAACCTGAACATGAAGTCGCTCGCTGCTTCCAACTTCAAGCATTCCATCTCCGACTTTACGAGTAGCAAACGCAAGCCGGCGCCCGACACCAGCGATGAGTTTGAGACCAGTGCTGCTGCACGGCCCGCAGACAAGCCCACGATCAAACGGCTCAAGTCGGACGTTCACATGGAATCCGCCTCCGCGTCCCACCCGAACCTGGTTGCTGCGGGCACAGGCACGGGTACGAACACGGGAGTCAACAGCGAGCGCGCCTCTATCCACTCTGGCGATGATGACGACGATGACAACATCACAGCCGACGACGTCGCAGCCTATGCCGCTGTCAAACCGATCAGCTATCCTAAGGGCGGCCGCCAAATCGATATGCCCGTCTCCAAATCTGTGTACTGGGCTCACAACGACTCCACCAGCTGGCATCTCCAGTACCCCGAAATGACCCAGTTGCAGTTCAATGCGTTTGAGGATGCCGCCGAGGCGAGGGGCGAGGAGTTCCGTCAAGGCCCGTCGCCGCTCTGGAAGATTGCGATGAAGCATTTCCCGCCCTCCGAATCGTCGGCTGCTTCAGGCGTCCTCCGGTCCGATTCGGAGCCACGATCACGCTCCCGCTCGACCTCGCACATCTCGGACACGGCCGTCAACAGTGGCGTCAATATTGGTGATGACAGCGTTGCCGACCAGAAGGAGAATATTATGCCGTCTAGCAGCCCGGCCTCGGCTCTTCAGCAGCAAGTCATGACCCCGCCGCATGAACCCTCAGCCTCGCCGCAACCATACCTCCAGCCGACGCCGCAAGCACATATCATTGTCCCAGTTGTGACCGCCACGGAGAAAGTTTTGCCTGTGGCGCGGCTCACCTCGACGGCCGCGTCTGTTGTCTCGAACATCTCCGTGCCAATCACGGAAGCGGTTACGTCTTGGGGCCGCCACCCAGACAACACAAAGGTGTTTCTTCCCGTCACGGAACTCAAGGTACCCAAATTTGCCTTTAAGATCTTGGCATGGCGAGGTGACGTCAATGGCGGTGCCGGGTCAGAGCCGTGGAAAGACATGCAGCCGTTCCCGCGGCTGGATGCTGCCGGTGACATTGCCAGTCGATACCACTTTCACATCTCGACCAAGGCCCGCAGTGGTATTCTAGTGAATGGCGTCCCGATCAGCTCGTCGGACCCACGCAACACAAAGAGTGCCTCGCGCTACTGGACCCGTCTGTACGACGGCGACCTGGTTACTGTCTGGCACAACATGGGCGACCCCATCAACGCCTCGACCACCAAGCCGATGCGCACGGAGCTGCTCTTTCGCTGCTCTTGGGGCGGCTCTGCCAAATCCCGAGAGTATCTCGCATCTACGCCGGCATCACGAGCAGCCGCCGCTGTCGCCCTCGTCGACGAAGCCACCAGCCGACGCCTCGACGAAGCCTGCCTGCGTGCTGAGCGCTACATTGCCCACAACAAGCTGCACCAGCGCCACCTTGTCGAGGCCGACCGCGACATGGCCGAGCGCGAGGCTCGCATCGATCAGGAGCGGCTCCGGTCTGCCGAATTTGAGCAGCGCCGAGCTGAGATCTTGGGCAACAGTGGTGGCGGAGGACTCCAGATTCGAGTTCGCCGACCCCGTCTTGCTGCATCCGCCATTAGTGCACCGCCCGTTCTCGTGTCGGCATCGAGCAACATGGCCGTTAACAGCGGCGGCGAGGGAAACGGCGGCGACGGCGGGTCCAGCGGCAAGTACAACAGCGGCAACAGCAGTATTACACCTACTCCATCGGCCGCTACGTCCCAGACGCCTAGAGGACGGCTGGCACGGCAGTAGCCGGGGTGAGGAAGAAGAGGCTTTCTTCATTTTGGGGTTTTTGGCTGCTTTCTTTTGCATCACTTGGCCACCCTTTGCCTTTCTTGTTATTTGCGTTATCTTTTCCTATCTACCAAAATATGGGCGGACATGGTTAGGATGGGATTTTTTTCGGGTATGGATGGAACATGTTCAGGTTGGAGCGTTGGTTCATTTTTGTGACTTTTCTTGAAAATTTTGTTATTTTGTCGCAGTGCATTTACAAAGCCGAGCATCATCGTCATCGAGCCTCGTTATTCTGAGCATATCTCACGTTTTCCTATATAGCTATAATAAATAGGGGGGAGAAACAAGTAAAACAAAGTATTCTTCTGTTTTATATCATCTTCTGTAGCTTTTTATGAGATTTAGGAACCATTGCATTGCCACCAAAAGTGTGAGAGTCTCTATATATGCAGGTCTATTTTGATGCAACAGGAGGAGATGAAAGGAAAAGTAAGAGCAACCGCCTAGAGATAAAGATAAGGAAAATGCAAAATAGTTTTGGCGTGAACTTGGCAAAACAAGCTGTTTGCCTGTCTAGGAAATAAGAAGAAGAAAAAAAGCTGCAACCAAAAATACCAACATGAATGTTACCAAACCAAATAAATGACAAAAGAAAGAGATCAAGAGGCTCATGAAAAAATGAACAGAGACGTAAATGCAGTTGAATATGCGACAGTAGAAGTTGAGAAAATAAAAGGAAAAGGCAAGTTAACGCTGCATCTTTCAAAAGGCCTGGCCCGGATGCGAGGGACCTGGCGTTCTGGACCGCGGCGTACCGCCGAAACCGGCCTGGCTCTGTGCGTACTGGCTCTGTGCGTACTGGCTCTGCGCATATTGGCTCTGGGCAAAGTAGCCCTGCTGCTGCTGCTGGTGGATCTGCGGCGAGTTCGTCGGCCAGCCACCCGGCATACCGCCACCCTGCTGTCCGTAGCCCTGTTGCTGAGGCACATACGTGTTGTTCATGGCCGTCTGTTGTTGGAGCGAGGGACGAGGCTGCGGCGGGCCGTGACCGGGAGGCAGCTGGTAGTTGCCGCCATAGGCGCTCGCGGCCGGAGGACTCGGTGTACCGTACAACCGGGCAGCGTACTGTTGTTGCTGCTGCTGCTGCTGGAGCTGCTGCTGGAGGTAGTACTGCTGTTGAGCGGCCTGCTGCTGCTGGTACTGCAACTGCTGGCGCTGGTTGATGGCGTACTGCACAGCCTGCGAGCTCACGCCGTCCTTCATCTGTTGCTTTTCACGCTCGCGCGCGGCAATGGCACCAACGAGGCCAGGGCCACCGGCGGGCTGCTGGGTGTTGCGCGAGTTGCCAACCATGTTGAGGAGGGGTGCGCCAGTCATACGGGCCAGGTGCTCCTGTTCGCGAGCCGACAGGTGAGCACCGACGTCCATGGAACCATTGCGGGCGTGGCTACCAAGAGCGGCCGTGGCACCTTGTGAGCTGGGGCGCTGCTGCTGTTGGTACTGTGGGTTCGGTGCGGCGCTGCTGAGCATGTCGTAGCTCGAGGTCCGGCGCATCGTGGGCGAGGGCGTCTGGTTGCGCATGTTGAGGAGCGAGTTGTTGGACGGGTTTCTCTGGTGAGGCGGGTAGACGGGCGTTGAAGCCTGGGCAGCCTGTGCACGCTGCAGGACAAACTGCTCAGGTGTCATGGCACCGGCACGGCCCTCACCATCAGTGACGGCGGTCGTACCGACCATAGCACTTCCGGGCTGCCAGGCAACACTGCGACGGCGGATGGTGTCGTCCGATTCCTGACGGTAGTGGCTGATATCAGAAGGGCGCGACTTGTGGCCTTGAGCTTGTTTCTTGCGGAGCTTAGCCGGACCGGCGGTGGCTGTATTCGCGGCGGGCGCGGGCGAGTATGATCTCGAGGGCTGGTTGTTGGCTGAGCTGCCACCACCAAGCGGGGTCGGCGTCTTGTTGCGCGGGACGTTGGCCGAGGCGTAGTTGTATGTGGGACCAAAGTTGACTTCCGGAATATCGAGGACCTCGTTGGGCGGAGGTGGGGCCGGGGCGGCATCGCCGACTGTACGCAGGATACCGGCACGGGGACGATCCACAGATTCCCGTGTTTGGCCAGACCCGCGAGTGCTGGCATAGTCGGGTGTTGTCGTCGATGAGGCATCATCGTAGCGGCTGCTGGCTTCACTGCGCTTGGTATCTTGGCGGAGAATCTCTTGGCGCAAGGGAGGTTCGCTGTTGCTGGGGATGTTGTCGGCGAGCTGGACCTTGGCAAGAGCGGCTTCATCGATATAGTAATCCTGCAGGCTATCTGAGCTTGAAATAGCCGACTGCGGCTCAGTAATGGTAGGTCCTGGTGCCTTATACCTCTGCACGCTGTCAGCTTTCGAAGGAACGGGTTTCCTTGAGATGGAGGGGGACGTTTTAATCGGCGATAGCGCAGGAGCCCCAGAAATGGAAGCTCGACCTGCATTCGGCGGAGGAGTCCGCAGCCGCTCGGGTGGTTGCCCGGAGGAGGTGGAGGTGGAGGTGGTGGTTGCTTGGGGAGACTGGGACGGGAGGGAGTTCATGTCAGGGTTAGGATTGGGGGAGGGGTTGGGAGGAGTAGGACCTTGAGCTAGAAGCACCTGGCGGCCGGATTCGACGCCGTGCATGCGGGTTGGCGGATGGCCAGTGTGTGGGGGCACCTGGGGCAAGGGGCCACCAGGACCAGAGCCTGCGACTTGGGAAAGGGGCTTTGCTGTGACATCAAAAGCTGGGGCAAGGACGTTGTGTGCCTGGTTGAGAGGGGACTTCGAGTATGCTGGGTTTGGTGCAGTGCTGGTAGGGGCCGGGCCCTGTCCTTGGCCCTGACCCTGGGGATAGTAGTTGGGGCTGGGCTGGCCAAACGACGGGACGGAAGAAGAGGACGACAATTGACTTCCAGGCTGACCCTGACCACCACGGCTGTTACCACGGCTCTTACCACTGCCCTGGCTGCTGGGACGATGCTCCTGCTGATCCGGCATGGGCCAAGCCTGGTTGGACACGTTGCTGGCATTGACGATCTGGGCCAGGGTGGAGTTGGACAGACGGCTGTTGGCTCTACGCAGCTCAGGCGAGTGGTAAGGTGTGGCGGCTGGGCGCGACGAAGGCGGGTGGTGCGCTGCGGGAGGCGTAACTACAGGCTCGGGGGTCTGAAGGCGCTGCTGCATGTCGCGGAGGTCACGCGGAGGCGTTGCATTGCGCGACGAGGAAACGTCATCCTCTGAGCTGACACGCTCGGGCGTGGTGGCCAGGTCATTGACGTAGCCGCGGACTGGCGGAGATGGTGAAGCACCGGTCGGGTAGTAGCCGGCGGCGGCACCACCAGGGCCACCAGATGTGATCGTCGGGTCGTAGAAGGCGGCCGGCTGGCCACCGTACCGACCAGGGTTGTTGTCAGCAGCACCCACACCCATGTCCGAGTTGTTGCGAGCATGAGCGATGGTCGCCGCCTGGGCCATGGACGGGAGAATCTGCTGGCGCTCCGAAGCAGGCGGTGCCGAGTCAGTGCGGTTGCTCGAGCTTTGTGCCAGCGCAGCCGACCGGCCAGAACGCAGCGAGTCACCATCTTCGGCAAAGTTGACTCTGGCACGCGGGGCCTGGGCGCCGCGTTCGCCAATGACACCGGCACTGTTGCTCATGGGCAGAGGACCGGGGCCAAAGCTGAGACGTTTGCTGCTGCGGTTCGAGGTACGCTCGCTCTCGAAGCCGCTGCTGGCGCTCTCGTCCAAGGCCGCCATACGCTTGGCAGTCAGGTCCTTGAGACGCTTGTACCACTCACGCTCGGTCCAGGCACCACTGCCGTCCGTCAGAACCAAAGTCGACACATCCATAATTTCGAGGTAGCCGTAGCGGCGGTGCTTGGGCATGGCGAACATGAGGGAGCGGGGATCGAGAGTGCTGGCTACGAGGCGCTGCGGGCGACCGTACAAGCAGAATGTGTCCCAGGTGGGGAAGAGGGAGCGCAGGAGCATTTCGAAGCCGCTGACCATGGGGCGGACCTCGGGCATCATAAAGACAAAGCCCTCGGTAGTCGAGGCAGGGTCGGAGTGGATGGTGATGGTACCCTCGAGCTTGACAAGAGAGGAGGCGTCGATCAGTGCCTTGGACTGCGGGTAGATGGCGTAGGCGGAGTAGGCGTTTGTGACGGTAGCAATGGGCTTGGCCTTCTTCTGCTTCTTGCCCTCGACACGCTTGTCGTAGAACTTGATGTCGCCCTTGAGCTGGGGCATGTGCGAGCGGTCATAGACAGACCGCTTCTTCATCTCCTTTTGCAGCTTCTGGACCTCCTTCTCGTCGGGTGGCGAGATAACACACCAGCACCGGCGCCAGGGGACACCGGCACCAAAGCGAACACGGACCCACTCCTCGGTGGTGGTCTTGGAGCGGCTCATAATCAGGTTGATGTTGTTGAGCGACTTGCCCTTGCCGGCAATCAAGGCACCGGTGTAGGCCTCCTGCAGGGTCGAGTGTTCGAACATGGCGAGGCGGATGCCGGCCGTCCACTGGATCATCGAGTGGTGTGAGTTAAAGTGGAGGAGGTAGCGGTTGCGGCCGGCAGTCGAGACGCTGAGGACATTTTGCAAGGGCTGCTCGTTTGTGGAACGTGTAGGAAGGGAGTCGATCTGGAGGGAAAGAGAAGAAAACGAATTAGTCCACCGTTACAAATGGCGTCACAATCATTTACTGAGTGGCTGGTGGGATTGTTGTAGGGTATGACGTACCACTTTGATTGAGGCGTCTGTCAAGTTAATGAATTTGGGTAGCACCTCGCCATCCTCGCCTGCTGTGTCAAGCTCTGCAGCGTCCCAGAGGGACAGCACGGTGCCGACGAGCTGGGCGAAGCATTCGGTCCAGGTTCTGTCCGGGTTCGGGCGTCCCTCTGCGAAGCGCACAAATTGTCAGTTTTCTCGTTCATTCTCATCATTCCATCAAATGTGACAAAGCGTCTATTTTTAGTGGGAAAGAGAGGGGAAGGTCATACGTGTGTTCTGGTCGTCCAACTTGAGAAAGTAGCCCTCCTGGTACAGCTTGTTGGCGTGGCTGTTGAGGAGCGTGAAGACGGGCTGTAGCTCCGGAATAGTGTTGTTTGTATCCATGACGTGCGGCTGGTAGGTCTGGATCATGGACAGGGGTCGCGATGAGCTCCGCTGGCGGCCGGGGCCTGGTGAGAATTGTGAGTCGTTGCCTAGTGCGCCAAGGCCATCCTCTCCGCCGCGGGTCGGAGATGTTGGTATTGTGATGTCGGGAAAGGGCTCTGGTGATGACGCAGCCTGGATCGGGGCTGGCGATTGTGACTGGGATTGCTCGGGTTTGCGGGCGTTATAGGCGTTGCTGATGCTGGCAAAGGTGTCGGCGTTGTTCGTCGTGGGAGGCGATGGTGTCCTGGAGCCTCTGTTGCCACCGCCGGACAGCTGGGACATAAACGAGAGAACTGGGGTGGAGGGTCAATATGGGGTTGAGGTCGGGAAGAATAAACGTAAACGAGAAAAAAAAAAGCGACGGCGATGCGACGTTGAATAAAGAGAGAAAAGAAAAGAAAGAAAATGGAGAGGTTGACAGAAACGAGGGATGCGAAAAAAGGTAAAAGTTGTTGGAGTAGAATGAAAAGGTCTTAGACAAAAAGAGGTGACGAAATTGGGTCAAAAGGCACAAGAACGGGCGGGAAAAGAGGGAAAAGAGGGATATGGGTGGGCGACAAGCGAGGACGGAAGTACAGGTATTAAAAATTCGGCGTACAAGCCGAAGAACCAAGAAAAACAAGGCCACAAAGGGAACAGAATGAGGAACAAATAAGGAACGCAAAAGGAAAAAGGAATAAAACGAAGAAAAAGGAACAAGAAGAGGAACAAGAAGAAGCAATGGTTGGCTGAACCGGTTCTCTAAAGTGGCTTGTCCGGGCTGCAAAAACGGTTGGAGGAGAATGGCCGAACACGAGCGCTACACCGACGACGCATGATTTTGGACGTTGGCGGTCATTTCGTTGTGTTCTGTTCTTTCTTTTCCTTTCCTCGTTCTCTTTTGTTGTACTCTTCCCCCCCGTTTTTCCATTTTGTTCTTTTGACTTTGGCCGCTTTAGCGTTAAAAGACACACGCGTAGTATCGAGTATTCTTCCCGTGAAGAAGCGATGGTACTAGCGGACCGACCATTGACATCTGGCTCGGCGATCTAGACGGTTCCAAGCCGATTTGGGGTGCTTTGGGGGAAGTGCATCGAAGTGCTTGGTTGTGTGGTTCTGGTGGTTTTGGTGCATTATTGTGCATTGAAGTGCGTTTTTGGGCGGGACAGGGGTGATCAAAGTAGAAGAGGGGCAGCTTTGCGGAGGGTAAGGGATGGGCTGGTAAGATGCGAGGTGGCATAAAATGGCCAGAGAGGAGAATAGAGTAATAGCTGCATAGAGCCATAGCAATAATGGACAAAACGAGCAAAAGAGGGCTGGTAATGAAGGGAAAACAAATAACAAAAAGGACGATAAATAACAATAGCATAGTGAAATACTAACCGCGATTCCGACCCATTTTGGGCTATTGAAGACCTGGGCTGGTCTTTAGCAATGGCCCGGCCGTGGGTGTGTTGGCTTGTGTGTGTGTTTGTGTGTGTGGTCTGCTAAAATGGCGTCGTCGATTATCGTTATGCGATCCCTGGGAAACGTGGGACGTGAGTTGTGTAGGAAAATCGACAGGGCGGATGGGACACGGCCGATCTGTCTTTTGTTTCTGGGACGAGTGTATTTTGGTGAGCTGCTTTTCTGACGTCGGTCGTTCGATTGGTAACGAGAAGCTGAGACGCGCTGCAGGGGTGGTGGTGAGTGTCGTCGAAAGAGAGTTGCGTTCTCGAAAAAGAGCTGAAACGGGCGTGTGAGAAAGTGAGGTAAAAACAAAAGAAGAGAGAGAGAAGCACAAAGCAAAAAGACAGCGAACACGAGCTGATTAAAGATGAAAAACGCAGAGGCGGGAAACAACGATAGGGAAAACGGAGTCAAAATACGTCGTAAAATAAATACAAATCGGCCAAGCCAAAGCAAAGCAGCAAAGCAAAGCAAAGCAGTGACAAGCAACGTAAAGAGGTGGTCGAGGAATGGAAGCTTGCAAGGGTGATTTGTGTTTGTGGTGCTTGTTTTGGTGGAGGCCGAGAAGGTTCGGTAGGATAGCGACAGGAAGCTAAGAGGGAGAGGGCCGATGGGCCGTTTTCCCTTCTTGCGTCTAGTGACGAATGCTCTCCAGAGTCAGAGGGAGCCAATGCGACAATGCGACAGGGTCACGCCGGCAAGGTCGGGGAAATGCGATGCGAGAGTGAGGAGAGGGTCAAAAAGGAGGTCGAAAATAGAGAGGAAAAGGAGAGAAATGAATACGAATTAGAGATGCAGGAGAAAGGAAAGAGTGAACGAGTTGAGAGAGAGCAAGAAAAGGAAGGCAGGAAAGGTGTGTGGAAGGACCAACCCAATGGCTGACGTAGGTCAAAGGGAAAAAAGACTGGAGCTCCTGCTTCTTGCTTCTTTCTTCTTTCTTCTTGGTGTTCGGGAGTCCGCGCGCCTACCTACCTAGCTGAACGGAAGGAGAGACGAGGCCGTGCTCTCTCCTTTTTTTTCTTGTGTTTGCTGTTTGTGTTTCGTCGAAAAGTTGAGTTTGTTTCGATCGGGGAAGGAAGGGCCGAGAGGGTAACTGGCTAAATAGGCAGTCGTCGAGAGAGTGAAAACGGTCGTGCTTTCCTTTTCTTTTTTGTTAGTTTTCTGGCTCTGGGCGACAATGATGTGGAAACGTGCTCGTTCGCAGCTGCCGTGTTTCCCTGTTCGCTTGTCTGAAGCATCAAGCTTGGAAGAGCTGGGCGTGTTGGGAAGCTGTGCCGTTTTTTATTGAATCGGGAAGGCGCAATACAGCTTTGGAGTGAGCTGCGGGATTGGAATTTTGGGTTACTGGCGCATACGTAACAGAGCGAAACGATGTGCGACTCTGACAAGGAGGACAGAGGACTGACAAAGCTCCGACGTACCGAGTGGAAAAAGCAAGTGTGCGAAAAAGAGATGCGACCAAATAGGCAAGTGCCAATGGCGGATTGTTGAATGACGAATTGTGAGTTAGGCGAGTGGGCGAGTGGGCGAGGTGAGTAGGGCGAGAGAAGACGAGACGAGATGACTGTTGACGACCAAAAAAAAAAAGAATTCAAAATAAAACCCGAGAAAATAGGAAGGAGGAGAACAAAAAGACGTCAAAAGGTCAAAAAGGTCAGAAAGAAGGGACGAGGGACCCAGAGGCCTAAAAGTGGCAGGCGGCGAACTTTTATTCAGAGTCAGAGAGAGCGTATTGTGATGGAATCGTCAATTGCCCGTTTCTTGTGTGTCTGGGGGAGAAACTGGGGGGCGCGAGATAGTGGATGAGGACGAGAAAACGAGCGCGCGAAAGATGCGACGGGGACCTGGGGGCAAAACGCCAAGCGGATGGGTCGGATAGCTCGCTACTTTTTCGTAAGATGCTCTCTCTTTTCGTACTGTTTGCCAGTGAGCATTGGGCACAGTTCTGGCAAGCCTGTTCCGGGTTGTCTTGGTATTGTGTGGATTATGCTTGGCTTTTTTTCTGGTGCTCTTTTCTTTTCGTTTTCGTGTCCAGTCGTGCTTTCGTTATTTTACACTTTCTTTACTGTATACGGAGTACTCCGTACATAGACCAGCCCGGCAGACGGGCAAACCGGGAGGGCGAGAAAAAAGAAGAGGAACACAAGATGAGGAAATGCCAATACGAGGCCGCCCAAGGGGAAACGAAATTGCCGTGTGTTCGTTTATCTCACAAGCTCGTACTCCGTACTTTGTGTGGTGGTCTGCACCTTTGGCACTATGCACGTCTATGATGTCTAATATCCCAAATGCAGGTTGCTGTCTTGCAGGTCTGAGCCTGTTCTACTGTCTTTTTGTCCTTTTTGTCCTTTTTGTCCTCTTTGTCCTTTTTGTCCTTTTGCACCAGCAGACTGCCAGGTCCTTTCACTTTTCTTTCTTTTCTTTCTGGCGAGGTTGGGTGTCGTGCATAATAGTATGCCACTAGCTAACAAGGTGTGGCAGTCGTGACGCACGCCGTGCTGCCAGGCCATGGACCTTTTTCTCCTAGGCAAGGGAAGGGGGGAACGGAGTGCGAGGAACGGAGTTTGAAGGTGACGCAGTGGATGGGCGGAAGCGGGTATAGTCTGATTTAGCGCCGCGTGGTGAACAGTGACAGATGTTGGAAGTGGCAGGAGATCGCAGCGGTGGCGGGTAGATCAGATCGGATCACAGCACTGAATTACAGAAGAGTGCAGACAACTAAATAGATAGGTCAGAAACACGCGTATGAAGAGAGCAAAATTAAGCTGCACTGTGCACAACTCATACCTCTCCGTGTTATCGTCAAAGAGAAAGGTCGATCTCCGGGCTTACGTGAGTACTGTGTACTGTGTACGGAGTAGGCGCAGATGTTCTGAAAACAGCGCTGGGATCTCGCTGGATGCGTTGCGCGGCCTATCTAGGAAGCATCTGGTGAAGATCGGCAAAGCCAGGTGGGTTTACACAGGAGATGCAGTAGATGGGCGTTTCGATCAGTTTTGGATAACAGCACACAGTCACCACGCACGTCGATCGCGAGGGCAAAAATCGAGTTGGCTGCCAGGTGGGCAAGCCGAGCTGTCTAGCTGTCTATCTTATTTTTAGAGGCGAGCCAGGAACTCGGTGAACATACGTCGTATCTTGATAGTTACAAACAATGTCGATCCCGTAAGGCTGTCAAAAGACGAGTGGTAAATTAGACAGAAGAGATCTGTAAATTGATAAAAGAAAATTGACAGCACACAAGGAGAGACCAATTCTTTCATCAGCACAAACAGTGACGTGTGAAAACTACAGACGTATAAAGTTAGTACAGCCGGCAGCCGTGACAAGACGACACGGCCTGTGACGTATGCGTCTAACAGGGGGCTGGCCCAAACAGGGATGACAGGGACAGGATTGCAACACGCAAACACTGCATGCGCCGCACAGCAGTATGGGAAAACATGAGCGAATCAGTCTGGTCGTTCGAGAGTGTTTCAAACGTCCACTGAGAGAGGCCTGTTCTCTTCGTATCTGTCACGGGCAGCGAGCAGCCACGTCCCTCTTGCCGTCCCTCTTGCCGTCCCTCTTGCCGCCCTGTGCCACTGTTCACAGTTCCGCTGTTGACAAAAATGCCGGTGGCTGCCGGGCAAGGAGAGAAAGCCCCGTATCATGGGGCGGCGCATACGACGGATGCACAATGACTCTGTAATTACGACGTGCTCCGTATTAAGTATCAAATATTTACTGGATATCGGCAGAGGTGAGCTCACAGAGGTCCTTCTCCATAGCGAAAGATTGATAAAATTCGGGAGGCTGGAAGATGCACGCCAAAACGACAGGACGGGTTTAAACTGCGCAAATGAAAGTCTTGAAAAGATCATGGGAAGCGTACTCCCAACGTATATGTACTTCTGTTCGGCATCGGGCCAACCCAATTCTGAGTTGAGAGGAGTCTTGCAGAACGTGTAGGAGAGCAAACGTGAGCGCTTGAATAGCCTGCCGCCAATGCATTGGCCAGCGGTCTGTTCCTCTATTTATGACCGGGCTTCTTTTCCCCCTTTTGCGACAGATGGTCATTGACGTCTCAGGGCAGATCCTTCATTCTGAGCTTTCGAGCTCGGGGAAAGCAGAGGCTCTCCACAGAAGGATGGGCACTACTACACATCCATAGACGACAAGTAGAAGAAGACGGTCGTTAAGACTCAAGAGTGAAGAATAAATTCAAACGATTTCCCCCTCCAACAAAACGGGACTCCACCGGCATCTTGTCCGCAAATGGCAAGGTTCGTGAACCAACGTCGTCGTATCCCACGACAAGCATCTACTAGCTATCCTGCCTTCGTAGCATGATGCAACTACAAGTTGCCGCTTGCCGTAATAAGTATAGGTGGTCGACCTTTGGACAACCAAATCTTTGTTGGGAAAAAAGTTGAGGCTTCAGTGCTACGACTTGGCATGCAATGCATGCTGATACGTGCGTCGTAAAAGGAAATATGTGAGGAGAGAAAGAAAATAAACTGCTCACTCCCATGTTGGACCTGCAGCACAGAAAAACGCCATGCATATCGCGCTTCTTCGTCTTTGCCTTTTCCTTTTTCTATTCCGTACCGACAACAGCACCAACAAAGAAAAGAAACGGGCTTCCAGACTCGGTAATTGAACCACATGGGCGTTGCCAGAACCGGAAATCAAAGAAAAGAGGGCAGGAGGGCAAGCAGACGGACCACGCGGAAATAGGAACAGCGTCGCATTGAAAACGAGGAGATATCATCGGACGACTCCTCAAAGAAGCAGGTTCCGCCATCGTTTTCCCTCTTTCTCCGCGTGTGTGAGATACTAAATACTAAATACTAAATACTAAATACCAGACTACACAACGTCGTACTGGTGTTGGCGAAGACAACCTCCTCAAAAATTAAAACTGTATCACCAACCTGCCTTGCATAGAAAAAGAAGAGAGCCCCCGGCCCTTGTCTTTCCCCGCCCGCCGGGTTTTCCGATAAAAAGAGACGGCTATTCTGAAAGATCTGTCTCGGCGTGCACCGAACGTCCTTGTGGGGGAAAAGCTAGTTAGCTAAGATCACAGCCTCCCTCGTACTTTGTAAGATCGAAGATGCGAAATACGGCGATGTTGGTCTCTGTCAACAACGCTAGAATGACTCTCACTGACGGCGCCTGAGAGTCTGGGACCTTGCTAGGCCTGAGACGGGATGGCCCGCTGTGAAAATAGTCCCCAGAAAGTCCCAAAATACGTTGGGTGTGAAAAGAATGGAGGCCAGAGCACGCTCCAGAACGCACCCAAAGCGTTCAAAAGCCATCGAATACGAGCGCCAAGGCGACCAACTCTCGTAACAACTGTAAAAGGAAATGATTGTGCCAAAAATACTGACAGATTCGGGTAGTCACATTTGATAGGAATGGAGTGTCAAAAACGGAGGTGCACTTTTGCATATCGATTTGTCTACTTTTCTGAATTGTCGATGCACAATGCTCAATCGAATTGCTTCATATCGGCAGGGCTTTGCTCTTGCGTGTCTGTCGGCCTCTCGCGTTTTGTGGCCTTTCGGTCTTCCTTTCCCTCTCGGATGTGCTGCCGGATCAGATGGGACAGTATTCGCAAAGTGACGCGTCAGTCTTTCCACTTTCTGTAATCGCACGTAACAGCCCGCCAGAAGCCTGAACTGGCCGCCTCTAAATCGTAAACCGGTGACGTTTGACCAGGCCAAGACCGGACCTGGGTCCAACGTAATCCCCATCACCGCTAGTGCCTCTGGGGTCTTCTGGGACGAAAAACGGTATATTTAGAAAAGAAAGGAACCCCTCCCTGTGAACAGCTCCGTCGGATGAACTGTTTTGAGAATATCTCATCACTGTCCTGCTCAGCGTCATTTTGAGATAGGACATTTGATGCCCATCTAATCAACGCAGTGGCTCCTCCACACTCATCCCCGTACGGAGTATGTGTGTCTGTCAATCTCTACGCCCAAGATCTTGGCATCATGTCACATATTTTATTTTCCTTTTGCACTGCCGTTCGCCCCGTTCTCCTTGGTGCGGCATTGCATTTTCGGCACCTCTAATTATAGGTTCGCACTCGTACGTCGTATTACGGCTGCCAATCTGCAAACTCCTTGATATTGCATCCAGCTGTCTGGGATTTGAATACAAGACTGTCCAAGAACTGCCCGGGACTTTTTGGGTGATTTACCGCTGCTATACCTGCATTGTGCAGCCTGCACCAACGGCCGATCTTCTAGTAAGTACGGAGTACTTCCGTAATATGGTCATGATAAGATAACGGCTTTATATGACAGCCGATGCCCGACATTGAAGAGCTGGAGCTGGACCTGGAACTTGAAGCAAGCATAACCAACCTGATATAAAATCGCCAAAAAGATAAAAAGGAAAGACAAAACAACAAAAAACGTACAGCAGCGGGTATTCGCTGGTCGTCACCGACCCAACTACTAATCCACCGATCACTGGTTTGACTAGGGGAGAGCGGACGGGATCCCGTATTTTCCAGTGTCTATGGCCGTACGTGGAAGATGAGGCTGTGATGTAAGCTTATGTAGGCTGCTTCGCGGGAAGTGAAGCGCACGCTCAGCTCTCACTCAGCCTTGTCTGGCCCAATGACATCGCCAGACATCAGCTGGCTGCCACCATGCCTTTCTACTTGTCCAGCAACCAAGCTCCCTGCGTCTTGCCAACAAAATCGCATTTTATGGTTTAGATATGCGTTTTACTATATAATCGTACGAGAAGACTTGTCTGGTAGCTGTGCAATTGTCAACATGTCACGATGTTTTTTTTCTTCTTTTTTTTTCGTTGTCAGCTAAAAGTGGAATGCAGCGGGAAATTATGTCGACAATTCGTCCTAACCTCTTTTCAGCCTTACTTTCACTCCTATTTCCGGCCACAAGGCCACGATACCCGCCCATTCGCCGTGTATGATGCACCCGTCGGCGAATACTTTTTTGTTTGCGGCGTGAAAATGGCCGTGATCATGCAGCCAGAAAGCCACCTGGCCTTGCATGCAGCATCTTCCCTCCGCATTACCTAACCAGAGACCATTAGACAATTTTCGAAAACTACACTGAGACTACAGTAAAGCAGACATAAGTATCGTAAAAAAAACCCACCCAAAAAACAATCATAATTCGTGGGCGTTGGAGTTGAGTGAAGTCCAGTGCAGTCACAGTGTAGACCGGCAACTTTGTACCAATATGTCTTGCGCGGGTAAGTTACGTCGACCCTGCTTCGACCTGCCTCCTACTAAAAGCCCCGAGGCTAGCCACGCCGCCCCTCCGTAATACTGTGTACTCGTGCCACCACCATCGCCAGTGCTTTCTAGCTGCCAGACCGCCCGAGAGCTAGTGCGTGTTCGTGCCCCCATATCTCCTTTGTTCGGGCGTGGCCTCACCACAAAGGGAAATCCAATCTCGAAAAATGTCACGGAGGAAGGAGCGACGCAGAAAGGGTCTTTCTTTCCCTTCTTTCACCGCAAGCACACCTTGGTAACCACCGCCATCGCTCCTTCTACCAGATTCTGCCTCATTGATCGCACCTTCTGTCTAACAGGATAGATACTCAAAGTTTTGAAACGTCACTCCTGCCTGTTTCCTCCCTCATTGTCTGTTTGATGTGGGGCGAAACGTGCCCACCTTTCGAAACCCCCTTTCTTTCTGTGACCCCTTGAACTGCAAGCAACACCACCCAAATCAACGTCTACCCTTTTTTTCTGCCCTCCCGCCCAAACGCTCTTTCGTCACTGCTTTTTGATAGTATCAAAATCAAAGGCTCTGACCGGGCCAAGCCCAGCAACAAAACAAAAAAGAGCCGACAATCGACGCACCCAACCCCCCTTTCCCCCCCTTCTGTGCCTCTTTCTCTGCTTGGGGGCTGCCTGGGAGTTGCGTGCGCCATCCCGTGACATCCCTGTCCCTTTTTCGACGTTTTGCGGCAACAATCAACAACCGGCCGCTGGGTCTCTCTTTTGCTTTTTTGCTCTTTTGCTTCTGTGTTCTCTTTCTCTTGTCTCGTGGTGCAATACAACCGTTGCCCTTTTCATACAGCAGGGCGAACAACTGGTTGGGCACCGTTGACTTTCACCGGCACAATCGACACGTTACCCTCTCTCTCACGGTCTCTCACCGTTTTCTCTCCCCCCACCTCCCTTTCTTCGACCCCCTGTAAGGCCCGCCTCTTCCGACACCGACCGCACACTCAACAACACACCTTCCTCCAAGGCCGAACCGCGAGGCGGTGTACTGAGAACGAACCGAAACTCCGTACACCGCAGTATACGCCCACCAAAGACCAAAGACAAAAGGACAAAGCAACAATGGCGGCCGGAGACGAGCCGGACGCGGGGGACGGCCGTGAGCCGACGATGCAGGCAACCGAAGAAGCGCCAACGACACCCATCCCGAACGAATCGGCCGGATTCAACTTGTCTATTCGAACCAAGCCATCTACAAACGGACCATCTAAAGAAATCGAGCCCGAAACAACCGCAAGTTCGACGGCTGCAACGGCCGCCAGCTCCACGACCAGCCTCGACCAGCCCCAATTGCGGCCCACCTCCCGCGACGAGTCCCCAGCACAGAAGCTCGAAAAGGCCTTGAAGACGCGGCGGGCTGCCGAGCGGACGGCGCGGTCCCGGTCACAGTCACTCAAAGAGCCCAAGGCCGCAGCACCGCCGCCCAACATGGACATCTCCGTCGAGGGTGCGCAAAAGTCGCCCAACACGGCTGCCACGGGCCCTGGGGGCGGTGACTTTGACGACTTTGGCCTACCCATCCGCAAGGCCGAGGCTATCCAGTACAGCACACCCGAGCCAGAGGAAGATAAGCCAAGACAGCGCGCCTGGAGCTTCCGGAGGCGGAGCACGAGCCGGTCTGATGCGGACGGCAGTGGCGCTGCTAATGACCATAGCCGCACGAGTTCTCGCGCCTCCAGCGGCTCACGGCGGCGATGGTCACTGCGCATTGGTACCGACAGTCCTGTGGATGGAGCAAACAAGGCCACGGCTGAGCGGGGCGCGGTTGCGGATGGCGACAACGCAGCTGGCCTAAGCGCAGGCGCAACCGACACAATTGAGGAAGAGCCGCGGACACCGAGACCGCCACAACCGAAGGAGAAGGAAAAGGGGAAGGAAAATGCCGATGCGCCATGTCCCAGCACCGACAGCCAGGCCAAGGCGACGACACAGAGCGGCGGCACTTTTGCAGCCGTGCATGCGCGCGAGACGAGTATTGCCAGTAGCGCCGGCAACACCATGTCCGAGTTTTCGCACCAAAAGCTGACGACCGAAAAGGAGGAAGAGAAAGAGGACGAAGATGAGGGCTGGCAGACCATGCCGGCCTTTGCACCTTACGATATTTACGACGACGACAACCGCCTGATTGCCAAGGAGCACGTCGAGACCGAGGCCGACAGCTATGGGTACGCAGGACTTGGTGGTGCTGGCAAGGGCTACACGCGTGTGCTGGTCGACGACGACGCCGAGAGTGCCACGAGCATGGACGAGAACACCAACTACCTCTTCAAGAACGCCGGCACGAGCATGATGGACGACGAAGAAGAGCAGCGCGACACCGTGGCGCAGATGGAGGCCACCAAGGACCTGCTCACAGAAGGCCAGCGCATTGCCTACGTCGGCATCACGCGTCTGCACCTCTACAACATGATTAAGGAGTTTGAAGACGCTAAGCCTTCGAAACGTATGCGCAAGGAGTTTACAATGGCCACCGAATCGATGCGCATGTGGTCGCAAAAGATGATGATTCGCCTGTATGCGCACATGGACATTTCGCTGGCAGAACAAGTCATGATCGAGCAGCTCAGCGAGCACGGTGTGCAGCCCAAAGACCTGACGCCGGCGCTCATGGCCAATGCGCGCGTCAAGAACCCCATGGCGCACAAGGAAGGTGAGGCGTCGGGCTCTGCGCCGCCTACGTCACCGCACACACCGTCGGGCCCTGCACCCGTCCCGTCGCCTCGCATTGTCGAAGAGGTCAATGACAACGAAGAGGGTGCACTCGCCAACACTACCACCACCACTACCACCACCACCAGCAACCCAACGTCACCCGGCGAGCCTAGCGAGAAGGCTAAAGAGGCCGCCGCTGCGGAGAGTGCCGCACGTCGTGACGACGACGGCCACTCGGACGACTATGGCGATGAAGAAGAGGCCGCCGAACCGCCGCCGCCTTACAAGGAGATTGAGGGTGAGGCATTGCCAGACGTGCGCACACCCTCACAGCTGCCTACAACGGCCAAGATCGACATTGACCTGCGGTGGACGGTGCTGTGTGATTTGTTTCTGGTCCTGATTGCCGACTCCATTTACGACGCACGCTCGCGTGTGTTGTTGGAGCGCGTCGGCGAGAGCATTGAGATCCCGTGGATCGACATTTGCAAGTTTGAACGCAAGGTCACCGAAGCGCTCGAGATGCAACAGCAGGCCGAGAAGGAGAACTGGGACGAAAAGGACCACATGGAGGAACGCCGTAAGCTGGCGCTGCGCCGTCGCTACGTCATGATGGGGCTGGCCACCGTCGGTGGTGGTCTTGTCATTGGTCTTTCGGCTGGTCTTCTGGCGCCTGTTATTGGTGCCGGCCTTGCGGCCGGCTTTACCACCATCGGTGTCACCGGCACGAGCAGTTTCCTGGCTGGTGCCGGCGGTGCTGCTATCATCACATCATCGGCAGCTGCATCGGGTAGTGTCATTGGTGTCCGGGCCGCAAACCGGCGTACGGGTGCTGTCAAGACATTCGAGTACCGGCCACTGCACAACAACAAGCGGGTCAACCTCATCGTGACTGTGTCCGGATGGATGACGGGCAAAGTCGACGATGTCCGTCTGCCTTATAGTACCATCGATCCGGTCATGGGCGATATCTACTCCGTACTGTGGGAGCCCGAGATGCTAACCAGCATGGGTGACACAATCAACATTCTGGCCACCGAGGCCCTGACACAAGGTCTCCAGCAGCTACTGGGTAGCACTATTCTTGTGTCCCTGATGGCGGCGCTGCAGCTGCCTGTTGTCTTGACCAAACTGTCATACCTCATCGACAACCCATGGGCCGTCTCTCTGGACCGTGCCACCATGGCCGGCCTGATTCTGGCCGATTCGCTGATGGACCGCAACTTGGGTACGCGTCCCATTACACTCGTGGGCTACTCGCTGGGCTCGCGTGTCATCTTCTCGTGTCTGCAGGAGCTGGCCCGCAAGGGCGCCTATGGCCTGGTCCAGAACGTCTTCATGTTCGGTTCCCCCGTTGTCGTCAAACACGACGAGTACATGCGCGCACGCTCCGTGGTGGCGGGCCGCCTTGTCAACGGCTACAACCGCAGCGACTGGATTCTGGGCTACCTGTTCCGCTTGACCAACGGCGGTATCAGGCGCATTGCCGGTCTGGGCGCCGTCGAGAACATCCCGGGTATGGAGAACATGGACGTTACTGAGTTTGTTGTGGGCCACATGGACTACCGCACGGCCATGCCGCGTCTCCTGCGCGAGTGTGGCTGGCTGGTGGAGAGCGACGAGTTTACGGAGATAGAGGACCCGGATCCAGACAACCACGGCGAGCGGCAGCGCGAGCTGATTAATGAGATTGAAGAGGCACGCAAGGAGCTCGAGAAGGAAGGCAAAGCCTCCAAGAAGGGCGGTGCTTTCAGCTTCTTCAGCCGCAAGAAGAAGGGCGAGAAGCAGGAGTGGGAGATTTACGAGGACCTGGCCAAGCAGCGTGCTGCCGGTGGCGGTGCGGGTGCTGCCGCAGCCCTGGCTGCCGTGCGCAGCAAAACAGAGGACGCCGAAGGCAACAACCACGGCATCCTGTTTGATGTGGACGCGATCCGCGCCGAGCTGGCCAAGGAGCACAACGGCCGCGAAGAAGACCTGCAGCTCGAACAGCTGCAGGTGCGTGAGCTGGAGTCGACGCTGCCGCCGATGAAGCTCAACTACTCGCCGGCGCCGAGCCCTGCACTGTCCCCACCACCGCCTGCTACGCCTAAAGCGCCGCCTCTGCCTCTGCTGCGCTCACCACGGACACATGGCGGCAGCAGCAGCACGAGCAGCCTGCCAAACAACAACCGCCGCGTTACTGACACGGCGGTGGCCTACCGTGCCTCCCAGGACTTCCGCGAGCCCTCGCAATCGCGCCGGTCGTCCAACACACCAGGCTCGGCCGAGTACCGCATCTCGGAAGAACGGACACCGACAGCCCTGGGCCGGCAGATGTCCCTGCCACCCCGCGACGACCTGGCACCGCCGCCATCCTACAGCCGCAGCGGCGCCAACTCGCCCCATCTTGTGGACGACGGCAACGATGGTATTTCGATGACCTTTGACTATGCCTACGACGACAAACCCGCCCCGCCGCGGACCTTGGGGGGCTCCACAGCATCACCTCTTTCACCTCCCACGCCTTTCACGTCTTTCACGCCCAGTGGCCCGGCCCCGCCACCGCCACCAAAGGACCCGCGGTACAAGAGAACACCGTCGCCGCCAGCTGGTGCAGGCTCCTCGTCGTCGTCGAGCGGCCTTGCCGTCGGTGTGGGTGCTGCGGCAGCAGGGGTTGCTGTTGGTGCTACGGCTGCGGTGTCTCCATCAGTGCCAGCAATCACTCTGACCGACCCGTGGAACGAGGGTGCAGACGATGACGATGACGACGACTTTGGCAAGGAGCAGGAGATTTCCATGACATTTGCATAGCAGGAGTGATTTTTACCGGGCGTTTTTTTGTTTCGTGCTATTATAATCATACTACTACACCTTTCATACCGAAAGAACACACATTCTACACATAATACCATATCACTATCAAAATTCGAGACGGGGAGATGCTTTATGTGGCCCATATGGCCTTTTACATACTTTGTAGCATTAATTCCATTATCATTCACCATGAGGCAATACGACGTATCAGTATAAATCTTTTTTCCTGAAAGAGTTCCCCGGCCCTCGTCAGATACTTGGTTCCATTTTCTCACTCCAACAATTTGATTGGCTGCTGCACTTGGCGAAGAGAAAAGATAGCTGGATACGGAGTAGTCTTGATCCTTCGCGCAAGGGTCTGTTTCCCACAGCTCCTCACTATGTATCCCTGCAGCATCAATCTGTGCTGAGGTACGGAGTACATACAGATGGCACCGCAATACGCGTCACAGCGCTGACAGGTGGCAGGACCCCTGCTCCTGGTCGATTGAGGCAGGAGTCTCCATCCCCATTCACGTTTCCCTTGTGTCTTTTTTCGGCCGCTCGTCTCAGCCACCTTTAAAATAAAAAAGGACGCTTATGGAGTCGTTCAAGAGTAAACTTTGACTTTCAAGAAAGAAAAGAGGCACTTCAAACTTGCACCCTTGGCCTTCTTCGGCCTCAATCTTTTCATAGCAGTCTTTTCATAGCAGTCTTTTCATAGCAGAACACAGCAAGAAAGAAGAGGGAGCTTTTGAGCCACGTAACTGGCAACTTTGCAAAGCGGAGCATCTTGCCGGGCGTTTCGAAAAAGAGACCCTAACAACAGCACAATGTCACCCTTTTCTTGTCTCTTGTACAAAAGTACGGAGTATGCCATTCTTTTTTGGTGCTGCAACTGTAGCGCTCACTGCCGGACGCAGACAGCAGGGCGTAAGGGGCTCAATAGGAGATGGAAACAAAGTTTACGGACATCGAGACGGACGACATTTCAAAACGATAGAAAGATTCGTCAAGAGTTGGTGATGGCCCTGTCTTGATCGTGCATAGAATACCCGCCGACTCGCCATGTAGGCGCCGGCGATGTTGTTGGTTCTCTCTTTTCTTTTCTCTTTCTCTCTTTCTCTCTTTCTCTCTTTCTCTCTTTCTCTCTTTCTCTCTTTTCTCTCTTTTCTCTCTTTTCTCTCTTTTCTCTCTTTTCTCTCTTTTCTCTCTTCTCCATCGTTTCGACCTGGCCTCGACCAGACCTGATACAGCCGCTGCACGCTGCGCCTCGCCGTTGTGTTGTACTTGTACCGCCATATTTTTCGTCGTTCTCTCCTTTGAGTCCTTTGAGTCCTTGAGTCCTTTCTCGTCGACATTGTCTTGCACCTGCCACATTTGAGCAAAGTACACACTGGTGCAGTAGCCGCATGTTTAAAATAAAGTCCTGCAGAAAAATAAACGGCCGCAGATGCTGGGCAGATGCTGGGCAGGCAGAGATGGAGGAGCCGTTCTTGGCCAGCCGTACGAGATATCGTGTAGAAACGAGACAAAGCTGCTATTTTGCGCTATTAATATCCTCTCCCACCACCATATCTCTCTTTCTCTTTCTCCGCCCACCACCAAGAGACCAACGGTGCGCTACCCTCGTGTTAACGCGGCAAGCCTTACGGTTAGCCTCCGGTAGTAGGGCCAGGCCAGGCGTTTTTATGGTCAAGAGGAGCTTGGCCTGGCTTCGCCCGTACCGTTTTACACTCTAAAGTATGCGGCTGAATGGTCCATCACCGCCTTCTCGCCTTTTTACACCAGAACAGCACAAGTCGCCTTCACAACCCACGGTCTTTCATGTGTAGTTCGTACAGTGTACAAAGACAGCGTATTTCAATGATGAAATACGCCGTTTATTTCAAGAACAAAGAGGAACCAACGGCTGCGAGAAGTGATCATCTCCTTCTGCTCTTCACTCCGCCTTTCGATCGCCGCAGACGGTGTTTTTGGGGGCGCAGGGCTGTGTCCTGGTTTTCTGCAGTCCGCCCCAGTCTTTTTTATGCACCTTCTTGGCTCTATTGGTCTTCTCTCTCAGCTCTTCTCCGCCGTAATTACTATTTGTTCTTTAGTCCTGGCTCTCACGTCTTCCGCTCCTCTCGTCTTATTGACTCCTGTCTGAAAGCGGCGTAGTGCGCTGTGCCGCGCCCACTGCAACACCCCCATTTTCTCTCTTCTCCTTCAGTCTAACGGCAAAGGAATGTCTCATTGCAACTCTGGACTGCAGTGCAGGGCTGATGGCGGTGGACTCTGAGGCTCTTTTGACATTTTCCTTTCTCACCTACGACGTATTCATCTCGCTTTCGTCTTCTTCTGTTCTCTTCGTTCTTTCCGTCTTTGTTTTGTTTGCTATGAAACTGGCAGTTGGACTCCCCTTGCTCCTTCCTTTCGTTTTTGTTTCTGCATATTTACAAACGACTTTTGGCAAGAACAAGACAATCACAATTCATAATCGTATCGTTCTTTCCCCCAAGAGGAAAAGGAGGCGTCTTTTCATGTCCGTTTATCTTCTCGGGTTTCTCAGCTGCATCTTGATTCGGATACCACCAACCAACGCCACACTTTGCTCTGCCCCCCTCCGCCAATATTTGCTCTTTGCATCAGGTCACACATTCATTCGAAAGTGCAGTTCTGTCTCCTCTTCTATCACAGGCCCAACCAAAAAGACAGCCACCCTGGCCAAGCCCCAGCCAGAAAAGCAGAAAGGCAGAGAAGCAGACAGGCAGATGAGCAGCCGGCCGGGCCCAAATCGTTCTGTATCCTGCCAACAAGCCCCAAGAAAGAGGGACCAAGAGCGCGAGAATAAAGAAAGATAGTCCTTGCGCACAGCTTTACAGTCTTGTCTTGTTCTGGCACCGACCCACTCGCCTCTCGCAATCCTTCCCCTTCGTCCCCTTTTAGTCTCTCAGACTCTTTCGGACTCTCTTTGGCTCAGTGCTCACCTCTCACGTCTCCTTGTCTCTTTTTTCTCGTTCTCGTGCCCAATCCTTCCAGTGGCTCCTTCTCACTCGACCCCTGTTCGCTGCCCCAGTCATCTTTCTTCCTTCGCCTACTCTTGCTTGCCTGTCCGTTTCTTCCCTCTCTCCAGGATTGCGGCTCTTTTTGGACCTTTTGTTTCTTCCTCCCCTCCTCCTTCCCTCGTCCTCTTCTTTTTTTCTCTCGCCATTCTTTGCTTCCTCTCACGGACGTTTTTTTGTTTCTGTTTTTGGTGTTTCGCCTATCCGTCCAGCCTCGTCGACGAGACCTGGGAGAGTCGGGCAAACAAAAACAAACGAGCTAGGCGACGGCCGTCGTCTCTTCTCCGTCCTTCTCTCTCTCTCCCTCCCTCACCTCGAGTTGACCTCTTACCAACCGTGTCATCTCTTGTGTCATCTCTTTTCATCCGCCCCCGCCTCCCGCCTCTTCTCTCTCGTCCTTCTCATCCCGTCATCGACATCTACGACCTTTCCGTGTCCGTCCCACGACAACTCACCCCCCAGCATGCGGTCCGTTCGCAGCCGGCTTTTCGGCGAGATGTCCCTGGCCACGGCCATTGTCGCCGCTCTCGGTTTCTCTACTACCGCCAGAGCCTTCATCGCCATCCAAAGCTCCGCGCTCACACATGAGACACCGTCTATCCATCATCCGGTATCTACATTGCTAGCAACAACGACAACCAACCCGACCACCTTACTAGGAGTTATACCGACAACAGCAGCAGGGGCAACAACAACAGGTAACACAGTCGTCAGCTTCGCCACCAGCGCATTCTGGGACTACAATACAAACTATCAGTATGCTGCTGTCTTTGAGGGCGACGGAACCGACAGAACCAAACAATTTGAGTTCACTGTTGCCTCGACAGAATACAACGTGACCGGTGTCACACTGCGGCTTGTCGCGAATGGAGAGGCCATTGGCACGGTATCAAACGCCACATCAGATGGCCAAGGAATCATGGCCGCGGCCTTAGACTCGACCATTAACGTGCCCATGTCATGTACGTTGTCCGCCCCATCGGCACTACGCCGTGCCCCTATACCATCTGCATTCAAGTTACCTTATCCTAACAAGACAGTGAGCATCGACACCTCGCAAACACCCCATATCTACCATGTCGCCATTACGGACGCCAGCGTGATTGTTGACAGCAGCTTCGATGGCACACCAATGTACTTTGAAATTGGCTGGACCGGCCCCGACGGCATTGCGGGCCTGTCGTTCAGCCGCGACTTTACCTTTGTAAAGCAAACCGATGTGATCAGCACCTTCTTGACCAACTTTATAAATACCAGCCCCGTCTCTGCCGAGACGAGCAGCCGTACGGCGGGCCTAACTCAAACTTCTGCCACCACAACGGCTAAGCCGTCCGCCACGAACGCAGACGGCTCCGGTCTCACCAAAAGTGGCGGCAGTAGCAGCAGCAGCTCCGGCCTGAGCAAAGGCGCTATTGCTGGTATTGTTGTGGGTGTCATTGCTGCCATCGCCATCATTGGCGCCCTCGCCTTCTTCTTCCTGCGCCGCCGCCGCCAGAGGTATAGCGGTACCAACCAAGCCTACAACTCGGCCCTCCTTTCCGGCCCTGTCGAGCCGTATCGTGGTGCTGGCCCCGTCCCCGACCTTGGCGGCCCTCGTCCCAACCTAGATGACGGCACGGGCTCAGGCACGGCTGTTCATCTAGTGGAGAAGGATGCCGTTGTGGCTGGCGTGGCGGGCGTGGCTGGCAGGTTTGCAGGCCGAGACGTTGGGCCTGATACTCCCGGCAGCCCGCACAGTCCGTACACCGACGAAGACGGCAGCACACCACAGATCATCCCCGCACGTGCGGTCTCGACATCGTCTGCTGGAATATCTGCAGCAGCATCGCCTACCGCGCGGACCGCACAGAGCATGACGCCGGCTGTGTCACCAGTGGCTGTACCGGCACAACCAGTAGTACCGGGCTCATCGGTAGGCGCAAGTACGGGCACAGCAGCGGCTGCTCAGCCTGCTATTCGCAATGAAGTGGCAGCACTGATTGAGGATCACATGACGCCTGAGGATGTGGCCCGCCTGGAGGCAGAAGAACGGGAGCTGGATGCCGATATCGAGAATGCCATCCGCAACCGCGCGGCTGCGGCAAGCCGGTAAGGGCCGGTAAAGAAAGAAACGCTGGGGCCACCACGAGTATAAGTGTGAGCGTACTCCGTATTGGGGAATGTATTGATTTTATCTAATGAGACAGTTGGTTGTTTACACCATTTATTCTTCATTTATATTCCATCTTTCTTTGTCTTTCTTGGCCAGCATTTATTTGGATGCCAGGTCCATCTGGCTTGATTTCTGGCGTTGGCATCGTCTATTTATTTACTTTTTATTCGTTTTTGTCTAGCTTTTGTGCGCTTCTCTTTTCCGCCAAGATACACCCTCGTTTACCGTTCTTTGGATAGGACAACTCAAGCATTTCGTTTTTGATAAAGTATGATTTGTGCACTGTTGCCTGTCGCTTTTCGCATTGTTTATTGCTCGCTCTGTGGATGTGCACGCACTCATGACGTTCCGTCTTCTACTCCGGCTCCTGGTCCTTGTGCTTCTCACGCAAAGACTGGATAAACTCATCAGCACCGGCCCGCTCCGCCTGGTCAATCAGTCGCTGGGCCTTTCCCACCACAGGAGCATCAATCATGGCACCATCCAGCGTGAACGCACCCCGCCCGCTCGCCGCTGACTTGCCTTCGGCAATCAACACCCGCACCGCCCACGCCAGCTCGGTCCGGTCCGCCTCGTCATACATGCGGCCCCAGACCTGCTGCACCACACTCACCTGCGTCGGGTGTATGCACTGCTTGCCCGTAAAGCCCATCCCGCGACCGCCGCGGCACTCCTCGGCCAGCGTCGCCAGACCCTTGTCGCCCCGGAAACTTGTGCACACCAAGTCGAGGGCCGAGTTCAGTCCAAACGCCCTGGCCGCCGTCACCACGGCACTGCGTGCATACAGAAACTCCGACAGCGACGGCGTGCGCGTCAGCGACAGGTCCAGAGCAAAGTCCTCCGCCGCAAATATCAGACCATCGAGGGGCAGGCCTGTCGGCGAAGACGTGCCGGCCGCACAGATTTCCTTGAGGTCCATGATGGCGCGGGCGGACTCGACGAGTGCAATCAGTTTCGGTGGCTCCGTCATACCACTATCATGATAATCGTCTATCCCCGCGGCGTTGCGCCGGATGTGGTTGATGACGTCCGACACAAACGCCAGGTCCGATGGTGCATTGGTCTTGGGCACGACAATCGCGCCGACGGCCGACAAAGCGAGCGGGCCCAGCTCCGTCAGGTCGGCGAGTGCATGCTGGGTCGAGACGGCATTGATGCGGACGGCAATCTCTGTTTTCGGGGGTGCCCTGATCTTGGACTGCGCCAAGGCTTCCAAATGATCCCGGAGAGCAGCACGGGCGGCCGGTTTGGCCGTCTCGGTGACGGCGTCTTCGAGGTCGTAGGTGATGTTGTCCGAGGTGAGTGTCAAGGACTTTGCCAGCATCTTGGGCGAAGACGAGGGGACTGCGAGGCGGGTTAGCATATGGTCATATACGAAGTCGTTGTGGGGCAAGAGTGAGCGCACCATAGAGAAGAGACCGTCGTAAGACGGGAGCTGCCATTGTGAATATCAAATGTCCAGTCGAACGGTGAGGGTGTTTTAGTGGGAGTGTTAGTCAGGATGAGAGCTTGTCAAAAAGAAAGAAAAACAAAAGGGACCGGAAAGATGAGGAACAATGAATGCAAGCCTCAGTTACGGCGAGTATTTGTTGAAAGGATGAGGGCTGGTCTCGCTGGTTTATATTGGCTTCTTGATAGCCGACATGCTTCCTGGCTTCGCTCCTCCCCGCAGTTCGGCGACAGCTACGTCGTTGCCGTCCTGTAAGTGCCCTGTCGTTCAGCGTCTAGCTCGCCAAAACCCGCGTGGATGGCGGATAGGCCCCCGCTTTCCTCACATGGCGTAACGTGCCTCGAGCGTGCTTGTACGACTGCACTTACTACTCTGTACAGGTGTCGATTCTGCCACTACACACCGCCTTCCTCATTTCCTCATAAAGGGCCGTAGGCACCTCTCAAAGAAAAGTGGGTCCTAGCTACACGTATGCTCACTCTCCCTTGACGTCGTATTATCGTGTCTTCGTCTCCTTTTCCCCAATTACGGAGACCAAAGAACGACACGACAGCCCTCCCATCTTGCGACCGCGCCTCTCGCCAACGACAACGACGACAATCGCGGCCTCCATCACATCGACGGCACCAGACGAAGCTATTTTGATCAGCCATCGGTTTGACTTTTGCTATTTCTTCGACGTAAACCCGACGACGACCTTCGTTTCAGCTTCCATCGCGATCTTCTTCGTCAACAACATTGCTCCCTCTCCATCGCGACCTGCCCACCATCATCCTACGCCCCCGGCGCACGCCTCTACCAAAGCCACACACACACACACACACACATCTCCAAACCATGGACGCACCACAACAGCAAGCGCCGTTGCAGCCGGGCGCGCTGCACTGGCGCCTGAGCTCGCATCCCATCACCCTGCTCACCTTTCTCTCTTTCCGCATTGGTGCGCATCCCCGTCTCAAAGCCAACATCCATCCAGGGAACACCATTGTCTGTCTGACGTGCTAACATCTCGCAGCCAGCTTACTCGTCTACCTTTTTGGCCTGCTCTTTACAGCAAACAAGTGAGTCTGCCGTCGTGCCTCCCACGATCCAGCGCTCGCAACATCCACTAACCACTCCTCCTCCACCCAGGGTCCTCGTTTTCATCATCACCGTTCTCCTCCTTGCCGCCGACTTTTATTACCTCAAAAACATTGCGGGCCGCCGCCTCGTCGGCCTCCGCTGGTGGAACGAGGTCGACCCCCAGTCCGGCGACTCCCACTGGGTCTTTGAGAGCAGCGACCCGTCCTCCAACCGCGTCAACAACGCCACCGACAGCCGCTTCTTCTGGCTCGCCTTGTACGCCCAGCCGCTGTCCTGGACCGCGCTGGCCGTCTTTGCCGTGTTCCGCTTCAGTGTCCTGTGGCTGCCGCTGCTGGCGATTGCGCTGGCCCTGACAATCACCAACGCGCTGGCGTTCTCGCGGTGCGACAAGTTTAGCCAGGCATCGAACCTGGCCGGCTCGGCCTTTTCGACGACGAACCTGGCGGGGACGATTGCGAGCGGCATGGCGAGCCGCTTCTTTGGCCGGTAGGGGCGCTTGTGGGGGATTAGGGGAAAAGAAGGAGAACTGTCTTCATGGAGCCGTCCCGCGTCACGTTTCTTGGGTAACGCCATATTGGTGTTCTAGAGAGAACAACGACGAACCTTTGATGCGCTCAAACGATGGACGGGGAGACGGAACAAAACACAAACACAAAACACTATATGACCAAACCTACAACACAATTACAACACAACTACAACACTACTGATTTCAGGGCGTCTTTGCTGCTTTTTCCTTTTTATTTCAACACGCCGGGTGCAGCAAACTGGGTTACTGGATTTCGATTTGTGTCCCTTTCTTAGGGACGACGGTCTTTGTATCTTCTTTATTTTGGCGGTCAACAACACTTTTTCTTTTCATATGTAGCGACTAGCCCGTGGCTGTACAATATATAATGGGCATGGGGTATTCAATTGTTTTACTTATCACTTATTGATTTGTTCTTACATTTGATTCTACAAGGCCTGCAAGTTGTTGTTTTTCGCTTTCGTTCTTCATAGCACTGTACATTTCACATATCTTGTTGTGGTGGACTGAAGATTGTGTAATGCATACTTTGTGTGGTAAGAAAATGAGATACTACTTTGCGGAACTGAGCGTTGCGGCAGACAAGGATAAGAAAGGAATACTATGTAAACCCATACGAGCGGCAGAAAAATGATGCGTAGAGAACAGAACGCCGGCAAGAAGAAGGAACAAAAGTATGTACGAGAAAGAGAGGGAGCTGAAGACTTCTTCACTGACTCTCTGCGTTTCCCTAAATATACCAGAGAACAAGGTCAATCGTCAAGAGTGGATAGTGTAAACATATAACAACATGAAGACATAAAGAGTAGCAAGATGCAACGAGTCTTTGGTGGAGGCTTGCTGATCAGCTTAAACTGTTAGCCACATACCAAAAATGAAGCAAAAAAAAAAACGTACCAGGAAAAAAAGAAAAAGAAAACATAAAATGAGAACCTCTTTGCCGTCCAAATATTATAGAGCTCCAGGAAAAATTTTAAAACAAGTCATGGGCCTCAGCCGCATGTGATAAACAACTCCTGTGTTATACCGGTCTTGCCGCCCGTCTCGCAAAAAAACATACAAAAAATCATAAACAAAGTGCGTGTGCCGGCAAGTGC
This sequence comes from Sporothrix euskadiensis, assembly GCA_019925375.1. NCBI lineage: Eukaryota > Fungi > Ascomycota > Sordariomycetes > Ophiostomatales > Ophiostomataceae > Sporothrix > Sporothrix euskadiensis. The sequence continues at coordinate 1,162,293 of JADHKQ010000002.1, read as the reverse complement.
CAGTATGGGGTAACGATCGTAGCAGGTCCCGATGAAAATCGCCGTCATCTAGGTGTAGTTTGTCCTCCGTAAAAAGGTCGCATCCAAGAAAAAACGCCGCGGGGAGTAATGGTGGTAGAAATGAGGGTCGCCAAGCATCTCTTAGGGCAACGGCAAACAGATGTTTGCCGTTGCTACCAAGAAGTGCATAGACGAAACGAAGAGAACATTGTCCAAGATGGGACAATGGTGAATGTCAAATCCAAAAGAAAATCCAAAATTGGGGCAATTCAAAAAGAAAAGAAAAGCAAGAAATCAAACAATCCCTCCGTGGTCAATGTAGACCGTAACATGATAGAAGACGCCGTGCAGCTTGACCAGGCTGCGTCTTTGGGTTCTGACCGTGGAAATAATAAACGCCTCTTTATGAATGACCAAGTGGGAATCGGCCCTCCCAGAGGATATTCCCAAGTGTGTGTGTGTAGTAGATGCACCGGTGTACTGCCAAATTGAGTTGGCGCACAACATAAAAAGCAAATGAGTAAAAGCAGATGTGGCCATATAGCCAAAATAAAAATGAAGGAAAAAAGGTTAGAAAATAAAGAATGAAAAGGGGCTCAAAGAAAGTTGATGTGAAAAGGGGACTTGAGAAGTGAAAGGGAAAAGAGGATCAAGTGTCGATGGTCATCACCGAAGGTCGAGCTGGAAAGGCTTGAAGCGACCACCAATAGTGTGGCAGCGTGGGCATTTCCTGCTAGCACCCTGCACTCCCATCAAAATCTCAACACAAGGCTGGCAGAGACCACATATGCATTCGGTGCAGGCGTACGACTCGCGTAGTTGTGAGATGTTGCCACACGCAGCGCAATAAATTTGCGGGTGTTGTGAGGAGTAGCTAGGAGACGAGTCGGACAGGCCGCGGGACTCCATGTTGAAGATGTCACCACTCTCGTTGCTCTCGACCGACGGGAACGGCTCGGGCATTTCCTGGGCATAAGACGGCGGTGTTAATGCCTGCTGCAGCGGAGAAGCTTGATAGCCGCCCTGCGCGTGCTGTTGGTGCTGGAACGCCTGATGCGGGAACGGCGGTAAAGAGGCGCGGTGGATGGAGATGGGAGACTGTGGGACAGGTGTGCGGTCGTCATCAATGTCCTCGGTCGCAGACGCGGCGGCATCGATCAGGTCTTCCCAGCGCTTGCCAATGTCGGACGGCTCCGCGGACATAGCCTTAAGCGGTCCACCGGGGCGCAGTCGATCAGCGGCCGACTCGTTCTGGATACGACGTAGCCAGTCCGAAGCCGATCCTCTAGACTTTTGCTTCTTATGGTGCGTCTCGCGCGACCGCTTGGTGACGGACTGCTTCCTTGGCCGTGCAGGCCCCAGAGGACGCTGCAACGGGGGCAGTGTAGATGAGCGCCCGGGTGGCGATCCAGAGAGAATGGACGGCAAAAGCTCGCGCTGCCGATTGAAGTTGTTAATACCTGGGAATGGCTCGCTTGTGATATCAGGGTTCGTCATGTGTATTGGGGGAAGCTCGATGGACGAGCGTGGCATGCGGCCTTTTTCTGTGTCAGATGTCCAGCCCTGGGTCTTGTTAGCTGGCCGTTCTCCAACATATTGGGCAATATGAAATAAAAGGAAAGGTAGACGGCTTACATCTCCCATAGACAAACTTACCCCTTCATCCCAATCGCGGTCGAGTTTGTGCGTGTGCAACTGCGCCAGTGCGGCAGCCGCACTTGCAGCTGGGAGCGCAGACCCGGCAACGAATTCGTCGGGATTTCTTGGGACGCCCGGGGCACCGTGCTTGATATCATGCATGAACGGCTTTTGATTCTGGTGCATGCTCCCATGGCTCATGGAGTGCTGCATTGGCGGGCCATTCAGGCCGGCATTGAGGTTTCCGTGGCCACTGCCAGACATACCGCCGTGAACGGGACCCGCATTCTGTTGACTTGGCGGGCGTTCGCTTGGCGGGGTGTTGATCATAAGTAAGAAGCTTTCTTCTGTGGCGGGAAGCTTCGAGATGTAATGTTCGGGGTGTGCGCGACGGATATGCTCCTGCATGGAGCGATATCTCTTTTCCTGTAATGGGAGAAATGTCGTTAGTAAGGGACGCACGATTGAGAGAATTAGGAAAGTGAGAATGGTCTATTACTTACACCAATGCACCGTTTGCGACAACTTGAGCCATCTTGATTCCTCAAGGGGCAGACGACTTCGTTGTTCGAGTCGGTGATGGAAAATGAAGAAGTGAGAGAGGCTCTGGGCGGCATCTTGACCCCACCATGCAAGGACTATTCAAGGGGAAATGGTATATCTTTTTGTTGGTTCGAGGTTCTGGCGACAATACGCAATTGATCGCACGTCGTAGAAAAAAAAAAGCTCTTCTAGAGATTCTAGAAAGCTTGCAGCTCCGTTGGCGCGGGTTACCGTTGAAAAAGAAGCTGTTGTATTGCTTATCGCGTTGGTAATTGCCAAATGATTGAGGTACAGGCACCAACAGCGGGGTGATTTTTTTTTGTAGTGCGACTTCTCGCGATAGCAGCTTCCCGATAAGACGAGAGGAGAAGGCGGTGACGGTAGTGGCGGTTGGGATTCGTATACAACGTTCAACGTCGGTCGGTAAAATAACGGTCGCTTCGCGTCAAACGTCACGAAACGGCCGGTGATTGCGAGAAATTGTGACAGCCAAAGCAAAAAGGGACGTTTGAAAGGTACCGCGATGGAGACAAGCAAGCGTCGAGTCAAGCGTCACCTGGCGATAGTTGTAGTGGTGTGAATCGCGCCGATGATAATTTGGGGCGAGCGTGTAGCAATGCAGCGAAGGGATGAACAGCTGACGGGGGTGGTGGTGGATTGGTAAGTGGCCGGCGATAGGCAAGCTGAAAGAGTTGTAGCTGTTGCTGGCGCATTAGTCGACAGAGTTGTGGCCGTTTAGATTGTTGCAAATGCGGTGCAGCAAAAATGTGAGCTGTAAGAAAATGAAAATAAAATAAAAAGAGAAGAGAAGAAAGGACAGGCGAGAAAGGGCGAAGGAGACGAGAAAAGAGACAAGCTTTGCGTGTGCGAGATGTGCTTGTATGCTTTGTGTTCGTGCGCGGATTTCGGTTCAGTTCTCTATTTGCTGGTTTTGCTAGTCAAAGTAGTCTGGGTCGTCGAAAGTGGCGGTGTTTCGTTACGGGCGGCCCATGGAAGAAAGGGAGAGCGACGAGGGATAGGCGATGGGCGGAAGCTCCAAGCTCCCGGATTGTGTTGCTTGCTGGCTCCAAAAAAAGTTGCGGGAAACAAAAAGAGCAGGAACGAAATACTGGGCTCTTGGTTGCCAGCTGGGTCGTTCTTTTTCGAGTTTCTGGGGTTGTAACAAGAAGCGTTTCGGAGAGCGTGGGCGGCAAGTGGTTCGAATGGTAAGGCGGGCCGCGTTGAGAAACAATGATGCTGAGCTGGCAAGGATCGAGCCGAGTCTTCAAGGCCAAGGGCGAGCTCTGGGGTTGACGGCCTCGACCAAGAAAGGCAACCCGGGTGAGGGGAAATATTTTGTAAATGCTTTGCAGAAGCTGTAAATGTGCAAAATGAGTAGCTTTATGCGGGTTTGTAAGGCGTTGTAGGTGAGATAAAGAGATAAAGAGCCATGAAAGACACGGGAGGGAGGAAGAGAGGGGAAACCGTAGAGAGAATTGCTGCCCGGTGTTAGGTGTTAGGTGAGGTAGGACGGGCGGTTGCGTGAAGCAATTCAAGAAAAGAAAAGAGCTGCGAAAAAGTGAGGTTGTAGATGGGAAGAAAGGAAGAAAGAAAAAGGTGTGGACGGAGGATTAGAAAAAGAAGTTACGGAGCGTAGAAGAGCAGTCACAGCAATAGAAAAGGGCAATAGCAAAGCAACGAGAGGCCAGGCCGTAAGCAGCGATAAAAGATAATGAAGAAGGCGGGACCCAGAAAAAAACACGGCGAATGAGAGGCACAAGGAAAGAGCAAGGGGGGGCGTGTGTGGAAGAAGGGAACAAGGGAACCAAGGGGAGCAACTTGAGCCAAGTTGGAACAAAAGGACGAGGTCTCGAGGTAAAGAAGGAAAGAGGGGTGTGCGGTGAAGGAAAAAAAGTGAGGAAGGAACGAGCGAGCAAAGTACGAAGTAGAGAAAAGAGCAAAAAGAGGGCAACAGCCAAAGAAAGAGAGACAAAAAGAGAGACAAAAAGAGAAAGAACAGAGCAAAAAGTATGGACAAGGAAGCAGCTACTACCGAGAGGAAAAGAGACGAAGGTGGCTCGAGGTGGGAAGGAACGGACGGCGTGAAAGAGCTAGACCAAGTCACAAGGTCGGTCGGTCGAGTTAGCGGTTTGGCGGTTGCATGGCTCAGCGGCTCAGCGAAAGGCGGTGGGAGCAACCAAGCTGTGAGCAAGGAAGGGAGGTGCTTCTACTGGTGCTACTGCACATGGTAATACGGAGCTGCTCAGTACTCTACGAGGGGGACAAATGGGGCCACACCAAAGCGGAACGGGGGGTACTGGCCAGGCCAGGCCGTAATTACTGAGCGTGGGCTGTGGACTCACTGTGGGCGGCCGTTGTGTGCAGTAATTGGGGGAAGCTGGATTGGGAGAGAACAGCTTTGGCGGAGGTGCTCTGGGCAGAAAGGGTGGGGACGGGACAGGGAAGGAGGGAGGGGGAGCATATTCGGAGAGAAAGGCAGGAGCAGCAAGAGCAGGCGCAGAGGTGGGCGGCAGGTGACAGCTCTACCTACTCCGTACGGGAAGGCGCATTTTGCGGGTTCGAGTCGCAGCTTCCACTTTGCAGCGATTCCTTTGGCGGGCAAAAAGAATAAGGAGAGTGCGATAAAGAGGAGAGGGGACAAGAGGCGGGGAGGGGGTGTGGGCTTAGACTGGCTCGACTGACAGTCAAGAATTGTAGCGGGATAGGAGCGAGGAAAAGAAGGAAGTTACGCCGCAATCAAGGAACAGAGAGGGAAGGGACGACCCAAATGCACTGAATGTTACGACTGCATGGGTCTGCCGTTTGGCTAATAAAAGAGCATCAATATACGGAGTAGGGCGTACGGAGTAGGCAATTGAGAAGGAATGGGAGGGGTTTACGTCGTACTACGGAGCAGACAAGCAAGCGACGATTAATACACGGACGTGGGAGGGAAGAAGACGGGAATGGGAGAATATGCAGCATTGCAAAAACGTGAAGAGAGGGGAGGGGGTAGCAGCAAAGAGGAACAGGGCCCCCCAGCAGCAAGCAGGAAAATGCATTGATGCAGAGGGGGAAAGAGCAATAGAGCAGGAGCAAGGGGAGTTTGGATGTCGTCAGGGCTGCCAGGGGGTGTATTGTAACTTGGGTGGCTGAGTGGGAAGGGGTGTGCACGAGGCAAAGGAAGGAGCAGGGGTAGGTTCATGGCAGGGAAAGAGCTGTGCTCTGTGCTCTGTGCTCTGGGACAAATGACCTGGACGGAGTACTCCGTACTCAGAGGCAGGAAGGCAATGCTAAAAGATTCGTTCCTTCCTTTTCCTGACATGTGGCCGAACTCTGGGCAAAGCATGGCAACTGTACCTGAGATAGCTTCGTGTTCATCTCTCTTCTTTTCCTTCTTATTGTGCCTCTTTGGTCGGCGAAAAGATCTTTTTTTTTTGTCAAATAGATAACCGATACGACGTATAGAGCATGGGAAAAAAGGGACCTGGTGAGGGGCCTGTCACTTTAGATCCTTGGGGCCCATGGGGCCGTTAAGTTTTTTTTTTTTTTTTTTTTTTTTTTTTTTTTTTGGTCGGTTTCCTCTTCGCTCCTGCGCTGTTAGGAAAAAGCGGCAGAAAGAACTCCCCAAGTGGGGACAACAATTGGGTAGCGGCAAAAGGAAAAAAAAGAAGGGCAACAAAAGCAGCAAAAGGTCAGAATGGTTCAAAGAAGACGGCTGCTGATTGGCTAGCTAAGAAGCATAGCTCGAGCTCGCGAGCCCGATGCTTGCCACAGGCGAGTCTGCTTTTTTTCTTCTTGTCTATTTTTCTGCCGAGTTTGCCTTCTCTTTAACTTCTGCACCCCCTGTCGCTAGCAAGTCGCGAGCAGGTATTCGCCGGTTCCTCGAGAGCTTGTGACTCTTCAGTTTTCCCTCCCACCAACCAGTAAGTCGGCCAAAATGAGCTCCGAAAGGAAGGAGCTACGAGCTACATGCTCGCTACCTCTCGGAGGTGGCAAGAACGGTCAGCCTTCGGCCAGGTCCCTGCGAGGTCCCATTTGCCATGGGCCTCTCTCCCTCTCACACAACCCCAACTGTCCATTCCCAGAGCTGTGGAATCTCAATCGGTGTCAGACCGCGGGCGGCACAGTCAATCGATCGAGCCAATGCGAACGATCCGTTACCATTGTCGTTCCTGTTTGGCCTTTTCTTTTTATAACTACGGAGCATGAGCTGTTCATTCGCTCTTGCCCTCTTTGCATCTTGTTTCTTCACCTGAGGCAGGTACGCTGGGGTACGTACCTCGAACCCTGGAAAGTACATACATATGTATGCCGCAGCCTTCTGGACCGAATAGGGAAGGACCTCGCGCCGAAGCCGCGAAAATACATGTAATACTGTTTAAAGAAAAAACAAAGAAGAAAGACGAAAGGAAAGAAGACCCAGGCTCTCGGTGGCGTTCTCCACCTCTGTTTTACTCCAGTAGCCTCATTGGCGGAGCCCAAGGCTTGAACAGAAGAAAGAAGAAGAAAAATCAAGTCAACTTCAAGGCTCCACCACGAAAGGCATCTACTTCTTAGGCGGGGGAGACAAAAATGTTTTGCTCTTTTCTCCTGCAAGAAAGAAGAAAAACAAAACGAGGCAACAAAAAAAATGGGCAAGGGAAAGGGTAGCGAAAAAGCGCGGGAAAATGGCGAGGCAGGCGGCAAGCTCGAGGCAGACGAAGACCGGCAGTGGGCCTTCCTTCCTTTTGCTGGCCCTTGCTGGATCCGCTTTGCTGGAGAGACCTATCTGAAAAGGGAAGTTTCGCTGTTTCTCGTATGGAGCCTTCCGGGCAGGCTCACATGCTTCACCCACGCACTTGCCCGCAGAAGAAAAAGGCCCCGCGTCCGCGCCCGCCATTTTGATCCTTCCCTCTTCTTTTCTCGACAGTCTCCTCTTTCCCTGCAAAGGCTACGAAAGCTACAACGGGGCGGTTCCTGCCAATGACTGCAGTGGTGTTACGAGTAACCGTCTCTTGGGATATCCACTTTTTTCTTCTTACAAACCTGGCGATGCCGGAGCTTGGAGCTTTAATACCATTGCAACCGCCGGCGCCGCCAGCGGCAGCAACTACTTCGTATTCTGCTCTGCAACCTGCCAAACTCTTGTCACCTCCACCACCGCCTTCTTGTTGTGGTCATCTGCTTCCCTTCTGCCTTTTCTTCCCCGCTGCCCATTGAAGTGAAACTACTCCGTATAAATATATGCAGCTCGATATCTTGGGCGCTTCTGAGCCTCTGATAAGGGAAGAAGAGGCCCACCATAGGTGCTCCGTACTCAGTATCTTACAAGCTGCAAAACCCCTACTGTCCCTTGTTCGTCCTTTCGGTAGGTAGCTCCGGCTCACAGTTCACTACATCGTTGTTGGGTGGTTGTCAGGACTCTTCACTCTCTCTGGGTGTTCATTCGTCTTTCTCTGAATTTGTGCACCTTCAAATATCTGTACCTTTGCCCCTTGATTTCCCATTTTGTGCACGTTTTTATGAGCCGACGGAATGCACCGCGTGCTGTCGCTTGGCTCTAGAATGAAATAGTGAGAAATAGACTCTCCGTGTTGCCACTTCGCCTCCGGGCTATCGGGTCTCACTTTCTGTCGAATGGCCGATTGATTTTCCTATTCGAGCTATGTATCTTTATTCACTGTAAATTTGAAATGGGAAACTGCAATTGGCAATCAGACAATTAGACAGCTCTCCATGCTGTCCTTGTCCCGGTGGTTACGCGTTTTTCTTTGTTCAAAGTGACTATGCTTTTAGGCGGCGGCCCCTCTTTTCCTCTTTCTGTCTAAACTCTTCTTTTGGATGCGTGGTTCCGCTGGATCTTTCAAAGCTTTTCCGCCCAACAGACAGCAAACAAACGGCGTTGCATTGTTGCCCAAAGTCTAGCCAAGACAAAGCTGGTAAAATGGCGAAAAAGGCGGTAGCTCATGCTGCTTTCATTTTCTTCTTCTTTGCATGTTTCTGCTCGGCCTTGACCGAAGTCCCATTTTGCCATTTCGCCTCTGCCTCTTTGCCGTTTGCCGTATGCCATGATGTCTGGTGGCGGCAGGGACCATTGTCATTGTTTCTCTTCTTTCATTCATTTTTTTTTGTTCGTTCCCGGCATCCTGGGTCGGTTTGCCCCGCTCCCTGTTCTCTCTGTATATGCACTTTCTTCTTTTGCTCCTTTCCCTTTTCTCGGGGGCGTTTTTTTTCTTTCTTTTTTTTATCTTTTCTTTTTCTTGTCTCCTTTGCCTATCATTTCTTCGGCTGCCTGCATACCCTGCCCACAAGGCTGAACCCCCAGCATGGGAGCAGTTCTCCGTAGAAGCACAATGACGATGATTCGCATGCACCGAAACGTCGTAAAAGGAGAGAAGTCGGTCAGGGAAAGCTGGGAAAGCTGGTAAGGAAGCTTTTGAAACATCTTCACCGCCAAAAGGAATACAGAGTATGTGAGAAATGGGGAGCTTAAAAGGTCTCCATTTAAAATGCGTTAAATGCGCCCACAATAAAAATCGGGAAACTGCCCCAAGCTCAGAGTAATACTCCGTATAATGCGTACAGTGCACTTTTTTCTCCAGCGTGGGACGTCATGCAGAATGAGATGAAAGGGGAACGAGAAAAGCTTTGGAATTTTTTGCGTTGTTTGAGTGGTGTGAATAATGCCCTGTTAAGTTCAGGAACTCTGATTGGCCAGTGGTGCCACGATCGTCCTGCACAATGCACCCAGATGCCTGAACAAAGGAAAAAAAGAACCCCATCTCCCAGAGCTGAGCTGAGGCAAGCTGATGAAGCTGTTGAAGCTGATGAAGCTCTCATTTTAGTGTGTGGTGATTGGTGATTATATTCAATACTCATTATGACGAGCTGAAGGAATTTAGCCACACAGCACTCATTTCCCAAATGTGGAAGCTCTGACAGAGCTCGACGACGATCCCAAGTAAGCTCTCAAGAGCTTGCAATGACAGGTGTATCGTGACGACACTTTATAGTACGACTAAAGTTGTCTCACCCTAAGCAAGCAAGCAGTTCTGTTCAGTCCGTGGGCGTATAGCTACGTGCAGATGGCGACGCTATCGAGCACAGCTGCACAATAGCCATGATTGAGTGTTTATAAGCCGTTTCACTGAAACTCATACTGTTTTCATGACATGGATCTGAATTTTGCTTGTATATATTTCTTTCCGATACAGAAACAACCCAAAATCAGCGAGAAAGGCAATAAGAACAATAACCAGATGCAATTGAGTAATAAGAAATATGCCGCATGAAAGTGAGCAACCTTCACCAGACCGAGGAAATGAAGAGAGGGTATCTTCGTTCATAAGAAAGAGGTGTTGAAGATGGAGGGCAAGAAGAAAAACACGCAGAGACAGAGACAGGCCACCGAGATGGCCTAGTAGGGCCTAATACGCCCCCGGCGGCATCTGGCTCTTGCCGTCGTCGACAATCATGACGCGCCGGATCTGCCGCAAGAACTCGGACACAAAGTCCTCAAAGTTGATGGTGATGAAGCCGTCGCGGTCGTCGTCGTACTTTTTGAACGTGTCAGTCATGCGCTTGAGCGTGATGCAGGACTGCATGAAGAGATCGAACGTGATGACGCCGCGGTTCTCGCGGTCGTAGTTTTTGAACAAAAACTCAATGAAGCCGTCGGACAGGCGGTACTGGAAGGACACCAGCGTGTTCTTGAACTCGTCCATGGAGATGTTGCCGCTGCGGTCGGTGTCGAAGCGGTTAAAGATGGTGCGCCAGCGGTCCAAGAACTGCCAGAGACCCACAAACTCCTGGAAGTTGAGGTCGCCGCTGCGGTCGGCGTCAAACATGCGCACCATCATGTTGACGGTGTAGGTGTCGAACTTGGTGCGGTCGCTGTTGACGAGGTTCTCGGCGAGCTGCTTCTCGGTGATGTAGCCGACACCTAAGCCATGTTAGTGGTGGAGTGTCAATTGCCAATATGAGGGCATCGGGGTGGGAGCACATACGGTGAGTATCCAGTCCGTCAAAGATGTTCCGAAGCTGGTCTGTAGTCAGCTCCTCGTCGCCCTGGAACATGACGCGCGACGCGGGGCTCTGGGGGCCGGACGACATGGTCGTGGGCGGCTGCGGCGAGTGGGGCGGCATCGGAGAGCGGGGTGGTGGCTGCATGTTGGCGCCGGCGCGGGGTCCACTCGGCAGGCCGACACGACCCGGCCCGCCACCACCTCCACCGTTGTATCCGTCACGAGGCGGGACCGCTGGCGAGTGCGGCCGTGCATTTTGCTGGTACAGGGGCTCGGGCTGCCGCCGCGGTGGTGCCTGCTGCTGCTGCTGTGGCTGCTGGTATTGGGGTTGCTGGGGGTGGTTGTATTGAGGCTGTTGCTGTTGCGGACGGAAATTCTGCTGCTGGGGCGGCGGGGACCGGTAACCGCCTGGTGGCTGCTGCTGCTGCGGTGGTGGCTGGCTGACGTTGACCTTGTCACCTCCTTTCTATAGTCCGGCGCATGTTAGCAAGCTGCACCTGTTGTCTAGAAGAGCGATATGGCCAGCGGGCGCATCACGGCGCATAGGATGAACAGTAAGACGTCGATGTAAGGTGACTTGCCTTCTCGGGCTCGGCAAACCTATTGGGGAGCTCGTTGTTAGTATGAGGCTACACCGTCTAGAGAGAAGCGCTTTGAGCCGGCAAAGACTATCTCTCGTGCCCGGCGAGCGCAAGACGGCGCGCCCACCAAGGGAAATGAAAGATGGGAATGATACTTACCACGGAAGCGCATCCGGGTTGTTAGGGTTATGGTAGGCCATTGTAGGCAATCAAATGGCCAGTTCGGCGTGCGTATCGGTGTTGTCGGCCGGCGTGATGATATCGTCGCTTGGTCTTGTCGCGATGTCGTCTGACCTTAGCGTGGCTGCTTCAACAGAATCAAAGTGAATGTCGGCTGTCGCAACAAGGTGTTCAGGTAGCTATGCGATGGAATAGGTTCGGCCCAAGGAACGATGTTGAAAATCCTAGGAGTATGAGAGCCCCTGCCTTACTTCGAGGGGGGTAGGTCGAACGTTTCAGAGAAGCGTACTGCGCCGCTGGCCTGGCCGTAGATGGAAAGGGGCCCTGTAAGAAGACCGTCGTATCCTATGTCGAACGCTGGGGACGTCTGGCAGGATGCAAGGCGTCACTAGAATGTCGTCGTAGTTTGGGATTGGGGTTCGTGAGAAGTTGTCTGAATTTAAAGTTGTTGTGAGAATGAGGCCAAGCGGACAGGTGACGTCTTCGTTGAAGAACAGAAGGGGCCGGGCAACTGTGCGAAAGGATAAAGAGCCGCACGCAGGGGCATTACAAAAAGGTGCAACTTCGAATGATGTAAGGAGTCAAGAAAGGTACGAAAAGGGAGAGAGAAGAAAAAAGTTTGGAGATAGACAAGGCAGTCCTGGTCCTTCCCCCCTTTGATTTCGATCCTTCGTTGCGCTTTCCTGTCCTTTTCCTTTTGGGGGACTGGTCGTCCTCTGCAGAGCTCCTTCCTGGCAGGAACGCAATGGAAACCGAGCAAAAATGGAGGGGTGACGTGGGGAAAAAAAGACAGCCGCAGCTAGTGACACAGCCAACAAACAGCAGGAGCGGCGGAGAGTTATTTGAGTATTGAGCCTCCACAGCGCCTTATCGCAGTCTCCTTGTACAAGGGAGAGTGGAACTGGGCAGGGCAGGCGCGAGGGGCTTTTGCCAAAGAGAAATAAAAGGTAATTAAGGAAGGAGCTGGCGAAAACGAGCGAGAGCAAAGGAAAGAGCCCCTGCACCTAGACAAGGCTTGGAAGCTTTCCTTTGCTTTAATCACTTTTCCTGCATTACACAACCCCATAAATACTTAATTTTGTACAAAGTTGGTGGCGTGCAGGCTGAGGCCGAGCAAGAAGCAATACAAGATGGAAAGAGAGGGGCAGTGCCGCGTGCTGCAATGTTCAGCTGATGGTCGATTTGGCTCCGGAGGCTTTTCGACCTGAGCCTTAAGGAGTAATTACCAGTGAGCCAGTCCAACAACTCGTTGCCTCGAGCTCCTGCCTTTGAATAAAAAGAGAGGCTGATGGCGCGGCATGCCGTGCCTATATGTCCTGCTTTTCTGCCCATCGTTCCTGCCCAATTGGCTTGGCTAAGACAGAAGTGCTAGCAAGAGGCATCATGCGAGGCCCTCAGTCGCTCTTGCCAAGTTGGGACCAAGTCATCTGCTCCAATGCTCACAGCACAATATACTGTGTACTCAGAATTACTGAGAATTCAACATCAATGATGCCCGCCTCGCCCACTAATACGGTGGGCAAGGCATCGCTGGCCACGATAATTTTGTTCGTTCATTCGTCTTGGCAGCGGGGTGCTCATCCGGAAGATTGCGCAAGGCTCCACGGCGTATCGTTCTGAGGTGGGCGAGGGTCGCACAGTTTGCCCCTCTCCCGGGGATGGATCGGCGTTCCTGGGCCGGGTGCCCTATAAAAATAGCTTCAGGCATACTACTGCTGATGGTCATTAAAATATGACGTTGAACCTTTTGACGTTGGACCTCTTGACGTTAAACCGTTGCCAACAACAGCTCTTCCCATCGCTCCTTCTATATATATTTATGTATATTACCTCCTTCTTTCCTACTCAAGACAACTTTATGTTTATCTGCTGGTCGCTCCTTCTCATTTTCTATTTTGAGTCTTTCACGGTCAGAATAGTGAGAGAAAGCGATGCGCTAAAGAAGAAAGAGCGATCCGACCGTAGCCGGGCGCCGGGCTGGCTCGTAGCATCAAAAGTGACCCTATTTTCCAGCGTATTTTACACATGTTGATTAATATGCGGTGGAAGCTCTGGGGCCATCGAGCAGCAAATGGCGAAATCGCCCCTTGAGCGCTAAATCTCCACCATAACCTCACATCGCCATTCTATCTTCACCTTGTTGGGCGCCATATTTCTCAGCATTTCAGACCTCGAAACTCACACCCACCCCACGCATCTCATTCTATATATCTATGTATATAACCAACACACGTCTATCTCGATATTTACTTTCTGACTATACTCGTTATTGGATACAGTCTACAGTTTCAAGCCGTCACTCTTCATCCAACGTCAATCAGGTCGATCAGCAATCCCTGGACCAAACCTCGGTCTTGCTCGCGTGAACCACGCCTGTCTATAAAAAGACTACAGGAATCGGCATATCAAGCCTCAGGCTTCTCGTTATACACTCTCTATCTCTCTTCTTGCGCCCGGTTGACCATGACAGGCAACGAGCCGCCACCAGAGTCAAATGGCGTTCCTGAGGGCACAGTCGACAATGCCTTGACAGCCGCCGCCGCCGCAGAGGGCGAGTTCTGGATATTTGGCTATGCGTACGTATTGTCTCGAGCTTTGGCTCTCTGGTTCCCTAGAAGGGGCCACTCTCCTTGCCTTTTCTATGCTCCCGCTTTACGCAGTACGAGAAAGGGAATGGCATTACGTATGAGAGTGTCTCTACTGATTCGCCCACCATTATGCTATCTCGCTTGTTATGTTGCAGTCACAGCTGTGACAGCCGTGACAGCTGTCACAGCACAAAACAGCACAAAACAGCACATGCAGAGCCTGAGGAACCCAGCTGGACACCACCTCCCTTCCTACCATACCGAGGCCCTCCGATAATGTCCCCTTCGTCTGCTGTGCTCTTTTCCCGTGTCGCCTGACTTCTCTTTCTGCATCAAAAACTCTTTTTCAGCTTCAGCCGCAATATCTGCATCAATTCTAACAATGCTGTCTAAAGGAGCCTCATTTGGAAGCCGCCACCGCATTTTGGTATGCCTTTTCTCAGCTTCATGATGTAATTACTTGCATGTTCTTGAATACGTTTGCTAACCCCAGTCCCCTGAACAGACCGCAGGGTTCCAGGATGGGTGACGGGATATGTGCGACGATTTTGGCAGGTAAGTCTCGACAGTCTTTTCCCTTCTCATTTCCATCCTATCGCGACTTTTTCTTGTCATGATATCGGCTAACATGTCTATAGGCAAGGTGAGTATCCCCAATTCTCGTCTCGCACACTCTCGCACCGAAATGGAGCGGCGAGGGCAGTGGGTGATGACATGAACCGGCGTATTGCCGCTTGCCTGGCGCATTAAAATTAACGTGTTCTTTCTTCTTCTTCCCTTTCCTTCTCCCCCTCTCTACAGTGAAGACCATCGTGGCACACCCAAAGCACCAGGCCGTGTGGCCACGCTCATTGAGCGCTCCTTTTGGGAGAGCCTGACCGACCACCACGACTCCGCCTCCGACAAGGTCTGGGGTGTCGCCTATCGCATCGATGCCGCCCACGCCGCCGAGGTCCGCGAGTACCTCGACATTCGCGAGATGAACGGCTACACCATCCACTACACGCCCTTTTATCCAGCCGCCAAGGGCGCCGCCGCTTTTCGCACCATGGCCTACATTGGCACGCCCGAGAACCCGCAGTTCACCGGCCCGCAAGACGTCCAGAAGCTGGCGGAGCACATTTTTCGGTCCACGGGTCCGAGCGGGCCGAACCGCGACTACTTGTGGGGGCTGGAGACGGCCCTCAACGAGCTAAGCCCGGAGAGCGGTGACGAGCACGTCTCGGACCTTTCAACACGTGTGCGTGCCCTAGCCAAGGCGGAAGAAGCCAAGGCTGAAGTCAAACCGGAGGCCAAGGCTGAGACGGCTGCGACACTTTCGACGCAATAGCAAGGCTCGATAATCGTAAACGCCCTGACGACGACGCCGACGATGACAACGCCAACAATGATGACAACGACGAGTGAAAGGTTGAAGAAGAGGACAACAAAACCGTGAGTCGGCAGGATCCCCACCAAAGGGTCTGATGGTCCAGCGCGGTATGGCTCTTACCAAAAAAAAAAAAAAAAAAAAAAAAAAGGGAGAACACAATCAAGACTCAAAATACAACATCATGCGTGCGCCTCCTCCTGTTTATTTCCAAAGTCAGCAGTCAACCAAGACATCATCAGATCCTCAGATCATACAGTGCGGTTCGAGCAGTATAGTTGAGAGCAATTAGAGACCGAGAAATCTCTTGAAAGGTCTTCCAATCAGCATATGAACAGGGCCAAGCAGTTTTCTTTTTATATCTCGCACGCCTTGAGTTTTTGTTTCCTATCTGCCAGCCATCTCGATATACCACTAATCTCCCTCCCTAAGCCCATTCAGAGCCAACATCTCGCATGTCATCCTGCATTGTCCAGTCGTTGTATGCTGGGAGATGTACTGTCGATATATATGCTCACTCACATCATGACTCTCAGCTTCCACTCCTTACACAAGTACCCCAAACCCCCTTTACCCCGTTGAATCCTGTAGGCGTCAGTCATATAACTTCATCCATCTCTTCGTTTTTATGCACTGGGTTTGTTTTCCTCCCTCTTCTCAAACCCTCCCAAGAATGCACGGCGGTCGTATCTTTTTATACCTCCTTTTCTTTTTGTTCTCTGGCACGATCAAAGCAGGATGCAGCGGTCTCATAAAAAAATTCGAACGAAAAGGGAGGGGGGACAAGAAAATCATATAATCAAACAAGCGACAAAAAAAAAAGAACATAATCGATATCGAAAATAGAAACAAAGAAGAGAAGCCGCACACCCAAAACAAATCAAGGTAAAACGACAACAGCAGAAGCAAAATCAGAGAAGGAAACTGCTTTGCGGTTGCCGGAAGAGGTGTCGAGAACATTGTCTGGAGAATCGAGAAAGCCTTGTCGACAAATAAAGAAAAAGACGAAGAGGTTCCCAGAAGAATGCTTCCTAACATAAGAGAATAGGGTATCGTGCAAAATCGACCGAAGCGAGCAACAGCCATCCGTGGTCATCGTACAATCGCCGTCTAGTAGTTGGTTCTTGTTGGTAAAAACGAAATATATCCAGAGAGTGCAGCAAGGCAAAAAAGGCCAAGGTAGGTCCCATCATCTCCTTCCGTCACAGCCACAGCAGGAAAGTAGCTTGGTTTTGTTGTTCCCATTTTCAAACAATTGGCGAGTCTCGGAACGCGTTGTTTTCGTGTTGTTTCTCCTCGAGTTCGTGGTGAAGGGAAACGAAGTCGATGCCTCATCCTGCCTCTCCATTGGCCTGGAGAGCTTAGGGCTAGTATCCTTGGCCACCTTGAGGCGGTTGTTGCGGAGGCTGCTGGGGGGCTTGCTGACCCGGCGGAACCTGCTGCTGCATGTCGGGATAGCCGTACATGGACTGTCCCCAGCCTATGAAGATTGTCAGTACAACTCTTTCATGCACCGGAGTGATGGCTCTTACCTGGAGCAGGCTGTCCGCCGTACTGGTGACCCTGCGGAGGATAGCCGCCACGGGTGTATGACTGGCCGTACATGGGCTGGCCCTGCATGGCATATGCTTGGGGAGGGACGCCGTATGGCATCTGGTGCGTCTGCTGTGCTCCACCATAGCCTCCTCTCGGGCCATAGCCGCCGGGGCCACCCCGCCCGGAGAAGCCGCCTCTCGGGCCGGTGTCTGATGCACGGTCGACACGGATAGTCCGTCCGTCAAACCTATTGGAGAGGAAATCACAAGGTCAGCTGTAGTCCCAAGTGGCACCTGACTAGGGCAAATGCAAGAACAGAAGCAGTTGGTCGTGTCTCTCACTCAATGTTGTTCATCGCCGTGATCGCCTTCTGAGCATCGGAATCATTTGTGTATCGGACGAAGCCAAAGCCTCTACTGCGGCCAGTGTCTCGATCTTTGACAACCACCTGGAGTGTTCAAAAATGACAGGAAAAGATGACAAACAGGGTTAGAAGACCGACCATAAACACATGATTTGTTGCACCTCTATCTCTCCCCTTCCTTTCTCGCGTCGCGGGCAAAAACCATTTGCTCTTTCGGGCTATGGTTCAAACATTCTTCGAAAAGACGGAATGGTACGAGTCGTCTGAAAGGCCTCGAGGGAAGGGAGAGCTCGGCGGGATGAATTCTGTGGTGACGATGGTCTACTTACCGCTTCTTCGACGGCGCCATACTCCTCGAACTTTTGCCGGAGGGTAGTCTCCTCTGTGTGCCAAGCCAGGCCACTGGAATCACAATGGTCAGAATGCGCGGCCAAACGAGATGTGCATGATGATATTTCATGAAGGCATACCCGATAAACAATTTGGCCATGTTTACGTTCGTACTTTGGGAGAAGCCGCTGCTACTCAAGTGGTTAGCGGTAGGAAAAGACTGGGTCTGCAGTGTGTTATCAAGGAGCAATTGTTTGGTGAAGCTACTGTCGCTTTGAGCAAGTAAGAATTAAAAGTTCAAGTATATGGGGATGTTGTAGAGTGGTGAGGACGATGCGTTGTCGAAAGTGTCGAGAGAGGGCTCCAGCTTGATTGATATTTTCATGCGGGGAGGACAAAGTTATCGGCAGACAAGGGAGGCGAGGGCAAGGGGAGAGAAAAATATTGAGAAACGGCGCAAGTACCTTTCTATCTTTTTGACTTCTTTTGCTGGGGATCCTAGGCGGCGGACCAAGGGCTGACGTTGCGTTGACGGTGGACGCCTGCTTAGCCGACGGAATGCGGGACGTTCGTTTCTAGAAGAAATAAAAGAGAAGATTTCGAAGTCGCGGCTTCGTTATTTTCTTCTTGGGATATTTTAGCCGGTCGTCGAATAATGAGGATGGAGATGAGCGGGAAGGGTAGAAAGCTCGAGGCCGCTATTGGGGCAGTATAAGATGAGAAGGGGGGAGGAAAATAAGCTTGTTGGTTTGTATGTGTGTGTTGGTGGCGTATGGCGAATTCTTTTTCGCAAATCAAGAGGCAAAAGAGGGAAAGGAACGATCAAATGGGGGATGTGATCGAGAGCAGGAAATTCAGAAAAAGGACGAGTGAGGGACCATCAGCGGGGTGAGGAAGTGGTTGTGAGAGATGTTATGTACTCCGTACAAGATCACTACTGGGGTGGAGGACTGGCTGCCATGGGCAGGGAAGGGGGTGGAGGGGTTGCCATCACAGAGGTCAGTGATTGCTTCGTGTTTTTCCCTGCCCCGGGCGTGGGTTTTACGTGAAGGTAAGGAAAGGCAAGGAAGAGGAGAGGCCACAGAACTGACTGAACCATTGGCTTTGATGCCATTCGTGTTGAAAAGGCCCATAGGACGCGGGTTGATCCCGATAGCGGGAGGAGATGGCCAGAGAAGATCGTTCCTTGTGTCTTTGGTCTTCTCGTCTCTTCGTTCGTCCCTCTTGTTGTCCTCTCTTTACCCATTCGCCGCCGTGTAGGCCCCTTGCGATGATACCTTGTGGCAGGCCAGAGGAAACCACGACCAGGTCAAGCCAGGCAGCTTGATGGATGTTTCGACCAGCATGATTGCGGCAGCAAGGCCCACAGCCCCTTCTCCCTTCTCCCTCCACCCTTCTTTTTTTATTTTATTTTTTGCCCCAAAACAAGCATCAAACTCCGTTGAGGGTTCGAGGAGGAAACGGCGGGCAGGGCGGCACCCCGGTCTAGTCTACCGATTGCGTTGTTGAAATTGATCCTCGAGGTTTTTGTACGAGTGCGGCATAAGCTGAAATGCTTGCAGACCCTTGCCAAATCTGGACTACCATGCAGTATTGCAGGCCTGGCTAGACCAGGTCAAAGCAGGACCGTTGTGCGTGCAGGTGCTCACTTGGTCTTGCGTGTGGGCTAGGTCCAGGCCAAGCCAGTCCTGACAGACCTTTTGTTACTTCGCATGGTTGGTCTCTCTACTCGTTAGCGTAGAGGTTTTGTGCAGTCTTTGTGCTGCTCTATCCAGTTTGGATAATGAACAACCTGTCGGTGCCCTGGACGAGGCGGCGAACAGGGGTAATTACGCTGCGTCTTGTGATGATGACGATGCGGGGTCCCTCGCCAGCCTCCTTCTCTATTTAAGGGGTAGGGCCGGGATACAGCGAGTGGGTGTGGAGTATGTTTTTGACTGCAATAGGGACATTGCCGGCCGAGATTTCGTTCCAGGCGCAGCTTCGTCGCGCCAATGACAACGGTATTGGAGTCTTGATTTCCGGCTTTCCTTCTCTTGGACTCGTCGGCGCCGTCGTAGATGATGGACTCGAAGCCGCCCAAATGAGCAAGCCAAATCAGCAACCCGGGTCGACTGATGGCTGCTTCTTGCTTCCCGTCTCTTGTGGCCACCTTGAAAAGAATACTGGGGGTGAAGAGCAAAGGCATGGAGCAGACGCTTTTACCGGGATTGGCAAATATCTGTGTGTGTTATGCATCGGCTGGTGCCCTATTTCGTATGTGCACGCCGGGGGAGTTGGAGTGGAGAGGAGTCGAGGCTCTGCCCCTAGCCCCAAGCGACGTCTCGCGCCGTCATGCTTGCACTTTAGAGTCCCTAGCAAGATATGTCGTACACAAGCAACTTAAACAAACTGTCAGGGACGGGGCGCAGGAGTAGCATCCAGGTTGGTGACCTGACTACCGACCCTGCGGCCTTGGTCCGTTTATCGTGCTTGTACGACGTACTGCCCGAAACTTGAGGGAGGTGCAGGTATTGATAAAACAACGTTGCTGCAACGTCTCTGGACCCCCGCGCGGATCCTGAGCCACATTGTCTGTGCAAAAGAGGCATTTGCGGTAAATAGTTTGCGGCGGTACTCAGTAAACTGGAACAAGAAGATTTTCACTCCATATCGAACCTGCTTGCTCTCACCCTTGCTAGGCTGGGCGGGCGACCTGCCTAAGTAGCGGGGGCGGACACACAGACACGCGGAACCCCGACACACGGACGCTTTGATGGATTGCCCGTATTTGCAACTGTCGCAAGTGAAACAGATCTAGCCCTGATTTCTGCTCGTGGCAATCGATTTGCTGTCGAAAAGCCTCAGTAAAGTTTGATAGTGGTTTTGCGACAGGACTGTGAGGTCAGAGGCCATGTTAGATGCAAGTATCGATGAAAGTGCACATGGACAATGCAAGACCCAGTGTCGGGCAACAGGTAAAGAATGTAAAGAAAAAATACACAGAAGAATGACAAAATACGAACCTGTTTTGGAGTAGTAGGAAACAGCATCACATTAAAAACATAAAAATAACTTACTCCGTAGAGTTGTAACCCATGCGACATACGTGGCCATGACAGGCTTGGTTAAAGACAGCTGCACATCCTTGTTGTTGCGGTTGACAGCGTCGGCAAAACACCCTCTTGTTGGCGATCATAGCAGGATGCGAAACTGACAGGGTGCAGACAATGACTGCAGTGATCTGGACAGAATGTGAAACTGCCACTTGTAAAGCTCTTCACTCTCGTCCCCCGTATCGGACAATTCATGGTGCCTGGACGTGCTTGATGTTTCTATGGTGGGCCACCTGTTTGGGACTGAGTTCTGGTGTGCTGACGATGGTGAGAAAGCAAGGGTGCCGGCACGAGTAGGCGTGCAAGTTGTGTTATTTATTTATTTTTCTTCTTTCTTTGGAATTTATCTCGGTTAGCATGAGTTTCTCTATATATTTTTTCTAATTTTTTTTCATCTCCATTATATCGTTTGTTTGGTGTGCATGAGTGTGGATGTGAAGGAATCTCGACTTACCATAAAACAAATCGATCCACTTCTCTCAACCTTCTGGATGCAAACATCAATTTTGATATGCACCCATACGGAGTATGCTGAAGAACCAAGAGCACAGGGAGCGCTACTCCGTATTAGAAGCCAGTCTTGTTCTAGGCTGTCACTTGGAGGCTCTAGCCGCTTTCAATTGCCGACATGGTCGTCCACAGTTGGCGCACGCGAGATCGAAGAGTGGCGCCTCCCCAGGCGCAACCTGCCAGTGCAGACGTTACACTCCTTTGGTGTGGCTGCACGTGGGGCGGAGGCACTGCCTAGCTTGGATCGACCAGAGTGTTGAGGCTTCTTTTCTATTTTGAGGATCGAAATGAAACGAGGAGTAAAAGGCTGTGTAAAAATAAAGTGAAATATATCACGCAGTAGCGATTGAGGGCTGTTCAGGCCACAAAACAGATGGGCGGTGAGGTTTCGGGGACGCCCGCACAAAGTTCCCGGGCAAGGCGCTGGAGCAATGAGGTCTAGGCACAAGAGGCTCCGTATCGAGAGTTGGCAAGGTGTGATTGGCGAGTTGCTTAGATTCTTCGACACAAGGTTCTGCTACGCCGGGTCGAGCCTCCAACATATTGACGGGGGTAGGCATATGTGCAACTCGCAAGCGCATGGTGCGACTGTATCCCTGATGGAACCCTCTTGACAGGATCCTTGTAGACGATCACCAAATTAACCGCATTGCGAGTCGAGCGTCGTTGGAAACGATGGCAAGCGAGCAGTGGTTGTCGTGACCAGTCCATCCCCTCGTTTATCTGATTGGGGCCTTCGTGCCACGTATATTGATGTGATGGTAAGGAGGTTGTTGAGCCTAGACCAAGTCAATCATGACAATTGGACTCCGAAACAGGATCGCTAAGCAGTAACTCAACATTGACATGGCGGGGACATGACAGAGCGGAGTCTTTGCCCATTAAGCCTAGCGGTCCATCGGGTTGAAATGGCAGTGCAGACTTGGTTGAAACTTGACAAATGCTGCCATAAAACCCCCGGAAGTGGTCCGCGAGAGGGACGGTAGAATGGATGGTGGTCACCGAGGCCAAGCGTTTCAATGCTCGCCCTTAACCGGGGAAAGCAAGGCGCACTCTTCTCGTCGCTCTCGCTTCTGTCGTGTGTGTTTTCGACTTTGTTCCTTTTGTGTGTCAAAATAGACTTCTGATATCCATTGTATTTTCGTCGTTTCTGTTCAGAAAATGTCCTGACAGACACATCGCTTGCCAAGAGGCATCCTTCGTAGTTCATGTGTCTGTGTCTCCCGCGCCATTGTTTGGTAGGTGCACCTGTGCAGGGCTACCACGTTTCGTTCTAGCCGTCGCTTCGTGGCACGCAAGGATGGCTCTGTTTGGTCAGTGGCTGTTTTTTTGGTATCCAAGTATGTCGTAATGTTCATTGGTATGTCTTGCCGTGTCAACCTTTTCTCCTGACCCACTGAAGAGAAGTAAAAATAAGAAAGAAACCACAGGGATAGACGGCTAAACTTTCCGGAAAACAACTCACCTTGAACAACTTGTTGTCGTATTTTGTTTCGACTGAAAGAGGTCCGTGGGGTTTTTCATTCATACTTCTCCAAGAAGTGTCAGAAGTGAGAGATGATGATAGGAGGAATAGCAGCAGGGTCACAATCATCACTCACAACATACAGAGCTCTTCCGAGGAAGCTTCTGTGTGTCGAGGGCCGCGTAAGTGCAACAGAGATGATAGCGTTCTGCAAGTAAAAAATATAATAAAAAAAAGGCAGAAATGTCTTGTGACACTAGCCGCACATCGGGCTGCTGAAGTTTGATAAGGATGTGCCCTCGACGTGTCTTGTACAGAATCCTGCCCATTGCTGGGAAGCGGCAGCGGGAAGGCCTGGCTTGCGTCAAAGTGACAGGATCCACAGATTGGCAAAGTGTGGATGGCATATCGAGAGGGATCAAGAGCGGTACGCATTCGGTTGAGCAAGGTGTGAAGCCGAGCTAGCTGGCATCGACCAGAATGCAATGTTCGTGCTGATGTTTGGTACACGATGGAGCGACGAATAGTTGAGAATGTGCTTGGGAGAAGAGAAGAAGACGTAGAAAATGAAGCAATTGGGACGAAAAGGGGCCAAACTCGGGATGGCGAGGGCTAGTTTGCAGCGACAAGGACAGGCAGGGAAGGAATACAAGAGTTCTACGAGGGAAATGGAAGTAGCGGTCCACAACATACAAAAAAGGGGGTGAACACGCAAAGTGCACCTGCCGCGACTGATCTCCATACGCGGCTGTTCTTGCCTCATGCAATTGTGCAGAATAGTTCGAGCGTTGTCATCTCTGGCTCGCTCTTTCCTGCATTGGAGAGCAAATCGTTCTTACCACAATCAATGGTTCATAACTAAACAGGTGTGCTGTTGTTGTTGAAACTTCCTTCCCGTAAGAAGTTATAGATCTGCGTCACGTGTGGTGCATCTGTATAGTAAAAATTGGAATAAAAAAGCTATTTTATGTCATAATGTTGATGTTTACTCCGTATTATTTACACCAAAAAGGGGTAGATGTGACCAGTCAGCAAACGCACGCGGTACTACTCTCTTTGGCTACCGCTATATTTTTGGCACACTGAGCGAGCTATCTGCCGAAAAGACGGGCTCATGAACACCTCCGACTTGCCGCCAGAAGCTACACCAAAAAGAGTGTCTCAACATTACCGCCAAAACGAACTGAGTATTGCTAGTAAATACTTTTGTGCGCAACCCGATCATCCATCAGTGCAGGCCCTCACACTAACCATCTGACCCATGGGCATCTTATCGGTGAGAGTGAGCGACGGCACTGTGTAGGTGTGAGAACTGGGCCGTGCGTTGAGTGTTTGGTATTTGTTTTTTGTGAACCACGACGACGCACAGTCTGCACGAAAAAGAGCCGCAGTATGCCCGAGGCAGAAGACAGAGAAAGAAAGAGAAGAGACTTTCTTCCAAATCACCTTCTTCGGCTCATTCGCCGCTTCTGCTCCTGTAGCTGCTGCTCGTACTTGGGCATGTTGTGGCGCTCTTCCTCCTGCTTCTGCAGCAGCTTGTCGCGCATGACAGAGCGCACATTGCGGCTGCCGCCCAGTTTGGGACCGCGCAGGACTTCTTCGTCGTTGCGGGCCGTCTTGGGCTTGGCTGGTGGACCAAGGGGTTTGCGTTTGCGGCGCATGCGTTGGGCAACGGCCTCCATGAACTCGCGGCGGAATTGTTCGGCGATGCGGTCGTCGGTAGGCCGGCCTTCGGCTGTTGTTGCTGCTGATGCTGCTGCCGCCTCGCGGGAGACATCGTAAACATCGACGTCCACTGTTGGTGTTAGCTGGCTGTCACAGCAAAAGCGTATCGAGCATGACGTGGACCTACCTCTGTTTTCATGCAAAAACTGCTCGACCATTTGGTCTCGCTTGATGTCGTCGCTGCCGCGGCGTCTCTTGCCGCTACGCCCGGAGGGTGCACCCTCCGATGGGCCCCCAGTATCGCCGGCGCCGCGCAGCCGTTGTGTGGCCCGCTCGGTCATGGCAACGTTCTTTGCGCGGGCCTCGGCGCCCAGGTCGATCTCGTGCAGCTTGCCCTTCATGGCCAGTTGCTGTCGTGACTCAACACTCGGGCCAGTACCTGATGCGCCACCAGTACTAGGACCAGAGCTTGAGCCCAGCCCAGACGGCCCACCAGCCTGCAGATTTGCTTGCTCCGCTTCTGCTCGGTGTCGTTTAGCCAACTGTGCATCTACATATTCCTCCCTGAAGGATTAGTATCTGTATCAAAGCAGGGAACATCAGGCACAAAGCACAAAGGGGGTTGGGGGACCATACATGTGTTTGTTGACCAGCTCGCCAATCATGCCTGTTTGTGGCACGAACTGCACGCCCATCGCCATCGGGTCGGCCGCAAAGTCGAGGTCCATGTCGTCAACGGCCATGTCGGCATATCGTGACAGCGCCGTGGACGACGGCGGTTCTGTATCTTCATCTCGAAACCCTACGCCGCCAATCTTGGGCTTGTGCGTCTTCCGTCGCCGGATCAGTTCGGCAACGGAGATGCCTGCTGTGTCGTCGTCCTCGCCCTCCTCTTCGGCGGCGCTGTCGTCGCTCGCGCCATCCTTGGCGTCGCCGTCCTTCTCTGTTATTGTCTTCTCATCCTCGCCGGCAGCTGAAGGTGCCCTTGGTTCTGTCGGTGTGGCCGTCTCCTGGGCTGTACTGTCGGTCTTCTCCGGGCTTTGTGCTGGCGCAGTCGGCTCGTCGGTCGATGCCGAGTCAGCGGCGCCTCTCTGTCGGTAGGCCTTGCGCTTCTTGCTGGATCGGCCGAAGACGACGGCTGGCAGAGCTTCTGGCTCTTCTGTATTTGATGGATCCATGCTGGCGGGATGTGTTGGGCGCCGTGAGTCTGCGAATAAGGTGACGGGCGCAATGTTGACGGTTCGGTGAGGTTGCGTTGATCGCAAAAAGGTTGCCACAGGGAGACAACGCTCTACGAATTTAGCGTACGTCGTACGCCTGTTGACATCATTTGGTAGGGGAAAGAGTCACATGATTAGTCACGTGTAAATATCCGGCACTACGAGTACAGAGTACATACTACGAGTAGAGGCCCATCCACCAAAAAACGTTCTCATCAACAACTTGCATCATTCACTTCAGCTTCAGCGATAAATGTGCCTTTGCAAATTTGTGTTCTAGGAGCAGATATTTCTATCGTCTATTTCATGATGGCTGTAAAACGGGTATACAAACTCCACTATATGAGCACCTATTTTCTATCTGTCACAATCGCAGGCTTTCAGCCACATCCACAACCAACTAACATATCGCCCTAGGTTTACTTTCTCGTCCATGGCGGCGAAGTCCAAGGCGTCGGCTACCGGTAAGATTATGCGACCACCCAAACGAAAGCGGCCTCGTACTGATGGCACCAAACAGCTACTTCACACGCAAGCATGCCAGCCAGCTTGAGCTGACCGGCTGGGTGCGGAACCTGCCGAACAATAAGGTGCGTCATGTGTGGTGCAAGTGACCTATTCGGTTCTCTCTAACACATTCAGGTCGAAGGCGAAGTGCAGGGCGACGAGACGGCGATTGCGGCAATGATGCAGAAGCTGGACCGCGGGCCTTCCATGGCTAAAGTGGTGCGTCTCGATAAGGAGGACAAGGAGGTCGTGGAGGGCGACGCCTCCTTTGATATCCGGCATTAGAGAAGCAGGCGTCTTTCAATTGATACCAGGTCTTTCTTCCGCTCTTTAGAAACCCCGTCCGCGCTTCTTGGCGACGGGTTTGCGTACTGCACCGTGCACGACAATCTTTTTGGGGGCACTGCTGCCGCCAGCGCCGATAATGGTGCTGCTGCCATCAGCATCGCCGCCAATCTGGCCGGCGCGTGCTTCGCGCTCCGCTTCGGCGCGCCGCTGCTCGTCCTGCCGCAGCTTGTCGCGCGCCATTTGCGACTCGATTTCCATGCGGCGGTTAAAGTCGGTCTCAATGATGCGTTTCTCGCGCGCCGAATAGCCCTTTTCTTTGACCGAGTAAAAGACGCCGCCCAGCTCGGCGAGCCAGCGCGGGTCGACGGCGGTGACGGTGGACATGTACTCCTTTGAGGTGAGGATCAGCTCGTGGTAGACAACGTAGTCGGGCAAAAAGCCCAGGCCGTAGAGCGCACTGGTGGGGTGCAGCTGGACGGTGACGCTGGTGCGCAGGTTGATGTATTCGCCGATACCGCGGACTTTGGCGGCCTGGTGGTAGTAGCCGGAGCAAATGCATTTGCGGATAACGTCCCAGTCGGTGCCGCAGCTGGCCATGGGCATCTTTTGCATCTTCATGATATCGACGAGCTGTTCGCGGACTTCTTTGGCGCGGCGCAGAGACTTGGAGTGCAAAAAGTGGCGAGTGCACCAGCTGTCGAGGTAGCCGTTGGCCTTCCACTGGGCGTAGACGTGGAGATACGTTAAGTGGTCGGATTCGGGGACAAAGAACTTTTCGCGCGCGGCATCGGACTCTTCTTGGCGCTCTTTTGGTCGGTAAAAAACGTTGGGGACGGACAGCATGGACACGATGGTGACCATTTCCTCGCTGCAGCCGTACTCTTCAGACATGATGAGCAGCTTGGCCAGCGGCGGGTCCATGGGAAAGGCGTTCATTTTGCGGCCAAGGCTGGTCAGCTCGCCCAGGTTGTCGAGCGAGCCGAGTGCCCACAGATCGAACAGCGACGTCGTAATCGTATCCTGGGGTGGCGGGTCCATAAAGTCAAAGTCCAGCAGATCCTTGACGCCCAGCGATTTGATCAGCAAAATCGTGTTGCTGAGGTTGGTGCGCTGAATCTCGGGAATTGTCTGGAGGTACAGCTCGTCCTTGAAGGCCTTTTCCGTGAACAGGCGAAACGCTTTACCGGGCCCTGTGCGACCGGCACGGCCCGACCGCTGCGACGAGTTGGCCTGCGAGATGGGTGTGATTTGCAGCGTATCCATACCCATGCGCGGGTTGTACACCTTGAGCTTGGAGTAGCCCGGGTCGACGACGTACATGATACCGTCGACTGTCAAACTGGTCTCGGCGATGTTGGTAGCCACAATGCATTTGCGCACGCCCGGCGCGGCCTTGTCGAAGATCTTGGCCTGCAGGTCCGCGGGCATCTGACTGTACATGGGCAAAATACTCAGCTTGGGCGGATCTTTCAAAGCGTCGAGGCGTTCGCGCACTAGCTCGCAGGTAGCCTCAACGTCCTCCTGGCCGGTCATAAACACCAGGATATCGCCAGGGCCCATGGAGACATGAATGGCGAGCACCTGCTGGACAGACTGGTCGACATAGTCCTCGACGGGCGTGCGGTGGAACATGACATCCACGGGGAAAGTGCGGCCAGGAATAATAAACTCGGGCGCGCCGCCAAAAAACTCGGAAAAGCGCTTCGAGTTCATGGTGGCCGACGTCACAATCAGCTTGATATCGCGGCGCCGCTGCAAAATCTTCTTGAACAGGCCCATGAGCACGTCCGTGTTGAGCGCGCGCTCGTGCGCCTCGTCCATGATGATGCACGAATAGCGGTCGAGGTCGGGTTCGTTCAGCGACTCGCGCAGCAGCACGCCGTCCGTCATGTACTTGATGACGGTGTCCTTGCTGGTGCAGTCCTCAAACCGGATAGCATAGCCGACGGTGCTGCCGAGCTTGACCTCCATTTCCTCGCTGACACGCTTGGCGACACTCATGGCGGCCACACGCCGGGGCTGCGTGCAGCCAATCATGCCCACATTGCCGTAGCCATCCTCGTACAGAAATTGAGTGAGTTGGGTCGTCTTGCCGGAGCCCGTCTCGCCGACCACGATGATCACCTGGTTATCGCGGATGACGCGCATGAGGTCTTCGCGCACGGCAAACGCCGGCAGGTACTCGCGCTGCTCGTGCAGGCTCTTGCTCTGGCTAAAAGTGCTGGCGCCCTCGTTCTTCTTCATGTGCTCGGCGAACCTGTTGCTGCCCTTTTCGCCGGCGGCGTCGGGGTTTGCAGATGTAGCCTCGCTGCCGCCGCCGCCGCTGCCGCCATTCTTCTTCTTCGCGTCCTCCTCGCCGGCAATGGGCAGCGCGCTGTCGTCGTCGTTGTCGCCGCGCACGCCCATTAGGTTGCCCAGCGTCGTGCCCGCCGCGTTCGTTACGTCTTTGGCTGCTCGTTGCCGCTCACGCTGTTGCCGCCGCTCGCGCACGACCTTGCTGCCTTTCCGACTGAAGACGGCCATGTCGCTCTGGAAGTCGCGCACCGCTGGCACGGGCTCGAGCTGCTTGGTGAAGATGGTCTTGCCGTCCAAGAAGGGCGGGCGCAGGTTGTGCACCAACAGATGCACACGCGTGGCCTCCTCGTCGTCGGCAAAGTCGGCGCCCATGTCTCGCCGCTGCGCGACACCACTTGTCAGCATACGGTTCGTCTCCCAGGCGTCGACGTCCTTTTGCTTTTGGATTTGGCGCGGGTTCGCGCGGTCGAAGCGGCCCGTCTTCTTCTCGAGCATCTGCCGTTCTTGTCGCTCCTTGTCTTCCCACGAGGTGTCTTCGTAGGAGCCAAAAGGGTTGTGGTCCTCGTCGCCAAAGGTGTGGCCAAACTCGTCACCCGTGTACCAGTCGCGGTCCAGTGCCTTTTCGTCTTCGGCCGAGACGCCTGCCTCGCCTGTAGCATCAAACTCTTGCTGGGCAGGTGTCGAATCGCGCGGGTTGCGGTCGCCCCGTGGCGTCGCCGATCGGCTGCTGTAGTCGTCCCGTGGTGGCCGTCCGCGGTCGAAGCGGTCAAAACGGCCGCTGCTGTTGTTGTTGTTATTGTTGTTATCTCTGCCGCCGCCGCCATCGTCGCGTATTGATCGGTTAAAGTTGAGTCTGCGCCGTTTAAAGTGCGGATCGGGGCCGTCGCGGTCTCGTTGCTGGACGCGGTCGCCATCTCGGTCGCCCCTGTCTCTGCCGTAGCCAGAGTTTCTGTCGCGGTCACCATCATGGTCTCTGCGTCCTCTGCTGTCTCTGTTGTCTCGTCTGTTGAAGTCGCGGTCGCGGTCGCGGTACCGCCCGTAGTCTCGATCCATATTCGTTGTCGGACGCTCGTTTGCCAAAATATCGAGGAAATGGGGCGGGTAACGTGGTGGTGGGCAGCAATATCAACGCTCGTCGTCGGCGTTTTGTTGTCGAGCAAGCTGTTGCTTTTTGGTAGGGAGAAAACAGTGGAGAGGTCATTGTTTCGTTGCTTCGCTGGCCTTGCCTAAAGCTTAGTGGTCCAAGCACGCTGGCACGCTATGGCATGTTGGTCGCATCCACTCTTTTTTCAGTGACCATTGTACGTCGTAAAAGAGTCCCGATAAGATAAGCCCCGCTAGCGTCGGGACCCGCTAAAAAGTTCGAGAGGGGAGGATTTTTTTCGCAAAAGCGCAGCATCTTGAGAAGCGGAGGATTGGCTAACGGCGTGAAGGCTATTTCGCTTTTCTTTTCTGCTCTTACACTTCACCGACTTGACGACGACTACCACCACACAGTAACCGCCGCCATGTCTTCCATGATCACGACCACGGCATGGGTGCCGCGCGGTTTCGCGGCCCCATTTCCCAAAAAGTACGAGTTCAACGAGGACGAGTTTGAGCGCATCGCCGAATTGGCCAAGCTGCAGCTGGAAGATGCCCAGGACGATCTCGACGAAGCACAGGAGGGCGAGGGCGAGGGTGAGGGTGATGCTGCCGGGGAGACGAACGAGGAGACTGCCGACGCACAAAACACCAAGAAGAGCAGCAAAAAGTCAAAAGCCAACAAGGCCGCTGCCGCCGCGGCTGCCACGATCGATATTGACGACGACGACCTCCAGGAGTACAACCTCGACAACTACGACGACGAGGACGACGAGGCTGCCGGCATCACCGACGGCCAGCCCATGTCCATCTTTGGCAACATCAAGTCGCTCGCCTACTACGAGTCCAACAAGGACGACCCGTACATTACCCTAGACAATGCCAATGCCGAGGACGACGAGGACGACCGCGAGGAGCTGCAGGTGTTGGCGACCGACAACCTGGTGCTGGCCGCCAAGGTCGAGGACGATCTGGCCCACCTCGAGGTCTATGTGTACGAGGATGAGGCCGACAATCTGTACGTGCACCACGACATCATGCTGCCCGCCATCCCTCTGTGCGTCGAGTGGCTCGATCTGCCCGTCGGCAAGCCGAGCGCGACGCCCGGTGCGGCGGCCAACTTTGTCGCTGTCGGTACCATGGACCCGGATATCGAGATTTGGGATCTGGATACTGTGGACTGCATGTACCCCAACGCCATCCTGGGCCAGGGTGGCAAGGCTGGCGAGGCCGCTGCGGGTGCGGGTGTCGAGGACAAGAAAAAGAAAAAGAAGAAGAAGGGCAAGGCCAAGGCCAACGACCAGTACCACGTCGATGCCGTACTGTCGCTCGCCGCCAACCGCAAGCACCGCAACCTGCTGGCCTCCGCCTCGGCCGACAAGACCGTCAAGCTCTGGGACCTCAACACCGCCACCTGCGCCAAGTCCTACACCTACCACACCGACAAGGTGTGCTCGCTGGCATGGCACGCCGTCGAGTCGACGGTGCTGTTGAGTGGCAGTTACGACCGCACGATTGTCGCCGCTGATATGCGCGCCCCCGAGGCTACGCGGCCGCGCTGGGGTGTTGAGAGCGATGTCGAGAACGTCCGCTGGGACCCGCACGATCCCAACTTCTTTTTTGTTTCGACCGAGAACGGCATCGTGCACTACCACGATATCCGCACTGCGCCGGCCGACCCAACACAGACCAAGGCCGTCTGGACCCTGCAGGCCCACGACGAGTCCGTGTCGTCCTTTGACATCAACCCCCACATCCCCGGCTACATGGCCACCGGCTCCGGCGACCGCACCGTCAAGCTGTGGAACATCCAGGCCTCGGGCCCCAGCATGGTCGTGTCGCGCACTCTCGACGTCGGCAAGGTCTTCTCCACACAGTTTGCTCCCGATCCGGAGGTATCCTTCCGTCTGGCCGTCGCCGGCAGCAAGGGCAATCTGACCGTCTGGGACACGAGCACCAACGCTGCCGTCCGCCGCGCTTTTGCCTCCAAGCTGCCAAACGGCGCGGCTGAGGGTGACGTGGAGGAGCGCATGATTGGCGTCGAGGACGACGAGAGCGAGGAGAGCTCCGATGACGAAGAGGAGGGTGACGAGGGCGAGGGCGGTGTTGCCGTTGCTAAGAGCAGCGATGACGATGACGAGTCCATGGGCGAGGACTGAGCTCTTCCATCACGGATTCGAAACCGTTCTGGTGCGTGGGCGGTAGAATCACAAGTTTGGCTGAATTAATGCCATCAGCGTTTGGTTTTTCGTTTTTTTCTTTTCTTTTTGGCGCTGCTGTCATTCGCCTTGTTTGCCATGCGCCATCTCTCCAAACACTCAACTTTATATCCTGCGCTGTTGTAATGGCATATGGCATATATGCCACGGGATCGCCAGATCGCCCGCAGATGCACGAACGTTCAGTTTCAAGAACACAAAACCTGCGAAAAAGACACAGCGTCCAACTCTTCATGCCGTCTCAGCCTCTGCGCCGCATAGAATGTGGCTGTCGATCGGTGTTCCGAGCAAGTGAGAGCCAAGTTTGGGAGAGCGGTACTTGGATAGGGCTTTAATCTTTGATCTTTGATCTTAGATTGATCTTAGATATACAAAAGTTGTGTTGTTTGAGGCGTTTGCGTTTCTGTCATGTTTTTTTTTGGTCTTATCGTTTGCATTGCCAGCGGGGCAGAGGTATCCTTGAATATCTTTGAAAAGAAATAGATACACGGAGGACCACTCCGCAATGAACATAGATATGAAATCTCGTCACATGTTTTACCCAATTGTGCTTTGTTCTCTTTTTGTGAACTTGTGGCGCTTTTCTCCCACACTGGCTTCGAGAAACAGGGAACAGCAGAGCACATCAGAAACGGAAAGCGATTGATTTGCGGCGCATCAACGGTCCAGCCGCGCCAGTGCCGCCTCCTATTTTGGGCGAGGGCGTACTCTTCGCGACAGTACGGACAGAGTTGTCATTGCGTACGGCGTAATAGTGAGGGCACTCGTAATGGTAAGGCGACCGAGGGCACAAGGCTGGTCCCGATCGGTTGTCTTCTTTCTGCCGTTCTTCGTAGGTTCTCTTCCGACGACGGGAAGAACCCAAGAAACCCAGGGCCAAAAATCAGATTTCCTGGGAGAGATGTGCTCCGCGACAACTTCTGGAACTGCAATTATGCCTTGATGAAATTTCTAGAGTTGGCGTTCTCGTCAGATGCAAAGACATCGTGACTAACCAACACCGAAATGCGGCGCGAATGGCGTGCACGGCGTCTGTCTGAGGGCGACAGTTGAGACTCCATGTGCGTCGCTTGTTGTTTCGCCCTCTGTTGTCTCGTCCTCTGTTGCCTGTTGTCTGTTGCTCGTTGGCAACGTGTTGAAGTTTAAAGTGAGCTCGCGTCTTGTTGTGTTGCTTGTTTTGCTTGTTTTGCTTGTAAGTCGTTGGTTTAATTGGTTTGTCTCCCTTGCCAGCCCGACTTGGCTACTATTGATTCAGAAGGCACCAGTTGCCCCAGGCTGGGCTCCATACCTTCACCGATGCAGTCAATACTGGAGCTCTGGAGTATGTACTCTCTGTAGTCGCTTTTCACAATTTATCTTCCGAACAAGCGGCGATGATCGCTTCCCTCGCCGCGAGTGTTTCTCTTGTCTGAAACAGACGGTGCCCTTATCAGCAAGGGGCAACGCTCTCGCTCCCTGTGCGCGAGTGGCCCAGGTGGCTCAGTGGACTCTGAGAGGGCAAATGTGTTTAGATGTGGTCAGATGTACTCAGATGGCCCAATATCATAGGATCATAGGCCCAGCGCGACGAGCGCACCGCCATCACTTTCGCACTGTTCTGTTGCATTGAAACTTTGTTTCGACCAATGCACCAATCGACCGCCGGGGCCAGGCCAGCCAGCCAATAGGCAGCGTCGAAGCGAAGCCGCCCCAGGGGAGATGTTTCATCTGCAAGGAACAAAGTCGGCCAAAGGACCACTAGCGTTCTGAGATCACCCTTTCTTCCCAGGACTGCTGGGCCTGGGAAAGGGGAGCCTTTTCGTCTTTTTTTTTGGTCTTTTTTGGCGTCTTCCTCTTTTCTCTCGAGAGGCGAGGTCCACACAAAATACACTGCAGAAGAGGAGAGCAGAGCATCGAAAGCGGAGGGAGTCGTCAGATGCAACCGCTTTACAGTACAGTGGC
This sequence comes from Sporothrix euskadiensis, assembly GCA_019925375.1. Taxonomy (NCBI): domain Eukaryota; kingdom Fungi; phylum Ascomycota; class Sordariomycetes; order Ophiostomatales; family Ophiostomataceae; genus Sporothrix; species Sporothrix euskadiensis. The sequence continues at coordinate 1,128,891 of JADHKQ010000002.1, read as the reverse complement.
CCCACAGGTCACAGGTTCTTGCGCGGCCTGTACTTGTACTCCGTACGAAGCATTGCCATTGCATCCTGTCGTTCTTGGAGAGGCTTCGGAGCTTTTTCGAGGTTGCAATTCTTCCACATCCGCTATCCGGTACGTTGCACTTCGTGGCACCAGTACTCCGTACTCCGTACATGCACCCTCGCGTACTGTTGCTGGTCGAGCTGGGTATTCGTACTCCCTCGACGAGGCAAACCACACAGGGCCTGTCTGTCTTGTCGAGTGATGGCTGTCTGCACAACTTGGGATGGGCCAAATTATGTCGGCTGCTCGAGCATCCTGAGTAAGAAAACGCTCGCTTCTTGCCTCCCGACGTCTCTGTGGCACGTACGAACTACATGTTGCGTACGCTGTGGCGACTTGATGTAGCGATTTGAGTGGCACACACACATTACACGTATCAAAACTGTGAAAGTTGTCGAAAAGTGTGCGTCCGGCCCCCTTTTTTCCGGTTCGTTGTCCGTTCGTCTGGACTCTGGGCGTGTCTGGTCCTCTTGACATCCTGACATCTTGCTTTTTCTCGATACCCCTTGGCCGTCCTTTCTTTTTTGGGGAAGTGGTCTCTTTCTGTCTCCTTGACGCCGGCCCTGCGGCACCACGTCAGCTTGCAGTTTGCAAGTGAGTCCATCTGCAGCAATTGCTGCATCACGACCTGACCTAGCCACCTCAACACGCAGCGTATGTACAGAGTAAATACTCCGTACTGCTGCAGGCACACATGGCACCGAACAGAGGGAGACGTGCGAGGCCTTGCAGGGGGAAGGGATAAAGTGGTGCCTCATTCTGTCTTTTTCTGCTCTTTTCTCTCTTCTCTGTTCTTTTTTTCTGGTGCGTTGTCGGTCAGCGTCTCCACTCGTCCCACGCCGTTCGCCGCCGTCCAAGGCGCAAAGGGGGTTCCCAGTGCCTAAAAGAAGAAAAGAAAGTGGAAGGGTGGGTGGGCGCGTCTGTGCCTGGATGGCGAGGGTGGCTCGTTGGCTCTTTTTGTCGTCTTTTGGTGGTCCTTTTTGTAAAGGTCCGTTTTGCCTATTGGCCAACAGGAGAAGCAAAAGGGGAAGCCCCTCAAAGACAGCCCAAAGACAACAAGGGGAAGAAAGGACGAAAAGACGCACCCCTGGCCCAGGAAGGAAAGACTGGCCAATCCCATGCAACAGAAACATGTTTGGCGGTCCACAAATGCGACAGGGATAGATTGAAACTCTCGCTCGGGCGCAGCAAAGCGGACGGGATTCTCGCAGTGGAGATGGGGTCAGGTTCCTTTTTCAGCGGAGACCGAGTTGCAGTTGCAGTGGAAGACATACAAGGGAGGTGCGAAAACAAGAATCGTTTCTTAATCTGTGCAGAACAGTGAACACACGGAAAGGGCGAACGAGAGGCTGGGGGAAAGACAGCTGTCGAACATCGGTTGACATGAACACACAAACACGCACGAGGCGCACTTAGAAAGGAAAGAACAACCGGAAATGTCTGAGCAAAACATAGCAAAACAGGTAAAATAGGGCAGTCGCGACACACATGCACACACGAAACACTAAGAACCCATTTGTCTAACGTCGTAGACACGCACAACACTCGATTGGAGAAGGTGCGAATGAGGCAAAATGGGCGAAAAAGAAAAGGACCGCACCAGAATGTGCGCCGATCGCAAGGACCTGCGTTAGCAGGCCCCCCTAAAGAAAGGGACGAGAGGGCCGTCGACGCCTGGAGGGGACCAGATCAGGGACTAAAAAATTCTCTTCCCGCTAGGCGAGGGCTAGGCTCGTTAGCGGGTTTCTCCCCTGGATGTTGGGGGCACGGTGAGGTATCAAGGTACCTGAGCGGACGCGCTAAAATGCCGCGGCGGCCGTTGTAGCCTGTACCTTTGTCATGATCCAGGGGCAAAAGGCACAAGCACCCTCCACGAGCGGAAAAGGCAAGAGCAAGAGGGCAAAAAGAGCAAGTGGTCGACAAAGACCGCATCGCCATGTGCGCCGCGCACCCATGGTGGGCCAGTCCTTCCTTCATATGTGAATGTTTCCCTCGCGGCGGGGGGGTTGTTTCCTCTTGTCTTTTCCTTTCTCGTTCCTTCCTCCCCTTTCCCTTTCCTTGCTCTTTCCTTACAACGTTTTCTTTATCACCAATACCTTCCTTTTTCATCTTCTTCACTTCACCATCGTCACTTCCTTCAGTTTTCACTTTTTTCCCCGAGTGCTGCTCGCTGTCTCTCCTTCGAGTTCCGCCCGCCGTCGCACACAACGTGCACAGTTCACTCTCTTTTGTCGCAGGCGCGACTCTTATTCCAGCAGGACTATTTTTCCAAACACAGATCTCAGGATCCAAAATACGACATACGCTCGCACGCGAACTACCACATCTACGCATCCATTGAAAATCAATTTGAGCTCAACACAGGCAGCTCAGTCGCTCCTTCCCTCAGCCTTATCCGACCGTATTCCTGAAGTAGCAGGAACGCCCATTCTCGACGAATCACTCTTACTCTGGACCGGATCCAGAAAGACCGCTCTTTCCTTCACGTCATATTTTTGAGTCGCATCGCCAGAGTCGCACCGCCCTTTTTCGGTAAATCTCGTCCGCAAGCGCAGGAAGAGAACAAGTCTCATACATCACCAAAGTCACTCGGCCATTCAGTCATTCAGTCATCCAGTCATTCAGCCATATAACTGGACAACATAGACGCACACGCACGACGCACTCGCACGACGCACACAGCATCACCAGCACGGCATCACAAGGCCCGCAGACCACCCATTCACTACCGCGCAGTGTTATTTTTATTTCTAACAAAAGGGACTGCTCGCCTGTCGCCCTTGTTCTAAGAAAAACTTCCGCGCCTGAAAGGGGAATCTTCCACTCGAGCCGCCCGCACCTTCCCTAAACGGTCGTGGAGGGGTCAACGCTTTCTTCACCCATCCTGCACCCGCCCCGCCAGCCAATCACAGCCGCCAGTCTGCCTAGTGTCGCTTTTTTGTTTGTGCCGCCCTTGCCCTCTGTTCTTTGGCTTCCTTTGGCTCTTTTTGAGTCCTTGTTTGTTTCTTTATATTTCTCTTTTCCACCCTCCGCTTTTTGTCCCTCTGGGTCGCCGAAAGGAAACTTTGGACAAAGAGACAACGACGACGCATTATCCAAGGAACGCCAGGCGACACAACATCACCTGTCGGCCTCCTTGTCTCTCGGCTTGTCACTGTTTTTGACCTCCTTGTTTCTCGTCAGGAGAAATCCCTTTTGCCACTGCGCCCGTCGCACAAAAGGCCGTGTCAACACTGCATTTTCACAACTGGTTGTGACTTTTGACGTGTGCCGCCCTTTTTATCCTCCTGCCCTCCCCTTCTGCGCCATCTTTTCTGGCTTATTTGCGCATTTTCTGCTCTCACGTTTCTGAGAATCCAGAGAGCCTCTCCTTCATTTTCACTTTCAACTTTTTTACTTTCTTACATCCTTATCTTTCACATTTTCTTCACTCACCGTCTCCCCCACAGCGGAGTCTACTCTGAGTCCCACTATCCTTTTCTGAAAATCGTCTTACTTTTTTTTAACCTTCCTTTTCTTCATCACCTGCACATTCGACATGTCTCTCGCAAGAGCTTTCACCACCCGCCGCGTGCGGCAAACCCTGGAGCTCAGGGACAACAAGGACGCCGCCGCCAGCAACGGCAGCAGCAACACCATGGTCGACGGCCTGCTTCACCGCAAGCAGTCGACCAAGGCGTTCACGACCCACGGCTCCATCCGCAACAAGATCTCGGCTCCCGTTGAGCTGACGCACACCACCAACATGCTCTCCTACAGCGCGCCTGATATCTTCCCCCGTGTCAACACCATCAATGTCCAGTCTTCGCCGTCAACCTCCAGCAAATCCGACGACGAGTCCGACTCCGGTTACACTGCTGCGTCGACGCCGCCGACCAGCCCGGACACTCCGTTTTCTGACGACAAGCGCGCCATGTCGCCCGAGCCCAACCACCTGTCTTGCTACTTCATGCCCCCAAGACAGATGACGCCCGAGGTCAGCGGTCTTGGTATTGCATCGGCCGACGGTGCCACCAGCCCCAATGCCTCGCCTTCGCCCGCACAGGCCGGCACCGCCGCTTTCCCCGCCTCCGAGGCACCCGCCATCCCGCAGCGTGCCCCTTCGCACACCAAGAAGTCGTACGACGGCCTCATGCGCAACCGCTCCGTGTCGCGCATGTCGGAGCAGTCGGTGCGCTCGCTTTCCACCAAGGCCAGCTTCAGCTTCTCGCGTTCATCGTCAAGCTCGACCAGCACCAGCGTCACGTCGTCGACGTCGCACACCTCGGCCGTCAAGCCGTCGTCGTCTGTCCACCACCACGCCCCCTCCGCCTCTGCCGGCGCCGCCCCCAGCACCATCGCCTCCGTCATGAACAGCGCCGCGCCGCCTGTCTCCCACAAGAAGGACTACTCCGAGACTCACCCCTTTGGCCACGAGCTGGCCAAGGTGTCTGAGCTCGTCGAGGAGTTTGGCAAGGAGGAGATCCTGGTCGAGGAGCCGACCCCCATTAGCTCCAACCCCATCTTCGCCGAAGAAGAGCGCGAACTCATTCGCCAAGGACTGAAGAAGTTCAGTGCAGAGTCGTATATCAGCGACATCCAGGGCCTCATGTCCACATTCTTTGCGGAATCGCGGCCCATGCAGACTGCCATCTGGATCTAAACTGATATGTTTTAACGACTACGAAAAACCATTCTTAACGACTTTCTTTTTCACTGCACATACTTTCTTTTTCACTTCTTGTCACATATCTTTTCTCGATCAACGACTGGGTTCGTCGTTTTCTTCTTTTTTCGACGCTATTTTTTTCAAACTTGGGGATCAGGGAACTATGGGATACCGGACATTTTAGATTTGGGGGCGCCTTTTGGGAATTTGATTTTACGGGGTATTGAAGCCTCCCCTAATCAGGGACGGCGTTTTTCTTTTGCATTTTTCTTAAACCTTTGATATCACGACACATGATCGATGTGGATGGAGGGGTAAAAAGTCATACCCCGACGGTTACTTTTCTTATTCTTTCCTTTACTACTATTTTTTCTTTACGCTTTCATTTACCAAGCAATCCAACGTTCATTTGCATGTGTATTTTCTTCACGTTTATTCATCGTACCATTTTTCATAAATGAATCCATTTTTGCTTTATGTATTTACCTACAAACATGATGCAATAGTAAACATGCCTTTTCCAGGTCAATTTGTTTGCTCACTACCGGCGTTCATGGGGTTCACAGAATTGCGGGATCGACTCCCGAGCAATATTACCACATGCACTTACCCTATTATGATACGGAGTAGAACCATCAAATATCAACGGCATCTGCTGCGGTCGCCCTGCTTGTCCGTGAAAAGTGACAAAAATAATAATACAGTGAGCGACGCGGCACGCACATCATAGTAGAGGCAAACTATCGTCTGTCCTCGGTCGTCCTACTTCTTCCCTCGCTGCCTCTTTCCCCTCATTATATTTCCCCATGATTCTCCCGGCTGATCATCTGCCGTGCTCAGTTCACGCGGTTGGAGGGGGGGACATGTTGGTGCACGCTACAGCTCACCCCATTCCAGACAGAAACATACGCTTACAGCATGAAGGAAAACGACGACGCCTACGGAGTACACAGTACACTGACATGGTTTCTCGGTCTTTTTTTGACCGCTGCCTGCCTGTTTCGGTTCGTCTCTGCTTTCACCGCTTTTCTTCGATGCTTCCTCTTCTTCCTCCCTTCTTCACGATCTCCTGATTTTGTTCCCAAGACATGTATCGATCTACCTTCATAGCTTGTACGTCGTATGCAGGTCAGGTCTCTAGTCCTGTAGAAATTGGAAGAGGGGGGAAGCAACTGGCAGAGAAGCTCACAGCAACGGTCTGTTAGGCAGCACACACATACACAAAAAGCCCGCAAATACACAGAAATACACACAAAGCGACAGTGTGATCACTGTCGTGCATGCAGGTGTGCAGAAGTCCCAGCGGCTGGTTGGCCAATGAGACGAGCTAGGACGGTGATTTCGGGGGGATAGACAGCACAGAAGGCAAGTGAGGCAAGCAACTGGAGACAATGGAAAGCACAACTGCAACCCAAGCCCAGAAGCCCAAGAAACCCCGCGCCTTTCCGCTGCAGAATTTGGGGTGGCTGGGCTTGGCCCGTTTGTGAGACGATCACTTGGATTTTCTCAAGAGAGCAAGAGAGAGGGCACACAGGACTTATCTTACGTTGTACTGAGTGCGTCGTAGTGCGAGAGCTCACGCCGTCACCTTTCAACGCACCTTCCCCAACAGGCTACTTCTGCATCTGTTTCCAAAGGACGCATCTCGGCGCATAGTACTCCGTATCTCGACCGAAGACAGCATCACTGTGCAGAGAAAGTAGTCAAAACTCAGGTTATATCACGGCTTTGTGAGTTTTTGGACAACGATCTGTAGAAAACATGAGAAATCGGTTGAAAAGTGAAAATGTGCCCGCGAAAAACCATAGGAACCAATCCTTGCAGTAAAACCGCTCTGGATTCCCTCAAACGAGCGGGCCTTGTAAAGTCAATCTAGCAACCGCTCTCAGAAAAGACCGCATCAAATAGAATACAGATCCCGGGTTTCCAAACTCCCTTCTCCCCCGAAAGGGAGGGGTGGTTCAGAAGAGCGCGAAGTTGCGTAGAGAGAAAAAGAAGAAAGAAGAGAGAAAGGAGAGAGAGGGGAGGAAATTTTCAACTGTAGATACAATCAAGTGTCCCACTAAAAAATACAGAATGTGGCGCATGCCACACCAGCCACACGTGTCTGCACGGGCCCATCCGATCGGTCCCCTAATAATAGCTTACTCGTAGAGAAATAAGGGTTCTCGAAACGCCAACCGCAACGATCAACCAACCAACAGACATGCATCAACGTCATCAACAAGAACCTGTAACCCCCTTCCCACTTTGCCTCTGCACGCATTCAGGCTTGCATCCTTTACTTGTCCACACCTGTCAAGTATCAAAACTTCTGCCGTTACTAGACAGGGCATGGTGACCCTCTATTGATGGCCTCCCGAAGATGACGACAGCCCGCTGTGATCAGTCTGCGCCGTACAAATTAAGTGCGCCGCAGCCGAGCCATACAAAGACAAGAGACAAGCTACTCTCGACTGTATGCAGAGGCATGCGACATGGAATCAGCTCGCCGGTTCTCTCCTCTCCTCGACTTCTTAATGCCAATGTCTTTCCTATCTATGTGCCCCCTCCTTGCCTCGACAGTTTGTCTCGCGACCATCAAGGTTCGGAACCGATTTACGACGCACGGTATGTAGAGCAACAACACATGAGGGGCAGGAGATTAGAAAGGAGGGGCCCAAACAAACAACGAAGCCAAATCAGAAATCAGAAAGAGGAGATTGCGCACGAGACCGCAAACAACTGGTGGGGAATAGGAAAGGAACGGGGGCCAAAGAGGAGAGGTCCCATGTGCCAAAGTGCCCGGTAGAGGGTCCGCGGCCCACCCTGAATCCCCGTTGTTGACGAGAGTCTCGCTTTGTACGAAGTTTGCGCCCTAGCCTCTGCGACAAGCCTGCTCAGGAAATACTCCGTACTCCGGCCAGATCCCGGAAGACCGGCCCAGACCTTTTGCTTTTTTTTTTGTGATCCACGCTGTCGATCTCGAGCAGAGAGCGCACGCGACCATGAAGGGGATAAAGAAGTGAGAGAGAAGAGAGATATCACATGATGAGGCGGGTCGTTGCAGGCTGACTGCCAGCCAGCCTCCTCGGACTTATACCGAGTAGTTTGTAGGTTGTAGGTGCTGCTCGCAAGGACTTGCAAAGCTGAAGCGGACCACCCCACGCCCTGCCTACTTCATCTGCTCCAATTCAAGATGTGCTGATGTGCTGACCATCGAGGTTGGCTCATGTGCTCGCGTGTCTTGGTCGAGGTGCGTCAGTTCTTCTCGTCTTGTCTCATCCTCCCCGCCGAGATGTAAGATATACCCGCCAGAGATAAAGGTAAAATGCCAAATAAAGGCGGGCCACCCATCAAAACTCAGGATGAGTCTAAAGAGTGGCCGTGGGTGGAATGCTGTGAGCACAATGGGGGTGGATCTCGCGCGGCTGAGGCCAAGCTACTGTCACAAAAGAACGAAACTCCACCAAAAGTTGGCTACACGTGGGAGCTTCCTGCACGAAGACTGGCTCGAAGTCCACCCTTCATCCCGCGGCAACAACACCGAGTCAATTGAGACAGCAGCCCTTTTTCTAGCCAAAACAGGCGCCACGATTGAGCAGGTGGGCAAAACGACTGGGCGCGAGTGGTCGGTTTCGCGGTGGGGAAATGGTCGTCTGGATCGTGCATCGTGCATACTATGTGTACTATTTAGACTGCAGATTTAGGGTGGGAGGGGCCATTGTGGTTCTTCGTGTGCACATTTGTACGTCCGTACTCCATTGCCTGTCCAGTCGCCTCGTCTCGTCATTTCTTGCGGATGTTCGAGGCCAGGAAAATACAGAAAAATAAGGAAAATCGGCTCGGCGTCGAGGACGGCTTTTCGTGGGCTCCCACACAAAAAAGACAGAAAAAGAACCTGGCATTCCCTTCAAAGTCGAAAAGGACCCCTACTCTTTTCCTAGTCGTCAATATCTTCCAGTCTCGTGTGTCTTAGGTTCACCTTTTGCTGTCTGTTTTTCCTCTCTTCATCCGTGGCATTTTCGTTTTTTCCTTTGCAAATCTTCTCCATTCACTGTCTCGCCACTTCCTTCCGATTTTTCCACAGCCCTGTTACCATTTGCGACCGGTTCTGGCGGCACTTGTCAGCAATACGTCACTAAAAGCCAGCCCGTGGGGCCGCTGAAACCTGCAACAAACTGCCCGCAACTCAGCCCTGCACGTGCCCTGCTGTCTGCCTTTCTCTGCCCATCCTAGGGGACAAATGACCTGAATGACCCAAAGCCGGCCACCCCTGCCCACCACCAACCTGCTGTCGCATCAGCATTTCGACACCGACGGCCAAAAAGTGTGTGCAGCCTCTTTTACATAGTTCGTATTTGCCTGGACACCGCTGATCACGGTCAGACACGGATTAAGGCGAAAAACACACACAAACAACGACAGAATTGTTGGAAAGGACTTTGAAGAGAAGCGGCTCTTCATACAGGGCATTCCACCGGCACACCAATATCGGCCCATCGCTCCTGCCTCGTCGAAAGCTCTTTCCGAAAGCTGCTTTTCTTTGTTCTTTTCCGCCCTTCCTTCCTTCCTCGACTCCTCCTCTTTCCTTCTCTCCCCCCTTTTCAACGTCGCTCTCTCTCGTCTGAATAGCCTCACCGTTTGCAATGAGCTGCATGGCCTTCTAGCCTGCTCTCATTTGCTCCCTACTACATCTCTGCGTCTCTGCGCAGCCCTCATCATCAACAGCGGCAGCGCCGCTTCCTGACTTCCTGACCACATACATTTCGCGCCCAACAACCGCGCGTACTTTCACACTCACAGCCATGCGGCCTTCGACTACATCAAAACGGCAACGCGCCGCATACTCAAATTCACACACAATGTCGCTCTCCCGGCTTCTCACATTCGCCCTCTACGGCTCCGCAGCCGTCGCCGGTCCGCTCGGCCGTCTGCCGCAGGTGTGGTCACGGCCAGGCGGGTCCCAACGCGTGTTGGGTGATGCGCCGGGCGAGGCCGATTCTGGCCCGCGTCGCCTCCATGGCAAGTTCCTGCATATCACAGGTGAGCTTTTCTTTCCCAAACCCCAAACCCCGATGCATTGCTAGCTGCCCTTTTGCCCGTACTATTTTCGCATGGCGGGCCACACACCACACTTTGCGTTCGGCCTTGCCGTTCTTTTTCCCTTTTCTGCGTCACTTGTCGTGTGCATGACAAGGAAATCGGCAGGTGGTACCGTACACTATGTTTATACCATACACGCAGTCCCTTTACAGGCAGAATCTAGGGTCACGGCAGCGTTCTTGCTATACGATAAACTAACCAATCGCTTTCTGTACTACAGACTTGCACCCAGACGAGTTTTACAAAATTCACTCCTCGACGACAGAAGAAGATGCTTGCCACCGCGGCAAAGGTCCGGCAGGCACATACGGCGCCGAGACCTCCGACTGCGATACACCCTACTCTTTGATCAATGCCACATTCGACTGGATTGCCGCAAACATTCGCGATGATATCGACTTTGTCGTCTGGACCGGCGACTCGGCCCGCCATGACAGCGACGAGCAGATCCCGCGCTCGCCCGCGCAGGTCCAAAATTCCAACCAGTTGATCGCCGACAAGCTCGTCGACCTCTTTGAAGACCCTTCAGGTCAGGGCCTTCGCATCCCTATTGTGCCGACACTTGGCAACAACGATATCCTTCCACACAACGTCCTGCTGCCGGGCCCCAATAAGTGGCTCAAGCGGTACACCGACATCTGGGGCCGCTTCATTCCCCAGGAGCAGCGCCACTCCTTTGAGTTTGGCGGCTGGTACTACGTCGAGGTCATCCCGAACCGCCTGGCCGTTTTTAGTCTCAACACACTCTACTTTTTCGACCGCAATGCTGGCGTCGACGACTGCGTCAACCCCTCGGAGCCGGGCTTCAAGCAGCTCGAGTGGCTGCGCATCCAGCTGCAGTTTATGCGTGAGCGCGGCGTCAAGGCTATCCTGATGGGCCACATCCCGCCGGCACGGACGGGCAGCAAGCAGCTGTGGGACGAGACCTGCTGGCAAAAGTACACGCTGTGGCTGCGCCAGTACCGCGACGTCATTGTAGGCAGCATGTACGGTCACATGAATGTGGACCATTTCCTGCTGCAGGACACGGAGGAGATCAACTACAACTTGATTGGTGCATCGCGCGCCGAGATCAAGGGTCTCTCTGTCGAGGAGTACGACGAGGACGAGTTCGATGAATCGGAAGAGGTTGTCCGGACCATTATGGAGGATGAGATGGACGTTCGGTCGACGGCCGACTATCTGCAGGAGCTGCGCAGCGAATGGTCCAAGCTGCCCAAGCCCCAAGTCGTTGAGGGCAATGCAGCCGCTGCCGATGCCGAGGGCGAGGACGACGGCAAGGTCGACGCGGAAAAGAAAAAGAAGAAGAAGAAGAACAAGAAAAACAAGAAGAAGAAGGGTCCGAAGCTGTCGCACAAGTGGGCCGAGCGCTACCAGCTCTCCTTTGTCAGCCCCAGCATCGTCCCCAACTACCTCCCTGCGCTCCGCGTTGTCGAGTACAACATTACTGGCATGGAGGACACCGAGGTCTGGGCCGATGGACCCAGCCGCGTGCCTGTGTTGCCAGACGACCAGCTGCCGCCCATGCACGAAGAGAAGAAGTCCAAGAAGAGCAAGGACAAGAAGGGCAAGAAGGAAAAGGATGGCGACAAAAAGAAGGACAGCGGCAAAACAGACCCCAATCTTGTCGTCCCTGAAGGCCCCGCCAAGACGGCTGAGCCCGGTCCGGCCTACTCCCCGCAACCTCTCACTCTTCGCGGCTACACGCAGTACTTTGCCAACCTGACATACCTCAACAACGACATGACGCTTGGGTTTGATGGTAGCGATAATGGAAACAACGACGACAACGACGACAATGTTGAGAGCAACAAGTGGCGCGAGGGCGACCACAGCGACGAGGAACCCAAAAAGGACAAGCCCAAGCCGCACCCTTTTGCGTACCAGGTCGAGTACAGCACCTTCACCGACAAAATCTACAACCTGTCCGACATGACTGTCAACAGCCTGCTGAAGATGGCCTACCGCATGGGCAAGAAGACGAGCGGCAAGTCGGTTGCCATTAGTGACGGTGAAGTCATCGAAGATGGTGATGCCGGCGTCGAGGATGTTGGTGACTCTGAAGGAGACGAAGACGGAGACGACGCCGACTTTGAGGATGCCGCCGGCAAGAAGAAGAAAGAAAAGAAGAAGAAGGATCAGAATGAGGTCTGGCTGCACTTCTTGCGGCACGCCTTTGTTTCTTCGGTTAGCAGCGACAAGCTCAAGAAGATGACTTAGAGAGCGTGCCTCTGTAGTGCCTTGCTTTTTTTTCATCTCTCTCATATTTCCAGGGTTCTATACACCCTCACTCACATTTCAGCGACTAGCATTTTTGGATATTTTTGGATATATTTCGTTCATCATTTTCTTTGGTTGAAAACATTGGGACTAGGTTATTGGGGGCACCGGGTGCCGTTTATATCAACATTCACATTATCAATAAGGTTTATTTTATGACTCCATACTATTACACTGTCTTCAAGATGCATAAATTGAACTCGGCCTTGTTAGGCATAATAAATCCAACAAAAAACCACAACACAAGTAATCTGGTCATTTCATCAATGATTAGTATTGTTAATACGTACAAGTTCTTTGGGGCATTGCTTTGAGCAATGCTGGTGCTAGTATGGCTGTGTTTTGCCGGCCCTACACCCAAATCAGAGATGTCCTGAACGACGGATTTCACAACCTTGACATGGAATTTCAGACAGACGGTCCTTCTCTGTACCTGAGAGCATATATGACCGCGCGCAAAGTGTCCGGTCATGTGCTACTGAGAGAATCTGCGCTTTATCAAGAGGAATGCCCATACTTTGAGGTACATGGAAGCCAGCATGAGAGGCTGGTTGCCATTATGAGAGACTTGACGGGGTGTTACTGTTGCTCTTTCTATATTTCCTTTGCTATGCATATGTGAACAGTTTATCTCTATGGTGCTTGAATTTACCAGGTTGAACTTGACTAAATGATAACTAACGTGCAGACGCCTTTCAAAATAATCCCATGTGCAACAAAGAACAGTGCTGTATCCCGTAGATAGGCGGTAGCTTCATCCCAGCGGACTACGCCAAAAAATAATAAATAAATAGTCGTTGAAGACATTATCCCGTGCTTTCCTGGTACTAATCATTCGTTGTCCCTTTTATATCGTCTTCGGGGTTGTTTCTTTGCTTCTCTTCCCTTACAGACCCTTCCAGTACTTGGTCGGCACGAACGGCATCTTGGTCACAACAGCACGCCGTGTCTTGCCGCGCACAACAACACCGACCTCCGTGCCGGACTTGTGCAGGCCATCCTTGATGTAGCCCATGGCGATGTTCTTGCCGAGGGATGGGCTCGGGCAGCCGCTCGTGACGCGGCCAATCACTGCACCAGACTCGCCAGCCTCGACAATCTCGGCACCCTCACGGGCGGGAGCGCCGTCGACAACAAGGCCAACGCGCCGCCGGGTGACACCGATACCGCCCTGCGACTTGGGCCGCAGCTGCTCCAGAATGGTCTCAGCGCCGTTGAAGGAGAAATCGTTGCGGCGGGCCTTGGGGATAATCCACGACAGACCGGCCTCGACGGGGCTCGTGGTGTCGTCCAGGTCATGGCCGTACAGGCACATGCCGGCCTCGAGACGCAGGCTGTCGCGGGCACCCAGTCCGGCAAACTGCAGACGCTCGGGGCCACCCGTGGCCAGCAGGGCCTCCGTGACGGCGACCGTCTCCTCAGGCGGGATCGAGATCTCAAAGCCATCCTCGCCAGTGTAGCCCGCGCGGCTGATCAGCACCGGGCTGGAGAGCTCGGTCTCTTCGTTGGAAGCGGTTTTTGAGGCCGGCAGGCGCAGGCGAGCGTACAGGGAGCCACCGAAGAAGAGGTTGGGCAGGTCGGCGGCCTCGCCGTCAGCCAAGCACTCGGCCAGAATGTCCTTGGCCAAAGGGCCCTGGAGGGCAACGAGGCCCCAGCCGGCAAGCTCCTCGTGGTGGACGGCGCCCGGCAGACGTTCGCGCAGCTTCTCGTCGGCGAGCCAGTGGGCCAGGTAGGCGTCGTCCTTGTCGCGGCAGGCGGCGTTGGTGACGACGTAAAAGTGCTGGGGGCCGAGACGGGTGATGACAGTATCATCAACAATACCGCCGCTCGAGTTGGCCCACAGGAACGTGCTGAGGGTGCTGCGGTGGACCCCGAGGGCCTCAATGCCCGAGGGCGTCAGGGCTTCCAAGAACGCGGCGGCGCCAGGGCCGGTAATGTGGCGCTGGACCATGTGGCCGACGTCAAAGAGCGAGGCTTTCTCGCGGGTGAAGTGGTGGGAGGCGCTGACGGAGAGGCCCGAGTACTGGACAGGCATGTGGAAGCCGCCAAAGGGGACCATCTTGCCGCCGTGCTGGAGGTGGAGGTCGTAGAGTGCAGTCTTGCGGAGGGAGGCGTCGTCGCTGCTGCCCGACGAGGCGTAGCGGCGGAAGGAGGATGCCATGGAGCAGCCAAAGGCAGGGCGAGCGAGGGAGGCGGCAGCGGAGGAGGAGGAGGAGATGACGGCCAGCTTGGCCGGGCTGGCGGCCAAGCGGGTGGAACGCATGAAGGCGCGGGAGCTGACCAGGGCAGCCATTGTTGGGCGAGTAGAGATATCGAAGGGGGGCTGAGGTTGAGAAGAGGTCGGTTTGGGTATCGCTGAACGAACTGAAGCTCAATTGAGGGCTCGAGGGGGAAAATTGAAGTCGTCGAGGTGAAAGGATGTGAGAGAAGAAAAGGTCGGAGAGAAACTGGAGCTTGGAGAAGGGGATCGATTGCCGAGATCAAGACGTCTGGAAGGAGTGGCACGATCAATTGAACGTCGCGCTGTCAATTGCGCTTTTCAGGAGGTCGATGAGAAGTAAGACAAATGGTGGTTATGACAGAGATGAGTCGAAAAATCTGTTCTTTCCTCGTCGTCGACGTCCTTCCTTCTGACGACAGTCAAGTTCGCTGGCACCTTCCTGATTTCTCGACCTTTCACCACTTGACCCCACCTCGCCCGCCAATAGCCGAGCTCGCAGCGTGCCTCTTGCCCACCAAAGTCCGCTAAGTTGAAGTTGCCTCATTGGGTACAATTGCCAGTTTGGGTTAAACAGGGTCTAACAAGACAGGCGATAGCGATAAGGCAGTGGCTGCATGTCAAGAAGGAGCGACCAAGTTTAGTCGATAGCCGACAGGAGAACATCAACAAAACGGAGCCTCAAAATAACAGTTTTTAGAACTGTCCAACAAAGGCAAGTCGCCGGCCACTATCAGAGTCGGCAGAAAAGGAGAAATAAATGGGCCGGGCGTCTACGATTTGCTGTGTAATACAAGATCCTGCACGATGCCTGAATATGCTTGGCCAGGATGTATTGAGACGAGTCTGTTGGTTATTACGTCGTAGTGACGATAGAATTACGTCGTATTCGATAGCCTTATTTGCCGGCAGTGGATGCGACGCTGTTATTCACATGCCACAATGAGCAAACACAAAAAACGGTGACCAAAAAGGAGCCATATATTCACCAAGACGGACACACTATTCATATCTCCTCAGAAAGGCCTGCCTAGCGAAACGTAATTTGCGTGCCCATCAGACTGCGGTACGCCTGGTCCAGCGCGCGTCGCTTGCGGTCGCGTTCCTCGACAGCCTGTGGTGTAGCATCGGCGTCGTCCTCAACAAAGTCCTCGTCCACATTTGTAGATTTTGTCAAAGGAGTCCAAGCCCGAATCTGGCCATCGAGATGACCACTGTAAAGGCCTCCTACAGCGTCTCTGCCACCCATGGCTGTGCCACCCTTCTCACTGCCCATCCCGCCAGCACCACGCCAGACCAGCGAGGTCACACGGTTGCGCCGGGCTGAAGAACGGTCGGCCGGTGTTGGCGCGACGGCCGGTCGAGGGCGAGACGAGATAGATGCCGAAGAAGACTGCGTGTATGATAGAGGCGGCGGTGTCGGTGCCTCTGGTAGACGCACGCCCGCCTGGGTGGCGCCCATGCCGCGCAGCCGTGTGACAATACTGCCGTCGTGCAACCGGAAGACCAGCACCTCGGACTCGTTGGGCCATACCAGCAGCTCCTGGCGTGGCGCCGTCAACCCTGTAGGCGTGACAACCATCGGTACGCTGCTGAGTCCGCTGTTGCGTACCGACGGCCCAAAGCTTACGAGCGTGTTGGCGCCTGTGGCCATGTCCCAAACGCGAATGCGGCGGTCGTGGCCAGCCGACACAAGATGGGCGCCGTCGTCGGCCCAGGCGAGGCCGTTGACAGGGCCTGCGTGGGCTCTGGCGGAAACTCGTGCAGGGCGGGCCTGGCTTCCTGGGCCAGCCTGCCCCAACGAGTCTTCTTGGTCCAGCAAGGCTATTAGGCCACTGGCCCGTCGCACATCCCAAATGCGCACTGTCCCATCGACTGCGCCACTGGCCAAGATGTGTTCGTGCCGTGGCGACCAGGCGACGGACAATACGCCGCCCGCGACCTGGCCAGCAGCGACGAGAGACTGCACGGCAGCGCCGGACCGCAGATCGACAAGCCGCACGGCTGGGTGCTGTGTGGCACAGGCAACGAGCAGATGGTCAGCGACGGGCGAAACGGCGTGGCTGTAGACCTTGGAGCCGAGGTCAAAGGAGCCCGAGAGGCGGGCACTGTCTGTCGCCCAGAGCTTGAGTGTCTGGTCAAAGGATGACGACAGGAAAGCAGCACTGTCAAACGGATAAAAGGACAGGTGTGTCACGCCAAAGCGGTGGCCCTGGCTCTTACCGACGGGCGTGTGGCTGCTCTGCATATGTGTAGCCTGCTGCTGCTGGTGCTGTGGGCGGAATGGGCCGCGCGTGTTGGGTCCGCCCACAGCGCCTGCGCGCGCAATCTCAGCGACGGGGCGGAGCGTGTGGCTCGACGGGTCGGCAAAGTTGGCCTGCTCGAGGTCCCAAATGCGGATTGTCGCATCAGAGCCGCCAGAGATCATGCTAAGATGCGTCAGGACGTGCCTAAAATTTGAGGGAAAATAAACATAAAGGGCGAGATCACTCACATCCTCCCATCAAACCGTTCGAGGGCCAGGGCGTTGACACCGGCTTGGTGCGCCCAGATATCGCGGAAGTGCCTGCCATTGCGCGAGGATCCGCCACCGCTCTCGTCGTCGTCAATGTTGGTGCCCAGTTCACCGCCATCGAATCGCAGTCGCGGCGCCGGTCGAAATGCGTGCAAAAGATCCGTGGAGACGAGGCGCGCAAAGGCGTTCTGGCCGAGGCGGCCCGTCGCCCGCTCATTCAGGAGTTCATTCATGCATCTGAGGGTGCCAAAGCATGCGCTGGCGACAGCGAAAGTGCGTGGTGCTGTAGTGCGAATGAAGAGGAACTGTTGTAATGTGAGAGTGTACTCCATACGACGTACGGAGTAGTCGTGACGTGCACGAGGGGCCACTAAAATGCCAGACCAAATGACCCACTTTTATTTTACCAGCAAAACTCACATTTTGGGAAGTCGCGAACGGCACCTCTACTCCGTACAAATATGACTGAGGCTCCAAGACATTCACGATTTCTCTCCCCTTTCATCTCAATATCTCGCCGCACTCCGCCACCGCGTCGAATCACCAACAACTTGGGCTGGCAGCACGAAATGCTGCTTCTTTACCACCCGCCACGACTCTTTGCCAACGCGCTGTGCCCGAGATAGGAGAACGAGCCTGAGTGAGCAACCGAAGCTCTTTTGAAAGGAAATCCAAAGCCAAAAGCTTTTTCGATTTTTCGATTTTTCGATATTCAAAACATCAACAGAATGTCCCAAGCCGATATCGACATGGACGACGCCTCGGATGCGCCGCGTGCCCGAAGCCGCAGCGTCTACAGTGACGTGCAATCGGAGAGCGGCGCTGAAGACCGCCCGGGCCGCACGACCCGATACAACCACCGGCGCAAAGGCGTCTTTGACGCTGTGGGAGGTGAGGCTTTCCGCGTGCACCTTGACTCAAGACTACGAAGATCCAACTCTTAGTAACACTGCTTGTCTAGGCCGCACCCGTGTACGCGAACCGCGACCGCCCAAGTGGCCCGGCCAGCCCATCAAGTACCGCCACGCAAAGCTCGCGCCCGAAGAGGCGCTGTTCCGGAGCGCCGGCGCACCGCCGCGCTACGAAGAGACAGACACATACTTTGCCCACGAGAGCCTACCGGCGAATGCGCTGCCTCCGAGCGAGTTGGTCAAGGCCGTGCACCACTACGCGAGCCACTACTACGAGGTGCACGACCGGGTCCCAGAGCAACAAGTTTCGGATGGACAAGAAGTGAAGGTAGAGGGCGGGGCGGCTGCAGAGGGTGCCGGCGTGTCCCGACAGGCAGGCAGCGAGCACGCATACCGCCGGCTGATTGACGAGCGCAGCATGGACGAGACGGCACTGCTGGCGTTTGGGATCCTGTTGGAAGAGGCTGGGCGGATGGTGCTGGGACGCAATGGCGCGCTGGTTCTGACGGAGCCAGCAGACGATGGCGATGAGGGCTGTGGCAACAAGGACAAGGGAGAGGAGGAGAAGAACAAGGAGAAGAACAAGGAAAAGGAAAAAGAGAGGGAAACAAAGAGGAGCAAGAAGAGAAAGCGAGCTTAGGCTGGTGCTGGCAGTCGCAGCAGAGTCTGCGCAATTTCTGAAGCAGCTCAATAGTACGGCGAGCCCGTGGAATAAAAATAGGTATTATCTGTCTCAAAAGTACAAGTGCTTGAGAGACGGCGGTGTGTAACTAAAGACAACTGCAGGTCTCAGTCTTGAAAAGATACTGTGCGTTGACTCGGACTTTGACAATCATCTCGGTGACGGAGGCCAAGGTCAGCGAGGTCAAGAAATTGGAATACGGTGAGGAGGCTCCGCAGGCGAGGAGACAAGGGAGGGGTGTAACGGAGCATTGTTATTGATGGATGGGTTGGAACGTGTACAAAGTATCTACACAGTATGTACAATGCTCACAGGCCAGCTCGTCTACACAGTACGTCGTAGGTTACACATTAGACGGTCAACCGTGGCGGTCGACGGTGGATCGTGGAATTGACAGGCTGACAGGGACCATGAGCGTGCGCACTGGGTCTCCTTTTGGACATCGAATCAATGGCCATGCCTGCATCTTTGCAGTGAATGCATTCTTGACATTCCATGTGTTCCATTCAACACCCATTCTCCTCTTTCTTCCTCGTCTTGGTTTCTCGCTTGCCACTTTTGGTTTCTCAGCCGTCTCGTCTCGCACGGTCGTCGCTACTGCGACTGGCATCCCCTGGTCTGTCCCATCGTCTCGGTCGTATCCAACGCCTCTTCTTTCCTCGTCTCCCAACGGTCCGCGAACGGACGGCTCTCCTTCTTCCCTCCTTCTCGCTTCGATCAATGAGAACGCGTAACTGAGTTGTCGGTCACCCGACCTTCTCACACCCTGGCGCAGGGTCAGACAATAGTCTGTTTTTAAACCCTGTTATGATGGTTTTTGTCTTCCCATCTTTCCTCTGCTTTCCATTGTTTTCGTGTCTTTCCAACTGTGGAAATGGTCCGTGTGTCCCTTGAACGTCCTGGTCCCATCGCCCAAGCACCCGGAAGATACAATGTCACCCACCCAAAACAGCCACCTCGAGGACCTTGTCAGGGATTACGAGTACGATGTAATTACGGAGTACATACGGAGTACTTTCTGTCCAGAGACGCCGTCTATCAGCCGTATCTGGATCGGGAGTTGCCCAGACAGGCAGCGATGTCGTCGTTTTGGCGTGTCGGGAGAGCGAGTCAAAGCTCAAGGCAACGGATGAATGACATGCACACCTCGCTCAACTTACCTGCCTCGCCGTTTTATCCTGCCCTGGCGAGCACATCCGGACGCGAGAGAGGGCAAGATACGAAGTAAGAAGCGAGCAAGGCTGCACACAGTATCAAACGAGGGGGGGAAAGGTGGGCTAGAAGCAGACTGTGGTTGCCGATGCGACCTCCTTGTTCACCCTGGCTTATTTTGGGGCTGAGAAAAGGCGTTTCTCGATGCGACAATGCCGAGTTAAAGAGACAGTATGCTGTTTCTGGGACTTCCGGGACATATGTGCAGTCGATGAAAGAAAGCGAGAATAACGACGGCGTGGTAGGAGGCAAGTAGAAACCACCGGGATAATCAACCCGTCGACCAGCAGACGACACATATCTGACGCGACGCGTTATGGGATCTTGGGCAAAATGTTATCACATGCTTGGGGGCCTCGAGAGGGGAAGTTGGAAGAAGAAAGTATAGAAAACGCCACAAGAACCATGACATCTCCACGTTTGGTTCGGCCATCGTCTTGCTGTGGTCCTACCATCCTGTCATCCTGTCATCTGGGTGTGCCTCGTTACACAGACAGGACGGATTTTGCGGAGATGCTTGTCAAGAGCACGGCAGGAGAAGAACAAGGGTCTACGGAGTACGGAGCAACCTAATATGGAGTACGAGCAGTGAGATGTATGTGTGTGTGTGTGTGTGCTTGCCCAGGAGAAAAGACTTTGTGGCTTTCAGCTCCGAGAATCTTCTTTTCTTTTTCTTTTTCTTTTCCTTTTCTGTTCTTTTTCTTTTATTGTTTTTGTCGTGAGAACGGAATAAACATGGGCCATTGCGCCGGTGAGGCGGCTCTCCCGTTCATCCCCGCAAAGTATGTGCACCTTTCCAGTGAGCTAGTTGGACAATATACGAGGACAGTTGTAGAAGTCCAATATACAAAGCACATTCTCTTGTCTTATTGTGACACAAATACTCCGTACGCGGAAATACGCCGTCCGTTGACATCTTAGGTCGCATTGTCCCTGATTCAAATATCCTCAAATTTTGCAAGAGGCATCTCGTATGATCTTGGCCGGGTGTGCGGCTACCGTGATGGCCATGGGGACAAAGAAAAGACGACGTCAAGGACGGTGATGAGAGTAAAGTCGGCAATGTTTTGAATCTCCGTTTTCAACAGTGGTTGGTTGCGTGGGAGAGGAAACATAATTTTGCCTTTGATATGCTACTTTTCAACTTTTCTGCTTTTCTGGGCATATTTTCAGCTTCAGTACTCACATCATCCTCACTTTGTCCATCTCAAGTTTCTTTGTATTCAACTTGTCAACAGTGTTTTGCTTCTGATGCTCGGCATAGTCCCACAGAAAGAGGCCGACATTGGAGACTCGATGCCTTTCATTGGCCTTTTGCGCGAACATGGACTCGGCGATGCGTTTGCCACCTGCGGCGAGAATTGCCATGACAAGGATACCAAGGGGCATCGAAGACAGGGGATATCAAGAATCAAACAAAGGGGAAAGGAGCAAAGGAGGAATGGAGTCAAAGAGTCGAGTCAAAAGCAAAAGTGCTACTGTGGACAGGGTCGACGAGGTGAGAAAAGAGAGACATGGCACTTACGTTTACGTCAGTACCAAACTGCCGATGCGTCAACAGTCCTCAAATTTGCGGATCCGCCAGTCGCAAAGCAAGCAAGGCCTGGCAGCAAGCGAGACAGCAAGCGAGACATGGCCCGACAGGTTGGCCCTGTTGGCTGATCCACCGTCCACACGATTGCCACGCATCGTGCGCATATCATCGTATCGACATCGACATCGCCATCGCCATCGTCATCTCTTCATCGGACAACAGACAAACGACTGGCAGCCACTCGTTCTCCTGTTTGTCGTCATCCAAATTATCGGTCGTCGTTAGTCTTGTCTGTACGAATCATTGTCGTCGTGGTCTCTTCTTTCTATTTTCTCCCCTTTCCTTGGATCCGTGAACCCTGTTCCTGCAGCTAGTTTAGCTTTGGTAGGAAAAGAGGGAGGGCCTTGGGCGGGCGGCAACGTCGATTCCGGCTGTGACTGGGTCCGGACCAGGCGGGCAGAGGATGGAAAGATGGGAAAGGGTGGGAACGAGGGAACCGAGGCGGTGGGAACCAAGCAGAAAGCTTGAAAATGAGGGCAGAGATGACAGAGGACAGAGGTGGCAGAAGAGACCAGCTGAAACTTGCAGGCCATGCTGCTATGCCGGTGACTTTTTCTGGTCACTGGTGAGGCTAGCAGAGCGCGGAGTGGGCGAGCTTGGTGACTTGTCACCTGCCTTTCTGGACCTCGTTTTCTCCCTATTGTGCTGCTAATTTTTCAGCTGTGAAGTACTATTTACGGAGTATATTCGGCGCCCGCGGCCCTTTTGCTCCTCCTGGGTCTGCTTTCTGTCTATTCCCTGCCAATGGCAAAGTTGAAATGCAGTCTAAGAAGCTGTCATTTTTGACGGAAAACTGCATCCTGTGATGTTGGTATTTTCTTTTTCCTATGTCGGCGGCACAAACAATGCCATCCTGCTATTTTCCCCTGCAGCTCAGTAGGGAGTACTCTACTTTGATTAACCCCCCGCCCACCTTCATCTTCTTTACACAATGCCAAGATAATACACAGTAGTACTCCGTAGATGATTATGTCTATTGCCCGAGGTTATGATGGAGGCCGGACTGTGCACGGCTCGTATTCGAAGCAATCAAAAGAGAGGAATGCAGTGACGTTTGCTTTCAATACACAGTAAAGTCTATGGGAGCCGGACATTGTGCAAATAACACGACCGTGCCTGCATTTGCATCGGCGAGTCCCGACCGTCCTAGGACTCCTAGGAGGGTCGCTGGTAGCACCAAGATTTGACTTGGATCCAGCCTAGGCTCATGCTGCCATTCGCTGCCTCGTTTTGTGGGCAAGCTGGGCAAGATGCTCGTCATACAAAGCCCTATTCTCTTTGTCCCTTCTCCCCTTCTCTTTCTTGGAAGAGAGATGAAGGAGTGCCAAGCGCACAAACGACTCGAGCGCCTCTTCTACCTCTCTTTCCACCATGTTTCGTTCCTTGACGCCGGCGTGTTTCGGCTGTCAAGGAGAATATGCCAGGTGCAGGACATGTGCATACCGCATGCGATCTGTATGTACACTACGTCGTATCTTACTTTCCACAAACTAAATATTACGTCGTACAGGTGTCTTAGCTACCCCGTAATAGGTACTGACAGCCTCGACTATTCATACTTCCATATGGACTGGCCCGCGCCGGCGCCGCCTATTCGACTTGGGTCCGTCTTTTCTAGAGTTTTACCCTCAATTTTGGTGCCTTTGAGTTCCATCTGGTTCCGTCTGGACCACATCCCGGCACGCTTGTGTCTTGTTAGCGAGCAGATCAAACTTCTTTGACGGACTGTGGACCCCTCGATCTCGGCTTTGATTCGCCTTGCTTTGCCACCGCCGCTACTGCCGCCGCTACTGCACCTACTCATGGGGCCTCCTTTGGTGTCTCCAGCTCTCACTCTCCTCCCTCTGAAATTCCCCTGCCCCTTTCTCGCTTCCAGAGTGCCGGCATTCGATGCAGATGCTTTCAGCTCTCTCTGTTAAAACTCACATATTCCAGATGCAGGGCAATGCCGGGACAGCCAATAACGTCTCGTTGTTCGACCTACGAAGCAAAGAGGCAACCAGCAAAGCACTTCAGAGAGAGAAGAAGGAGAAAAAAAAGTTTTCACTTCCCCTATCCTCATCCCATGTTTCCTTTTGCCATTGTCGTTCTGCGCTTCCTGCTTGCTGGCTTTCTCGCTTCTCGGCTCTTGAAGCTCGCCAATCTACTGTAAACGTAGTTTCCAAACCAGATTATCTAAATCTCACAGGATGAGAAGCGCTACTAGCACTGCCCTGTCTGGACTGATTTCTGGGCCCAGCTTGGCCTGACTTTATATTTAGGCGCGTACGTCGTACTTGTGAGATATTGAGTCAAATCCAGAACATGCGTGATACCCTGGAGGCCCTATAAAACGATGCCTTGGAAGACCGGCGCTTGTCCTTCTGGATGAGCCGTTGAAACGGCCATTGAAAATTATCAGACGGTGAACATAATTGTTCGACCCGTTTCGTCCTCTTCCTGTTTGCTTGACTGATGTCTCCTATCCCAGGGCCCTGGTGGCGGGCGTCATCGATGCCGAAAAGTGGTCAGATTTCATCTTCTCTTTCAACGAAAGCTGGCAAAACGAAACGAGCATTGTCCAAGAACAATTAGCAAGATAACATAGAGCTGCTCCACACTTCGTAGTAAGATACTTGTATCATGCCTTTCGTAGACACGCAGAGAGATCCAATCGTCACGAGCCACCGTTAGAAAGACGTATCAGTGTGTGTATGCAGATCTGACGGTCAACGCCGTTGAATACGTGGACTGCAGTTTGACTTTGGTCTCTCGCCTCACCGTCCAAGTACGTTCGTAAAAAAAAATCAAAACGCCTCGCCTCGCCTTCTCGAAACCTCCGCCGTTCCTTGGCGGACGTTGGGCTGCAAAGCAAAGGCTTCCGTACACGCCCCTCCCCCCCTTGTCCCCCTATTTGACTATTTGTGTGTTTGGATCTGCTAGACCGACTGAGACTGAGAGGGCATCATCCAATAATTGTTCGATAACTGACCTCTCTGCCTCACCTTCTCCTCCCTCGCCCCTCGCCCTCGGTGAGCGGCGACACTATCTCTTTTCCAGCCTGTTTCGACCCTTGCACATGAAAAGTTCAAGTTGACATGGGGTACATGTGCGATTCCAGGCACGATACGGAGTACGCTGTCTGCTTGTGAGCTTGTTTACGTCTGGGTCGGCGCGGTATCTTTTTGCTTCCTTCGTTCTCCTTTTCCTTTTTTAGGATCGGTCCTAATAGTACTCCGTACTGAACACTGAACACTGAACACTGAACACTGAACACTGAGTAAGAGTACATGTATCCCCTGTTCCACGATCCTGCTCTGTGCACGTTCGTCCCAGCCCAACAAGAAACCGTTGGGCAGATAGCACTCGCACGTTTAGCACAAGTCAAGGTTTAAAGCAGGCACAAGAAATAAGTTCTTCGTAAGGCGCGCTTAGAATAAAATGGAAGGCAACGGCCACCCCGATTTCAATGTACATGAAGTTTACGTTTAATTAAAAGAAGGGAAAGAAAAGCACATGTGATTGCCACCGGACTGAAAAAAAAAATGGCGCCTGTATTCGTATCTTCCCTTGTAAACAAAAGCACATATTTTCTTGGGCTTTAACAAATCTGTTCCTCCAAAGGCTCCGCACGTAGTTGTCACAGATGGGACAGACGATCTTGGGCAGACGACCTCAAACGGGACTACGATGTTCATGTCATCGACCCGGTGTTGGGCATCATTGGGAGTTCACGTCTTCATTTTTCTTCGCCTTTGTCTTCACCTTGTCAGCAGTGCGGTGGTCTCCATCCCCGTGACCCCAGCATGACAAAAAGGATGTCTGTGTCAGGATACGACGTAGAAATGGGGACATAACAGAACGGACAGGGGTTGCCGCGTGCGCCCAAGACTTGTGAGGCAGAGCATTGGCGTTTGACTTTTCCTAAAGTGCACCTCTGCTTTATGTTCTGCCCTGTTTCTCCGCCTGGCTATTGTCCGTGAGCCCGATGTTAGCCGATTGCTATCCTTGTGCGGAATTCCGCTTGAAGAAGGCTGTCCATCGCCCATCAAGCATGCCCCTTCCCTATGTACAAAGTATCTCACAGATACGGAGTATCATTGCATAGGATCTCGTGGATGTCCATGTGCTAGATCCGCCTTCTTCTCCGTATGTACGACGTATTCCGTACACATACTCGGTTCAAGCGCATCTCGCTGGTGGCTTTCAAACCATGCTACCTTGGGCACCTTTGGTTTTAGCCCGTCGGCCCTCTCATGTCTTTGTCTTTTTGGGTTTAAGCTCTTGTCGACGGGAGACAAGGACCGCTCCCAAGAACCGCAACCAAGCCCACGGGAACCCTAGTGAAAAAATGGACAAGAAAAGCGAGAAAATACAGAGGCGCAAAAAAAGAAAACAGACATGTCATATTTCCCGGCTCCAAATCCACGCACTTGGAGCGCACAAAACGACCCTAACGAGCGGTGGTGGGTGGCATGGACGTCAGGGGGGAGGTGTCAGGCTTGTCGTGGAGGTGGCTTCTTTCCTTTTTACCTCCTGGATAGTTTGTATCTTACGGAGTCTTTCGGCTTTTATTACACAATACTCATGTTCAAGCAGCCTGGGGCCTCGCCTACCCCTTGGGCATGCAACGTGGGAGACTGTATTCAAATGCTTGGAATTGGAATCAATTCAAAGTACGACGTATGGAGTAGGTTCATCTCGTTCGTATGTAAAAAGTTCGCCTGTACGGAGTATATTTAGTACAAATATGTAGCTGCCCTACAACGTACCGGGACAAGAAAACGGACTAAAAATGGAGTAACTTGTATTTTGTGGGAATTGTAAGCGAGAAGGAACGTCCAAGGTTGTTTTTTCTGAGCACGGACCAGCGCATCGAGACGAGCAGATTGGAGAGATTGAGAAGGTAAAGAAGAAGAAAAAAAAGCTATCAGTCTGCAAAAGAACGGTGAGATACGTGACACGCACTCTAGCTGGATATCTTCTGGAAGCCTGCATGTCTCACCGCAATGCAAGGGAGCCAAAAATGCAAGAGATGCAAGAGGTGCGCGAGGTGGGACAAGAAGCGAGAAAGAAGAAGAAGAAGGGGAAGAAAAGAAGAGAAGAGAAAGAAAAAGAAGAAAAGAAAGAAAAAGGCCCCGGAAGACGAGGGCAGGGTGGTTTGTCTGGGCTGCATGAACGGGTGATCTGCCTGCGTCTATCCCATTGAGGCGGTGAGGCCGCAATTTCTTTCTTCTTTGTATTTGGTGCATGGCCTGCATCGAGCGAACCATGCGAACAAACAGAAGTAATACATCATACAACACTACGCAGTAATATTGAAACCTGGGATGGGCGGAGGAGTGTTGAAGATCAGTGGCAGATCTGGTAAGATGGTCGGGCCTCCTTTGAGGTTATGGCCTTTTTGGTTCTTAGGACTGTTGCAGTCGATCTCGAGGGAGTATGAAGACGGTCTGATGGTACGCTAATTTCTCACTGGGAGCTCACCGCCCATCAAACCAACCTCGCCTATTATTTTAACCCATACTCACATCGCCGTATCTGCGACTGGCTCGCATGTCGTCTCCCGCGCCTCTCAGTTCCTTTTTATTTTATTTTTATTTTTGTCGCCAGTTGTTGCATGCCGTTTTGCGTTTTGAACAAGAGGATCGCCAAAGATAGGTATGTGCTCCGTTTGCAGTCGTATGGCACACAGAAGACTGCATGTCTTGCATCTTCTGCAGGCTGTTGTGCGTGCAAAACAGAAGGAGAAGAAACCGTTTATTCCAGATCACGACTCATGCGGATGTCAGCAAACAGTCGTAAAACCGGCAGAGACAGGATTAGGCGGCAGCTGCTGTGCTTTTTCAAAAGCGTTATGCCCTAATACGAAGCACATCGTGCTTCCCAAAGGCTCTAGTGCATCGTATGTTTGAGCCCCTTTGAGGCTCTTTTGCTTCCACTGCTGCTATTGCCACGTCCTTCTTTTTTGACTATTCTGTATGCCAGCATTTTTCAGGCAGGTCCCCTTGTGTCCAGATGGTGAGGCCTTAAGGCGCGTTTGTTTTTTCCTTCTATCGAGTCCCCGCTGGTTGCACTGATAGAACCACACTGCTCGTTTGGCCACGCTGTCCGGTGTTTGTTCTGTCTTGATTCTAAGAGCACTGTTCAACAACGTGTCACACAAATCCCGGCAAGCCCGATGCTGAGATGATAGCTAGGGTTTTATAGTTTCTTGTAAAATATCAGAGCTATGTTATTTATCTCAACCTGTTCCTTAATCCTGTGTTTATTTCTTGCTGTATATGGATATATGAAGGGTTTTCTCCATGTTAGTTGCTCATTCAATATTGTTATTGTTGTTATTACTGATTTTTTCTTTTTCTTTTTCTTTTCGTTTCCCCCTTTTTTTTAAAAAAAAAGAGAAAAAAAAACTGAAAACCACGGTTACCATTCAACACCAGAAAACGACAAATAAAGGAAGCTTTTCAAGCATTCAATATATCGTACAGATAACTTAGTACTCCGTACTTGTACATCGTACTTGTACATCGTACTTCTCTGTATAAATAAAAGAAGTACGGAGTACGTCGTACACTGCTCTTTCTGATTGCAGTTTGTTACATCTACCTGTGTACTTCTACACCGGATACAGCCAGTGCCCGAAGTAGCAGCGACAGGTGGGACAGTGCCACCGCAGGGCTCTCATCACCCGCCTCTCGTCATCCCAACTCCCCTCTTCCGTCGTTGACAACAACGGACGGAAGGCAGCGGAAAGCTGTTGCACGCTCCCATAGCCGCGTATTTTGTACATAAACATATGTGAGCTCCCTCGTCGTATCCCTATCGTATGCATGTTTGTCCAAAAATCTGCCAGACCGCTCGTTTGCATTTTGTCGTCTCTTCGTATGGGGTTGCTGGCAGGATTGATAATTTCAGTCGTGCTCTGCATGTTGATTCTCGTACGGAGTACGTCGTAGTGCCGAAGAAAAAAAGAACCCACTCACACCCAGACTCACACCCAGAAAGTGAAGGGCAAACCCACACCGTCGGTTCCAGCGGTCTGGCTTGGCTTGTTAGTCTTTTGTCTTTTGCCTGCCACGACCCCGGCTGCTTTGCATCTTGACCCCTGTTTAGGCCTTTGCCGATTTCTCTGTTCTTTTCCGAGGGGCTTTTACGGAGTACACGCCCGCGCCTTTGTTGTCGCTTTCGCGGTTCCGAGAGCGTGGGCACGAGTGAGCGCGGAACTGTTCCTACCCGAGCGCTAGGAGCTGGCACGAATTTGAGGGCGCAGCTTTTTTCGTCTCGAGTCTCTTCTTTTCTTATACTCCGTAGATCAGTATTTTCTTGTCGGTTACCGAGTGCTTTGGCATCGGTGAAGAATCGTGATAGACAAAGAGACTGGAACGCGACAGATATACCAAGTTGCAGAAGCCTATCGGATCAAGTCCACAAAGAGTTTACATGTACTCTAATTGCCCTCAGTTCACCTACCTGGCTGCCTCTTACCTGCCGTCTGTTGTGTGACCTGCTCTGGCTGCAGTCGTCGTATGTCAAGATGAGACGCTCCATATCCGTCGTCTGCCTGTGTGACAGCAACACTCAACGGCGCATTTGCCGTGCTGGATGCAGTAATTGCAGTAATGGGCGAAGTTGTACCAATGCGCGTGTGTTCGCGTGGCGGTCGGCTCAAGGAGGCAATAAAAGGCAGGGCACTTCAATTTGTACGCCGGAAGTGTGCCAAACCATAAACGTGTGCCCTGTACAGCTGGCCTGGACCATTTTGTGCCCGATAATGCGATGTCTACGGAGTATGTACGGAGTACGTCGTATTCGTGCTTCCATCGCGGATGGGCACTTTGAATTTCAAGGAGGCTGCCTTTGTGCCCAGCCACCCAATTTAAGTTGTGCTCGTCCAGAGAGAGGGCCCTGGTACGTCATTGTTGTTGTTGTTTATGTGAATACTAGTGCTCATTTTTATTTGGGTTTTCTCCTTCTTCTTTTCTTTCTTTTTTTTTTTTTTTTTTTTTTTTTTTTTTGGTGAGGTCCATGATGTATCTGTTGAATTTTTTTTTTTTAATTCTCTTCACTGTGCTCTGCCGCTCGTCCCCGGCATACAGTATTTGCCTTTGGCTGCCAATACAAACGTCTGCCACAACCCCTGCTGCCCGGTTCAGCCCCAGAAACCGAAAACCATACTGCATGTAATACGGAGTACTCTCGTCGGTACGGCGTACTCTGGCGAGTCTGGGAAGCTAGGACGTCTGCATGCAGCTGGGCGCACGTTCTCTCATGTACGACGTAGTTCGTATGTACGTCGTTTTACTCTGTATGTGTATTGATTGCCTGCAGTCTGCAGGCCCTGGCACTGACCTTCCAGCCTGCTTGCCTGCCTGCCTCTCAATTCACCACGCCTTGGCCACATGCTGCTCATTCCAGACTTGCTGGCTTGCTGGCTTGCTGGCTTGCTGGCTTGTGGCTCGTGGCTCGTGGCTTGTGGCTTGTGGCTTGCTGGAAGCTTCCCCTCTTTGCTCCCCTCATCTGGACAGCCTCATCTTCCATCTTCGCCTCGCGCGGCCGCCTTGTTTTTGTTTGCACAGTACGTCGTACGACGTAGCATTTTGGCCTTGGACCTTCGTACGTCGTACTCCGTCCCTCTGTATCTTTTTGATGTCAGACCTTTGCGACTTTTCTCTGTCAGGTGCAATTTACTGGGCCATCTGCCTACCCCACAGCGACCCTGACCCTGGTCGCGACGGCTCTTGGCCTGGGGCTGTCTCATTAAACAAATAAAAAACTAGAAAGATAGAGGCGAGAAAGATAAGAAACAAGAACGAAAAAGAAAAAGAAAAGCATACGAAAAAAAGAAACGTCGGAAACGGTCCTCCTCTTTCAGTTCGCCACTACCCGACAGAGCCTGAGAGCAAACAGATCCCCAAAACGGCATCAAACACCCGCCAGTGCAACTCTTCCATTCTTCACTGCAGCCTCTCCGTTTCTACCAAAGGCTGTATCGTTTACAGATGCCCAACGATCTCTGTGCTTCTCTGCTTCGCTTTGAGAGGAAGGTAAAAAAGTACTTGCCAATTCTCCCGACTGCTGCAAGCCCCACTTCCATTTCTTAGTTCCACTATCCCACTGCAACTGCACACACTGCCATTGCAACCATTCTGAGCCATTGCACCTTCCGTCCCGACAAGCATCAGCGCGCAGCGCGCGTAACAAGGAAAGAGCTACTGGGCTAGCGGCTCCATCGCCTTGCGACGGTGGCTGGCCGCGTCGTTGTTTTACCCTTTAGGGAAAGAGAAGGGGGGCTAGCCGCTCCGTTCCGGCTTTTGGGCTGGTTTGGACTCGTGTGGCTCGTGGCTCGTGGCTTGTCTCTTGTCAAGGAGCCCAAAAAGGCCCTCCAGCCCCTGACAGTCGGCTTCGACGGCGGCGGACGCGAGTGACAAGCGGCTGTTGTTTCCCCTTTGCTGGCCTTTGCTGCCCTTTCCACTTTTGCGATTTTAGAGCCTGGCGTTTGATTAAATTTGACAATTGTTGGGTTTTGGAGACAAGTCCCGCCGCGCTGAACGTTGTCGTTTGTCCATTTCCTTTCCCTCGTTTCGGGCACGCAGTCATGGTCGTTCATGGCCAGGGCTGTAACGAGTAAAATCTGCAAGGTCTTCGTATCGCACATATTCAGTAAACGCGCTCTGTCTGGTCACCGTCACCAATATGGCGGCCGTTCCTTCCCTGTATGTCGTATTCAAGCCCCTACTGAGTATTTTGTCGGTCGCTGTTGCTTCCTGCCTCACAGCGAGTACGGAGTAAAGATCGCCCACTGCCCCTTCCCCGTCTCTCGTCCCGTCACCCTTTGCTCCTTCCTTCCACTTGGGCACCAGCACACACCTTGCTCCGCACCTTCTCCACCCCTCCCCCTGTATCCTGCCGAGCCTGCTTCCTTTCCGTGCACCGTTATCCACTCCCCAAACCTTCCTCCATCTCCGTTCTCTCTCCCTCGCTCGCCGAGCTCCAGTTCTCTCCAGCTTCGCCTCACGCCTCACGCCTCACGCCTCACGCGTGTCTCTCGACCAAGCCTGCACCGTCTGTCGCATCCTCTCCGTTTTCTGCGCCTTGTCCGCTCTGTTTGCGCTCCCACGGCAGTCCCAATCCACCTCCCTGGCCCTCTCGTTCGCCGCTCGCCTCGTTTGCCCCCCCCCCCCCCCTTCTGATTTTGATTCTGTTTTCTGCTTTCTGCTTTTCCACTTTGTCTTCCACTTTGACCCTTGCAAGGATTATGCTTGCAACGCCAACCCAAAGTGCGATCCTTCTCCCGCCCACCTCGGTGTCGACTGCTTCCATCCGAGCTTCTGAGCTGTATTACCACCTCCTCACACCCTGGTACTACCACCTGGCCTGCGTCTGGCCTGGCGTCTCTCTGCCTGCCCTTTCATCCCGGCTCCTACGTAGTCCTGCACGCGCCTTGTCGGCTGTCCCTCCCCAGTCGCCCGCCTAGCATCGCTTTTTTCAATTTTCTGTTTTTGTTTTGCCGTTTTATTTTGGCTTGCTCTTAGCTTTCTCTCTCTGGCCCGGTCTACGATTCCACCCTCTCACACACACTTCCTGCCTTTCTTGCCCAACCGCTCTCACGCCGTTTCGTCTGGCCTTTTCCATCTCCCGTCGTGGTTCTTTTTGGGTCCTTTTGTTTTCCCTTTCCCACACCCCCTTTTCTCACACATACTGAGTACGGAGTATTCTCAGGACACCCCCCCTACCCAGACGTCGTGCTCCGCAGGTTCGCTTTGTTCCTGTCTCTGCCCGTTACAGGATCTCGCCAACAGGAACGGCAACGCGCGCGATACATACTGTGTACAAGCTAGACGAGAGGAAGAGAGAAAAGCTAAAAGAAAGAAGGAAAAAAAAGAGAAAGAAGCTAAACTGAAGGACCGAGAGACATTGACCACTGCGACGTGCTACCGTCCTCTCTCTCCGTCTCCGTCTCTCTCCGTTCTCTACCACAGTACGAACTACGCCGTACTCTGGACCAGTTCCCTCTCCGCCTCCTTTTTCCTTCCTCCCCCATCTCTTGCCTAATGGGCGCGCCCCTTGTGTCTCTGTCCCTGTTGCTGCTGCTTGTGGCCGTCACCTTGTCCTCCTCTACCTCCTCCTCTCACGCTGTGTCGTGCTCTTCCTCTTCGGCCTCCTCCGTCACGGCTGCTTCCTCCGCCCACCTCCCCCGTCCTCTTCCTCCCTCCTCTTCTTTTCCCACCTCCCCCTTATACTTCTCCTCCACCGGTTCGCATATCTGAGCTATGGACCACGGCCCCGAGAGCAAGAAGGCACGTCTCTCGACCGCAGGTTCATCATGGGCTACTCCCTCTGGACCTTCTCCTGTCAACTCCATTCCCTCCTCCTCCTCTTCCCATCTCTACCAGCCGCACCCGCATCACCAGCATCACCAGCCGTCCTATCATCACGCCGCCTCGGCGCACAACCATAACCCCAATCTCTATTCTGCTCCTGCTCATCAACAATACCACCCACAACAACCACCCCGTCAACAGCATCAACAGCACCAGCAGCAGCAGCAGCAGCAGCAGCTCCACAGTCCCTCGCCGCGTCTCCCCTCGCCCTCACCGCGGCTACCTTCGCCTCGCCACTCGCCGCATTATACCCTGCAGCATCAGCAGCCGCCGCCGCCTCCCCCTCTGCAGCATCCCTCCCATCCTTCTGCTGCCGGCCCATATCAGGCCGTCCATCCCTCTGCCTCCTCTCCCTCATCCGCCGCGCCTCCTCTTGGCTCTCATCCAAACGGCCCCATCAACTCTGCTTCCGCTGCCATCGACCAGCGCCCTCCCATCACCTCGCCGCCCGCGCCGCCCACGCCCGTGTCTGCGCCCTCGTTCACGCACGCAACGACTCTCCCGCCGCCCCCGCCGCCGGCGCACAACGGCATCAACACCAACGGCCGCCCGCCGCAACACAAGCCGTCGCATTCGCATTCGCACTCACACTCACACTCACACTCCCAGCCGCGTACCTACAACACCCACCTGGATGACCGCCGGCAACATGAGCAGGACGCGTACGTGCTTGGACCAGATCATCGCCAACAAGACTTTCATTCCCAACAGCAACAGCAGCAACAGCAACAGCAGCAACAGCAGCAACAGCAGCCTGACTACCGCTTCCCGTCCCGCTCGCCAGCGGGCGCAGCTCCCGGCCTTCCGCCTCCGCCGCACAGCCCATCGCCATACGACCGTGTCGACAAGCCGCAACACCTGCAGTCGGTAGACGACGACCCGACGCACAACCGTCCCGGATCCGCCGCGTCTGCAACTGGTGTGCGGAGCCAGCAGCAGCAACCGCCAATGCTGCCCATGCGGCATCCGGAAGACAACGGCCGCTCAATGAGCTACGACAACCTCGGTGGCCACCCCAATATGGGTGGCCCGGGAGGACAACCTCACCAGCCCTACCCTCCTTCCTACTCTTCTCAACAACCGCAACAGCACCAGCAACCGCCGCCGCCGCCGCAGATGCACCATACCCCATCACAGCACCAACACCACCAGCCGTATCCGCAACCAACACCGCGACAACCACCACCGCCTCATCACGGACATGGTCACATGCACCCTGGCGGACAACCGCAACAACCTTCACCGTCTGTACCACTGCAAGGCCCAAATCCACAATACCGGCAGCCGAGTTTCCCACCAACGACGGCACCGCCATCCATGGGCCACCCGCAGCAACCTCCTCCGATGTCGATGCAACAACACCCACATGCACCGCCGCTGCACCAACAACAACCATCACCAACGCAGCAACCACCTCCGCTGCAGCCGCATCCCCCACAGCAGTTGCAGCAGCCACCGCCGCAGCAACAGCAGCAAATGTCCCAACCGCCGCCACCACCACCTCCTCCGCAACAACCACCACCCCAACTGCAGGCGCATTACGAGCAGCCACCACCATCGCAACAGCAGACACCCATGTTCAATCATGCCTCTGTCCCCCAGCCGTCCGCTGACATTTTATACCCGTTGTCGTATGGTACTGCCGGCAAAAAGAAGGCCCAGCGCGCGTCCCAAGCGTGCGACAGCTGTCGGTCCCTCAAAGCGAAATGTGACGAGACCAAACCCTGCAAGAACTGCCGCGAGAAGAACATTGAGTGCAAGTACCGTGATCCCATCCCGAAACAGCAGGACAAGGTGACCGCCGATATCGTCGACAGCATCAGTGTCTTGCGCAACGACATGGATACTATGCGCAACGACGTTATGGACATCCTTCGGCAGTTGTTGGCCCGGCCTGTCGGTGACGCTGACGTGCAAGGCGCGGCCATGGACCTGCGTGGCTCTGGCATTGCTTCCTCGGCGGATGCCATGGATCTTGTAAGCGGTGGCAGCAATGAAGCTGGTGCCGAGCCACCTTTGACCAGTGTGCCGGACGCGCCCCCATTGTCATCGAACGAAGCCGAGCGCATCACCCGTGAAACGCAAGGCGAGCTCAACGCTGTCAGTGACTTTACGGGCCCAAGCGTGACGCCTACCGATTCGGCCATCCCCTCCAACCACACGACGCTTGCCGGCCTCCTGCTCACGTGGCCCACCATTCGTGAGCGTGTGCACCACTTGCTGCAGGAGCAGGGCATCCACCACCTGCTGGAGTATCCTCTCCGCCAAGAAGAGCAGCGTGGCAATATCCGTGTCATGGGTCGCGGCGAGGGCTTTGATCAGAAGATGACCATCCGGATCAGCGACCAAATGGCCAGCAGCTCCCAGCCGGGGACCAGCGTGGCCATGGAACGTGGGCCTAGCAATCTCAGCAACAACAGCAGTGGCGGCAGCCACGATGACGGCAGCGACTCTGTGCGCTACCCGGGCGAGATCTGGGGCCAGCTCGGCGGATGGGGCCAGACGGGTGCCTACGGCGCATCCAGCAACGTCGAGCTCGACCTTGAGCCCAAGACCGTCTGGAAATATGTCAAGAGCTACGAGGCCAACATCCAAAACATGCACCCTCTGATCAACCCCAAACCGTTGTATGCCATGGTCACCATTTTTCTCGAAACCCTACCCCGTGCGCCGATGTCGACATCACATGCAACTAGGTCCACGTGGGGCGCGCCGGCGCGCGCTCCCGTAGCCGCTTTCGCAGGCACGCCCGACGTGTCTCAGGCCCAATCGCCGACTGCAGAGGGCAGCCTCAAACGGAAGCGCTCGCCATTTCCCGAGGGCTACTCTGGACCGGGTGGCACGGGCAGCACACCTGTTGCACCGACTATGCCGCTTCGGCCGGGTATACCGTTCCGCAATGCTGAGAGTGCCCTGGTGCTGAGCATTCTGGCCCTCGGCAAAATCTGCCTGTATCAAAAGGGCCGCTTGCCCGATGTGGTGCCAGAAAACCTGGAATCGGAATCGCCGCCGCCCACCAGCTCTCAGTCGTCGCTGCCGTCGCCTCTATTCGCCAATGCCAACATCCACCCCTACAACGCCGATCCCAAAGTCAATAACGGCTACTCGCCCGCGCTGTCGGTGCACGACTCGCCATCTGCCTCCCCAGCGATGGGCTTGGGCAACACCCCTAGTCGCCGCACGTCCATGCAGGGTGCCGGGAGCCAGCCAATGGGCGGGAGCGGGTCTTCGATGCCGTGGGCGAATGCCACGGGCAGTGGTGCGCAAGGCGGCGGCAACAGCTACTTACCCCCAAGCTCAAGTGGTGCCGGCTCGGCAAAGGGTGGCAACGGTGGTCTCAGCGGGTTTGGGTCAGCTACATCGATGCGGCGCAACGTGGAAGACATCCCCGGGATGGACTATTTTGCCGCGGCCATGGAGATTATGTCTCATCATAGAGCTGGCCGTGAACTCAAGCACGTGTGGATTTTGATCCTGGAGTGCTTGTACTGGGGTCAACTTGGCCGGCCCGTCCAGAGCCTGGAGGCGGTGGCGCATGCCGGACGCCTTTTGTTGGCCATTATGCGGCCGAGCATGCACCGCTACAAGACGATTTTGTTGGCGCTCCAGGAACACTCGGGCAAGACCGATGAGTTTGGCAACCTTGTTCCATGCCCCGAAGAGAAGAACGTCCAGCACCGCGACAATCCATTCCTTCTTGCCTACTGGTCGTGTCTGCAGCTGGAGAGTGATATCTTGGCCGAGCTGCACCTCCCGCCGTCGGGTATTCTGACTTACGAGAAGCACTTCCCCTACCCACGCATTGACCTTCTGGCCAAGCACGGCATTGACCAGCGGGTTTTGGAGAGCTACACGGCGCAACTGTACGTGCGCAACCAGCTCAACGACATCCACAAAACCCTGTACCACGGCGACTTCAATGGCGAGCCCAATTTCAAGTCGATCGAGATGTATTCGGGCCTGCTGTCGACGCACACGTGGGTGCCGCCGCGGTTTGCGTTCAAAGACACCGACCCACCGCCAAACGAAATTCTTCACGCACGTCTGCGTGCCAAGTACTGGGGAGCGCAGGTTATTGTGCACCGCTTTTACGTGCGGCGCATCCTCGAGCTAAACCACGAGAAGCGGGTTAAGCTGGAGGAGAAGAGGCGGAAGAGGGAAGAGGCTGGCGGGGTCGACAAAACCGAAGACACGGACGGCGACATCGAAAAGCTAGAGACTGAGACCGTGGGCACAAGGACGGCAACAGAGCCGGAGTCGCAAGGCGCCGACGCCGTCAAGACGACACCCTCCCAGGAAATTCCTTTGGGTGGCCTTCCTAGTGGCCCCTCTGTGCAATACAATGACGATGACAGCCCCTTCTCGCCGAAGAGCATCGCGCTGGCGCGTCGCGGCATTCAGGCGCTCGTTGAGAGCACACGCGCGTTCCATGGCCTACCCGAGCGTCGGTTTATTATCACCAACGTGTTCGGTACAGCACACGCGCAATGGGGCAACCTTCTCATCCTCGACTCGATCCAGCGGGACCCCGTGCTTGGATGCTACATCTCCGAGGAGCTCGTCAACGATTTGTTCCGCAAGACAATTGCCTTTTTTGAGGTTGTCGCGCAGCCCTCCAGCTCGCTCGGCTCGGACCTACGCATCCTCAAGGGTTTGTACAACATGCGCATGGCCAACCCGGTTTACATTGAGCAGGCCAAGGACCTGCCCGTGACGCAGTGTCTGCCCAATGAGGCCACTATGACATACACGTCGGACGACCCGCAACTGTCGATGCTCAGCGCCAACCTGAACCAGATACAGGAACTCTATCCGTTTGTGTCGGACGCACCTGCAGCGGAAACGGTCCCGGCCTCCTCCCCTGTACTGGCGTCCTCGCAGTTGCAATCTCAATCGCAATTGCAATTGCAGTCGCAGTACCCTCCTCGCGTGTCACCACTGGGCCCGCCGCCTCCGCCCAACGCAAATACTACGGTCGCGGCCACACAGGCCCAGCCGGCCCCCGGTGCAACTTCCCATTATCCTGTCTACCATGACGGCTCTCCCATGCACATGTCGCCCGTTTCCAGCTCTCCGATCCAGCACGCATCGCCGGGATCCCTGCAGCGCCACACGCAGAACTATGTGTCGCCGCCAGCAGGCGCTTTTGCCGATGGAAGTGGTGGCGGCAGTGGCAGGATGCAGAGCCCTAGCCAGGCCCGTGTGTCTGGAGGAATGCAGTTTGGCCCGCCCGCGGCCGTCAAGACACCGACGACACCGAACGAGCCCTCATTCCCCCACCACCTGCCACCATATGACCGTCGGCCGTAAGAAGCAGTGGTATGTGAGATGTTTTTTTTTTTTTTTTTTTTTTGATATCCTGTGAGGTTTTTTGTGGGGGAGTTTTTTATTATTTTATTTTCTCATTATTTCTTCTTTCCATTTGCTTGCTGATTTATGCAACTCATTCATGCCTCATCTTTCTTGGATATATTATTGTTTAGATTTTTACTTTGGATTTTATTGTTTTATGTCTTTTTTTTATATTTCTACTTTAATACTCGCATCTTGTGTTTGGTTTTTGGGTTTTCTGTTTTATCTATTCTCCATCAGCCTTGTTCGTGTCCAAAATACCTCAGACGATCAAGCGAGCCATCTCCTGTTTCTTGTTTCCTATTAGCATTCGCAGCAAGCAGCACAACAAAAATTGTCTTTTTTTTGGCGGGCCGAGCGAGCGTGTACTGCTGTCTTCACTCTTTGTCTTTCCAATGTTTTTGGAATTGGTTAGTCTCCACTGTCCTTCCACTGTCTTGTTTGCATCGCCGCGGTACTGTTGGGACGTTGTGTTTTCTTTGCTGCTTCACCTCTCCGTCTCGGACTTGGTGGCACATTTTTCATTGCCTTTCTGATTTACACCCACATTATTCCCCCATCTGCAATAGAAGAAATACGAAACCACAGTCGATCAAACCCAGTCACTTTTGTTCATCAAGTAACACCGTGTTCCAAAAAAAGTAGAATAAAGCTGTAATGCTTCAATAGTGATATCATCGCGCGACGTGAATGCAGCAAAAGGACAAAAGCGCCACTCTACAATAAAACGACAATAAGACACAACCACCCATCAGGGTATGCAGCTTCTCTCATCAACTCTTCTAATGGCGCCTTGAACGGCACTGGGGCACCGTGTAAGATGACATTGGCTAGCACAGGATCGCGGCTGCTCGGGAACAGTAGCGGCAGCAGGGTTCGCAGCGCCGGTCCGAGGGTTTGTGGTTGGCCTAAATTGAGGTCAGATTGTGATACGGAGTAATGTATCTGCAAGGGTTGAGAGATACTCACGATTGCTTGTGCGCGGCTGGACCAGGGCCTGCATCACCTTGTACGTGCCCGGTGTGGACGGTGTGGGAGCGGCAGCAGCCGCGTTGTCGGTCGTTTCGGCCGGCGGCGCCGACGTCGGAATATAAAGACGCAGGGGGATATGCCGCAGCGGAGTTGGAGCATTGAGCAGCAGGTTGTTGACACGGGAGAATGCCGTGTAGTCGTTGTCCTGCACGGCCTCCCACAGAGCTTCTGTGTTGGCCTTGGACAAGCTCATAATCTGCTTGGCGGTGCCATAGCGGATGTAGTCGGCCTCTTTGGCGCCATTGATAAACGTGTCTCCAAGGTGCCAGCCCTCGCCGTCGCCCACGACCAGCCGCCACGGTGTCATGTGTCCGCCGCTAGAGTCTGCATCCGCCTGCAGGTTGATGGGTCGATACAGGTCCAGAAGCAGGCCGACAGGCAGGTTGCGCAGCGGCACGTCTTCGTACTCGAAGCTCGAGCAGGGCCGGCCGAAAAAGGCCGACAGCCGCGGCAGCAGCTGGGCCAGATAGCCGAAGCGAGGCACAGAGGTGGCATAGAATGGGGGCAGCTTCTTCGTCTCGCTGTATTTTCCCGCTTCGACTTCACCATCGTCAGGGCTGCCCAGGGC
Organism: Sporothrix euskadiensis; assembly: GCA_019925375.1. Taxonomy (NCBI): domain Eukaryota; kingdom Fungi; phylum Ascomycota; class Sordariomycetes; order Ophiostomatales; family Ophiostomataceae; genus Sporothrix; species Sporothrix euskadiensis. The sequence continues at coordinate 1,089,371 of JADHKQ010000002.1, read as the reverse complement.
GGCGTGTGTGATGATTAGCGGCACCCGTCGTTGCCACAAAGCGCGCGCAAGAGACGTCGACGCTGGCGCTGATGTGTCTCTAGAACGTGCTGCGGATGGACCACTGCTGCGCCCAAACCCACGTATTGATGAGGTAGCCATGTTTTTGTCCTCTTTTTGTACTGATGGAGCTCATTCGCCCGAAAAAAGAGACGATGTTGTGCGATACCGGTCGACAGCCTTGTTAACGGCACGCCATCGCCCAGCCGTTGGGATCGTGTAAGTCGTCGTCAGTCCAGTCCGGTCGTTGTGGTAGAGATGGAGAAGAGGAACATGTCGATGGAAAGTTTGAGGTGGTGGATGGTCTGTCGTCGATCGCAAAGGCGAGGCTGAAGACAGTAGCAACGTCGTCGCAAGGCAGGCAGGCGCATACGGACGGCAGTAGTACGAACTAAGTACAGATAAGATAAGACTCCCCGCACCAACCTCATGGGGTGAGATCACGTGGTGTATCACATGTTGGCTATTGTGACTTTTACGTCATATATGCCGCCTTTGATGTTCTCACGTTAATGGGTTCCTTTGAATCTTGTTCTCTCTTGCTGTGCCAGCTGTCTAAATTATTTCCACGTCGCAAAGCGAAGCGGGCGGTAATAAGACAGAACAAGTATCAAAGACAGGGGCATTTCCCCTCGACGTCGGCGTGGTCTCTGGTCGCTTTCTTTCGTTTCTTTCTCTCTTTCTTTCCTCTCATTTTTTCATTCTTCTCTTTCGTTTCTTTCGTTTCTTCCCTTTCTTCCCTTTCTTCCCTTTCTTTCAACACGGCGCCGTGCAATGAAGACCGGCTCGAAATAGTATGAGAAAGAGCATGTTTCGTGCGGCTGATGCGTCAGGACAACAGTCAGACAAGCGACGTGATTCGCACGCCACGCAGTTCCAAAACAGGGAGAGAATTCAGCTCGAGGCCGAGCTGGAACGGGCTCGAGCTTGTATTTCTGAGAGGCCAACCAAGTCCAGCATCTTGTAAGAAGACTTGAGAAATGCTTTACGGCGCGATGCCCGGTACAACAGGCACGCAATTGATGCAAAAAGAGAGAGTTGAAGAGAAATAAGAGAGGGATCGAAAGAAAAAGAAACGTCAATGGCATCGGCAGTTGGCAGAATTTCGTGCTTTTGGTGACGGCCGTTCTCCACATGACATCATCGATCGACGGGTCTGGCCCCTGGCCTGGGGCGCTCCTGGGCGTACCTTGGGCGCTCACTGTACAATAATTAAGTGTGCATCTAGTTTACTTGGTGCTTCTTGTCGTACTCGGTGTATATTTGCAGTCTCTTTGCCATTTTTTAATGTGCAAGAGAGCGTTAAAGTACACGCAAAAGTACCTCCATTGTCCGTCCAAACGTGGGGTTGCGCGTTCGCCACCGATCTCTCCCTTTCATTCGATGGAGACCTAGTTGGAGCTTGTTCGATTTGCTTTGCGTATGCTGTGCATATGCTTTCTGATGATTTCATGAAAAACAAAGCTGAAAACTAATAGCAAACAACAAATCGGAGAATATACCAAATGCCAGCGTGATGGAAGATCAATTCAAAAGAACCAAGAGTGACCAGCTAGAACAAAACAGCAGGCTGCCTCAATTCTTGTCAATTCTTTGTCAATTCTTTTGTCAATTCTTTTGTCAATTCTTTTGTCAATTCTTTTGTCAATTCTTTTGTCAATTCTTTTGTCAATTCTTTTGTCAATTCTTTTGTCAATTCTTTTTGAGGAGCAGGTGACATCACTCATATGAGATGCAGCTGTGCAATGCTGTCGTGACGCCATGCTGAAGAACAAGTCTATCTCCCAAGAGCCTTCTTTTCTTTCCTACGACGTACTTTGGTGTGTAACAGGCAACTTAAACTGGGGCGGGGAAGGTGATGCAAGAGCTTGTCTCCTTGTTACATCAAAGAGCTCTCTTCCCCCCAAGGGGCAAGACGTTGTCCTTTCCCCGATCTATGACGAGCCTATGAGATCAGAGTGCATCTCTAATAAGGTTCGCCCATCAAGATGGAGTATACAGTCATATACTTGTTGTGTATTCATTTGACGTCCTTTGTTGCCCTGTCTCGCCAGTGCTTCTACGTAGACAATGTACAAGGACAGGCCGCGCAACAAGACTAGACAATGGCAAAGGAAGAATAGCTCTAGACGAGCTGACGAGCCCAGCTTCCAACAGTCAGTGCCATAATGGCGTGCCCCAAAAGGTGCGCCATTCGATCTGCATCTCCGCATGCCATGACGACATGCGATGCCCGATGTCCCTCCCTCCCTCTTTGCCTTGCTCTTTCTGTCTCGCCAGTCGTGGGCTGTCTCATCGTCCATAAATACAGGACGATGTCCCGTCGTCTCCTGAGTTAGTTTTCTCTTGTTTCTTCATTCTCATCATCATCATCATCTCATCCACACTACTACAATCTCATACCTCCTTAAACCAACCAATCAAATTACACGTAACCACCTTCACCCCCTCACACACACATCCATCATGTCTTCCATCGTCAACAAGATCAAGGACGTCGTCCAGGACAAGACCCACGGCGGTAGCAACAACGACGACAGCAGCCACAGCGGAAACAACAACAACAAGAACAGCAGTGGCCTCGGCGGCAACAACAACGAAAACTTTGACCGCACCAGCAACGTTCCCCAGTCCCAGCAGCAGCCCGGCCAGTCCGGTGTTGGCCGCACCACCCGCAGCTCGGCTGCTGGCGGTGCTGGCGGTGCTGGTGGCTACGGTAATGATTCCTACGCCGCAGACACGGCTGCGGCCGGCGGCGTTGGCGGCGTCAGCGGTGCCGGTGCCGGCTCTGGTATCGGCCGTGACTCCTCTGCCCTGGGCGGCGGCAGCTCCGGCTTTGGCAACGAGTCGTCTGGCCTCGGCCGTGGCACCCAGGCTGGCGGTGTCGGCGGCGTGCAGCAGTCTGGCGGTGCCGGCGGCGGCCTGAACAGCGGTGTTGGCAACGACTATCGCACAGGCGCCGGTAACGACGCTACCTACGGCGGCGCTGGTGTCGGTGGCACCGGCAACCGTGCTACTGGTGTCGGCCTCGACCAGCGCGCTGCTGGCGGCGTGAGCGGCGGCTCTGGTCTCCGCGACACCACTGGCGTCCGCTCGGGCGCTGGCGGCGACGAGTTTGGCACCCAGGCTAAGAACCAGTACGGCTCGGCCACCCAGCAGGCCGGCGACGTCTATGACAACAGCGGTCTCGGCGGCAACACCCGGAACCTGCAGGGCAGCGGCCGCGGCGGCTACACTGACGGCAGCACCGGCACCGGCGGCAACTTCCCGTAAGTGGTGAGTTTCATTTCTCCATGGCCAACGCGCCTTTTCCTGTCTCGGGTGTTTTGTTTGCGGGCTCATTTTATTGTTCTTTTTGAAATCATATTATCCCTGGAGAGAACTCCTGCTAACACATCCAGTGCTGGCGGTAACCGCGATCCCACAGATGCAGCCCAAGTGCCGCCATCTGTGCTCGCAAAGCACCTCGGCGAGCCGGTCCAGAACCACGAGGACCATGGCCACGACCGTGTGCGTCGCAACAGCGCGGCCACACATCAGGAGTCGTTCCGGGGCATCTAAACGTCCAGGGAAGGACGTGGCGTTAATTTGATTGACCCTATTTCAGATATCATATAATATGAGAAAATTTCCAATGGTGTTCCAAAGACTCTTAAAATTACTGCTCACTGCATCACTGCATCAGTAAAAAACCACTGCACCATTGATACTGCACATTGATTACTATGTGCCTGTACCATCCTCTAATGACGTCCATACTTCTTGTATGTGATGATGCCATGTCGACTACTACTGCAGTATGACAACCGTTAAATCAACTTACCAAGAACGCCTATCATGATTGAATCGTCGCGGTGGTCCTCGCAGGGCACACCAACTGCAGTGTCCAGTACATGATACTCGGCCTCATATCCCTCGTCTCCCTCTTTGCTCTGTCCTTTTTTTGTCTTCTATTCTTATTTTATCTTCTCATTCTCTCAGAAAAAGGGTTCAAACTGCTCGAACGGTTTCGCGAGGGCCCTCCCGTAAGCTTGCTAGCTCGAAGATATGCCGCCTGAATGAGCCTAGAAGCACGCTACTCTTTGTTTACATTTTAAATGTATTTGTTGGAGCAAGCAGAATCACAGCGCAAAACCAAAAAGGTAAACAATGCGATATATTCGATTACAAAATGATTTGGGTATAATATTATGTCGTAATAGTAGGTCGTATTTGAATGATTTGGGTATAATATTCTGTCGTAATAGTAGGTCGTATATGAACAGGTTCATCCTAGTTGTTCTTAATTGATAGGCTTGTCGTCGGTTCATCGTAGGTTCATCGTAGTTGTTCTTGAGTCGTCGTTTCTTCATAGTCTTCTTACACACGCGAGCGGTACCAGCGGCGACGGTAGCCAGTGGTCGCCGGGACTCTGGTCGTGCCAGCGTAAGCAGTGCCGGTACGATGGCGGTGCACCCAGTAGATGCCTAGGAGAGCCGAGACCAACCAGCAGATGGCAGAGAGGAAGACAAAGGCAATGTCTGCCTTCCACTCGGGGCAACTGTTGCCCGAGTTGACAGCAATGCCCGACCAGTCAAAGACGTAGCCGCACGAGCCGTGGAGCCAGTTGACCAGAAGACCAAACGAGACGAACCAGAGGATCGAGATGAGCAGATCAGCGGGCCAGTGGATGAAGCTGCCGGCGAAGGGGAAGAGCCAGATGATGGACATCAGGATGGAAAGGCCGGCGACGACTTCTGTGTAGATGAAGCGGCCCTGGTCCCAGGACGAGGAGCCACGGACGGCATGGAGGTAGACACCAGTGAGACCGGCGGCAATGGCGGCAAAAGCAAGCTAGACACACGTGTTAGTGGTTGTAAATAATGAGGATTCTTGTCATGTTTGCCGTGTGCAACTTACCTCCGCCAGGCGGAGAATCATGCTGAAAAGGTCAACGAGCAGCATCTTGACTGTTGGTGATGATGCAGGATCGATTATTTGTGTGTGGATGGAGAGTATCGGTAACTCAGTGTGAGATGGCGGCGGGTGGTCTTTGCCGAATGTTTCTTGTTGTGATTTGACTGTTCTGGATGTCTTATAAGGAAAAAAGGGAAAAAAGAAAAAGGGAAAAAAGAGAGCTGATACAATTGTGGCGAGAGGCTGCCTACTTATAACTCTTGCGGGCTGCATCTACCATTGAAAAAAAAAATGCTGAACAGGGTACACTGAAATGCTGAACAGGGTACACTATGTCATTGCATCTGAGCGCTTTGCTTCATCACGATGCAAGCTTCTTTTGGTAGGAGAAATGACATGGGTGGTTGCTTCTTACGTCAGTACATAAAGCAAGAACCAGCTCAAAAAGAGGTATCGGGCTCCCTCTTGCTCTGCCATTTTCAATCTGCGGGTGAATTTCACCAATGAAAACATGGAAACTGCTCGGGTGTGAGTGAAAAAGCAGGATTCTGACCGCCACATTTCACATTTCATCTCAACTTTTGCTCACATGCTTCATTGAGCATGCTTTTTGGGGCGCGGTGCTCTCTCTACACTTGCACACGTCGCGACTGATACGTGATTCGCTTTTCTTTACAAATAGCTCGAGTTGACATGAATATGCAGTTTTTTTTCTTTTTTTTTCTTTTCGTCACCAAGACACACACGTGTCCAAGTTTCTGACCCCTGCACCTCGTAGGATGGATGCGACAGATCAACACTCAAATATGTTTGCTTGAGTGTCGTCATATGTGTTGGCATCGCCAAGTGAGCTTTTCTATACCTTTATCTCGCTGCTTTTATTTGGTGCCGCATCTGCATATACGTTTTTATTGCTTTTGATTTCCGATCATTAGTACTTCATTCGATCCCAATGTTTTGTTTCGTGACAGGCTCGACGGGCAGCAAATGACGTCACCGGCTGTTTGTGGCGCCAATGATGGAACACGCACTGCCGATGCGGGGTGACAGCACAGATTGCTGCGAAAGAGGCAGCTTGACGTAGATGCGGCCTGTGCTTTTGGGGAAAGAAAATTCCTCGCCTGACCTGGCCTGGCCTGACCTGACCTGGCAATGTTCATGACATTGCCTCAATAGGATGTAGGAGTTGTACGATGCGAATCCTAGTCAGGAAAATGGAGAGAGGGCAGCCAGCTCGCTCTACAACTGCACGCTCTCCTTTCCTCATAGGTAGCAGATACGGAGTGCTCGCAAGTTTGGTAAAATGAAATACAGGATAGCTTCAGACAGTTCTCGCCGCATGGACATGTAAGTGCAATCCCTAAATAAGGGCTGTTCTGCGCAACTCAGCGTCTTTCAACAGTTTTGTTTTGGACTGCACATTGAAGCCAATAAATATTTCGCACCTGGCCGGGCAATCCACCTCTTGTTAATGAACAACAGTGTCTCGTTTATGTAATTCCAGCCGTGTCAGTCGGTCACATTTGTTTTCCGAGTCCGAAGCGACAAGCCATAAGCACTATGCTCCAAAAGTTGCACCACCTCGTATTCCGGGCGCCGGCTACGCTGATCGGCGGCGGCGGCGCCGACAGTATTCCAACTTTTTAAGCATCGTCCGGGACATGAGCGCCGTATGAGACGCCGGCTGCAGGTCTCTGCACTGTTCTTTTCTTATTTTTTTTCCCTTCCTTCTTTCTATTTTTGCGCCGGTGTGCACTGTGGGCCTCCCGAGCCGATTCTCAAAATAGATTCCCCGCCAAATTCTTCTGCACTTTTGTCAAAGTCTCAAGGGTATACGAACGTACAAAGATGTTCAGCAGCTGGCACCGACTGATACGTGAGCAGCACCTGCAAGTACGGCCGAAGCGCCGCTTACGGTACCGCAAGGACCCCGAGGTGAGCAAACGGATGAGTACAAAAATAAGCTTGATATGAGACAGCCCGAGAGGCCGAATGACAGCAGGGACTCTTTGGTTTGTTGGTTTCATATCTATTTTGATGTCAATGAAACGTGAACTATTTAAGTGATGTGTCCATGGAGATTTCAGTCATGAAGTAATTGTTGAAGTCAGTTCTTCCTTTCTTCTTTTCATCTTTTCTTCTTGTCTTCTTGACATTTCATTCATCATATCTCATTCCAGCTTGCACAATGTTGTGGAAATCAAGCCTCTTGCTTTTCAGCCTTGCTGGCCTGGCATCAGCGACATGTTCTGAAAATGACTGCTACAAGGGTTCGTCATCACTTTGAATATCCTTGCTGTTGCCCCATTTATCCATCTGGACTCCCCATCTGAGAGCTAACAAAGTCAACTGCAGAAATCACGATCAACGAAGCTGGAGTTGTTGATTGTGAAGCCTTCTTGGAAGTGACAGACATTGCGCCGGCACCGTACGTGCATACGCCAAAGCTGCTGTTTGGATCTAAACTGCGCGTTGAAGAGCGAAGAGCTTTCCCGCTAATTGATACTTTCTCACACATAGGACCTTGACTGTGACTTACACGGCAAGCCCCACAACAGTGTGGCATACCGTGACGGACACCCTCCACGTCTCTGCTACAACAACAGACACCGTGCCGGTAGTCGTAACCGACACAACAATCATCGAGACGACAGCTTGGGAAGAAGGAGTTGTGACGGCAACCGCTACCGTTGACATCACCGACTACGAGTATTCAACGACAACCTTTACGACCATTACCCGTCTCTCTGGCGGCAACAGAGTCAAACGCGCTGCTCCTACGACGGTTACGACGGCGACCATCCCGGCGTACGCCACAGACTGCCCCAGTGCTGCTGCCTACGTGGATGCCTGTCTCTGCGCCGGTGCCACAGCAGGCTCAACGACATACACGCCGCCACCCGCCGCCACAACTCTCACAACGATAACACCAACCGTGACGGACACCTTTTATGTGACTGTGACTGACACGGCGACAGCGCGCACGGTGACAGTGACCGAGACGACCAAGACGTCGACTGAGGTGGTGGGCCGTGTCTCGTTTGTGTCAACCATTACGTTCACCACATTCACGGAGACGGAAGCGACAGTAACACGCGATGTTCAGACGGTAGAGGGCGGCACCCTGACAGAGACGGTAACGGTCACTCCATGAGAGTAACTCGGGTGGTGTGTATTGGGAGAAATGACATTATCTGATATTGACCGGAAGAGGCAAGAACGGAGGGGTGTATGGGTGGCTATGAAAAGGAGTTGCTAGGCTGGTTGTTGGAGGTGGAGGTTGATGTTTGGTCGGTGGATGTCGGAGCGGTTTTGGAGATAGTGGCGGTGGTAGCGTTCTCGGCAGAGATGGATGCCGACGCAGATGCTGGCACAGATGCGCTCACAGAGGCAGAGGCGGATGCAGAGTTGGGTGTAGGAGAGGAAGGAGATGCCGAATTTAGATTTTAATTTGAACTTGAGTTTGAGGTTGCTGGCGATGCCTGTGATGTTTGCGAGGCAACAGGTGACACGCCCGTGATAGTGCTGATGGCAGTCCTTTCCTGGGCCTTTTTCTCGTAGGCTTCGGCTGCTGTCGTTGTGGCAGAGTCATGAAGCATCTGCATTGATAGGGACATGGACATGGGCACAGACAGTAAGCTGCTCTGTCGGCTGTCCGACGTAGATGGAGCGTCACCGGCCGCTCCTAGGCCGCCGAGATAATTGTCGCGAGGAGGAGCACCAGCGCCTGTGGCAATGGGCTGGGTAGCACGCAGCAGCTCCTCAAGTTGGTGGACGCGCTTTATGAGGAACTCGGTAACGGCCTTGGCCGAGGCTCGCCTGCATTGTTAGATGAGGAAGTGTAGTAGAGGGGGGGAGGGGGGGCACACTATGCTCTTGAGGAAGGTGACAGGAAGATGAGTGAAGGGAGGAGAGATGAGATGAGAACCTAATCTTTCCGGCCATCTTTGGAATCAAAATGGCACTCATTGCCGTTGTCTTTGCAGTTGACACAGGTGTTGTCGGGGTGGTTCTTGACACACTGGGAGGTCAGCAAGGCATACATAAAGAATGTATAAAATGGAGGAGAAGAGCGAAAAGGGTCGATGCCAAGAGAGGAAGAGGAAAGTAGACAAAACGCACCCGGATGCGGGCTTTGCGGCATGCAAGACACGCGGCACTGGCCCGAGACCGGTGACGGGCCGGCGTACGAGCATTAATGGCGGGGGAAAGGTAGCAGAACAACGGCGGAAGTTTTCAAGAAACGCCTTCAGCGAGGTGTTTGTTGTCTCGGTGGTCAGGGCCGACACGGTCGTTCATTATCCGCGTCAATAGGAGGTCATCAGGACATCCCATCCGGTGGAAAGTCAACAACAACAACGTCGAGGACGGGCAGTGGGATGCAGTGAGGAGTGAGGGGTGAAAATATGAGGAGAAACATGAGAAAAGGGACAAGAAGACCAAAAATGTATCAAGAGAATCAGAATGGGTGGGCACAGGAAAAGGGGGCCTGGTGGTCGGAGACTACGGAACGAACGACCATCGACAATAAAACGTTCGTACGTAGCCCGGAAATCGTTTCCACGAGGTTTGGGGTAACCCCAGGGCCAGGGGCTCCACACAGAGGCCAGGTGTGGACAGCTAGTCGGATAGGGAAAGGGAGGAAAGGGCGAACGGTCATGATAGTCGAGAAGGAGCGAATGGGCAAGTAAGTACTCCTAGAGAAAGAAGACAAAGAGCAGGACTTAAAGTGTTAAAAGCGAGGAAGGAGGCAAAAGTGCCCCAGAGAGCACGATTACTGTGGAGAGTAATACTACTGTGTACAGAATACACGAGACAGAGGGCTCAGAATTGACGAACTGACCGGGGCTGCCCGGGTTCATCATGCAGTTATGGCCATGGGCTCGCAAATATTGTGTGTAGTACGGAGTATTAGTACTTTGTAGAAACGTGGATGTAGGTACTCCGTAGGTGCCAGGGAATCCTGGACCGCTCCTTCCCGACTCGCTGTCGATCTATACGTACAGTTTTGGCAGGCATTTTATGACACTTTATTTTAATTTCAACGGTAAATTGATGATTGATAGTTACGTACGTTCTTTTGATCTGTATTTTTGGCAAATTTGTGACTTTCGCTTAATATACACTCACAGAGGCACTACTGTGAACTGCAAAGTTGGTCAGCATCGAGAAGACACAGTGAAGAAAGTTGAAAAGAATGAAGGAAAGATCCCATATGCAGTGCCCAGATAGGAAGGAACGAGAAAGCAAAGGACAGAGCCATGTGTAGTGTAGAAGGGGAAGGAGCGAAAAGGGGAGATGGGTGACATAAGAAGAAGGACCGAAGAAGACTCTTCTATAGTGGGAAGGAGCGATAGGCTCCTGAGAGAAGGAAAAGGGGTAAAACAACAAGGCAGAACAAAAACAATAACAAAAACAAAAACAAGAACAAAACAAGCACAAAATAAAAACTCACCTGCACGGATTCCAGGAATCTCGTACTGCTCAACACACCACCCTTGTACTCCTCATCCAGCAGGTACTTGATCTTGTCAACCGTCAACAGCGACCGCAGCCAGTCCCACTCTTCGTCGTTGCGCACGTACAGGCCAACGTTCGCATCCGATGCCTTGTCGCCAGAGCGGCCGCCGACAACCCAGCCAAGCGGGCCACGCGTCGTCGGGCCAAACGACTTGACATCGACTGCGCCGGCCGTCTCGTAGCTGCGCTGGTCGGGGCAGTCGACCAGGTTGGCAATGGGGCAGAGGCTCATCTCCAAGAAAAGGACCCCTCACCGTGACGTCCTCATCCATCTGTCCACCCGTTCCCATCCTCTCCTCGCTGTTCGCCTCCCCTCCGGAAGCCACACTGCCGTTGTTCCTTGGTCGGATCAGACGGCAGGGACTGTCTTGTTTCTCATTTTCCGGGTGGAAGGGGCCGCCGTGATCGGATGCACACCACGGCACACACCAAAATACTCATATGTGGTGGCCAACGGCGGCCCAACCAGCTCTACCGAGCACCAGCCTAAACGACGGACACACTGCTGCGTCTGTTCTTCCACAACCGCCCACACACAAAACTTCTCTGCCCTCCAAAAAAGAAAAGAAAAGAAAAGAAAAAGAAAAAGAAAAAGAAAAAGAAATGCACCATGGGAACCCTCCAACGTATCTCAATTTCCGGCTAGCTTCGCCACTAACACGTCCACGGCCACCGCTGCCTCCAAAATGTCCAAAATGTCCAAAATGCCTGGACATGGTTGGCCATGGTTGGCTGTGTCGACAACGCCAAGGCCGGGTCTTCAACATCCCCGCGGCGCTAGCCGTTTGAGTGCCATTGTGCCCCGGTTTTCTGCTCCTTTCTGCTTAATGCGAGCCTGCGAGCATCCGACACCCCGGGACCAACACGTTCCGGCTGTGCACTATCCTGCTTCTGGGCGCCGCGATTTGGCGAAACCCCCCACAATACGGAGAACCGACTCTTGACTTCCTCCACCTCCACGTCTCTCCGCGCCCGGAGACCGCGGGGTGGACTGACAAAAGAGAGGGGCCCCAGAAGAAGAATTAGAAAGTTTGTGGAAAAGGAGGGCCAAATGGACCCTCTTATACGGACTTCGTTGTGCCTGGCGCTCGTTTCGCGTCGTTTAGAGTGCTTTGGCGGCGTCTCGCGGGTGTTTATTTGGAGCACAGGCCTACTTGTCGTGAAAGCGAAATATACAAACACAATGGAGGCGACATTTCTGCAGCCCACCTATCGAGTTCTCGTCAGTATCAGTATACCCATCATCACGACTTTGTTTACACACGAACATCTCCTGCCTCTCGGTCAGTACACTTAAGCCTCTGCCACCAATTATTATAGTCCTTCTTTTCTTTCCTCACACACATCACACACACACCCAAAATGGAAGGCAAGATTATCGTCATCACCGGCGCCGCGTCCGGCATGGGTCTTGAGACCGCCAAGCTGCTCGCATCCAAGGGCGCCAAGGTCTCGCTGGCCGATGTTCAGGAGGCTGCTCTCAACCAGGCCGTCAAGGACATTACCGAGGCCGGCGGCAAGGCTATTGGCCATGTTGTTGATGTGCGCAACCGCCAGCAGGTCGAGGACTGGATCAAGGCGACGGTCGAGGCCTTTGGCAAGCTGGACGGCGCTGCCAACCTGGCCGGTGTGATTGGCAAGCACATCAACATCACCCCGCTGCAGGACATTGACGACGACGACTGGGACTTTGTTGTTGGTGTCAACCAGAAGGGTCTCCTCAACTGCCTGCGTGCCCAGATCCCCCACTTCAACGACGGCGGCTCCATTGTTAACGCTGCCAGTGTTGCCGGTATCATTGGCTTCCCCCGCAACGCCTCCTACGTTGCCTCCAAGCACGCCGTTATCGGCCTGACCCGTGTCGCTGCCAAGGAGCTGGGCAAGCGCCAGATTCGCTGCAACTGCTTCTGCCCGTAAGTCAACTCTACCTTCTCTATATCTCTATATCTCTATATCTTATCTTATATACTTCTCTACGACCAAGTACTAACGAAATAGTGGCCCTATCGACACTCCCATGTTCCGCCAGTCGGCCAGCATTCGTGGCAACGAGATGGATCTTAGCCACATTGCTCTCGGCCGCAAGGGCCAGCCCAGCGAGGTCGCCAACCTGGTTGAGTGGCTGCTGTCGGACGGCTCGTCGTTCATGACCGGCACTGTTCAGAGCATTGACGGCGGCTGGGTTTGTTAGATGTGGAAAATGTGCGACCAGATCAAAAGCTTGAATATGTAGGTTGCTTCGCAGCTAGAGTGGGGCGTGTCTGTGAGCTTCTGCACCAAGACTCTGACGTCGATATATCACCGCCGGCATGGGCGATTTCTGGGTTCGCAAGTACGAGGGCTTTGAGGCGGCGTTCCTGGGCCCCGAGTACCAGGAGAAGATCCGGCCAGACGAGCTGCGCCTGATTGACATGGACACTGTGGCCGTGACGGTGGGTGTTGGAGTATGTGGCTATTGACGACGGCAAGATTGTCACGGAGCACTCGCGGAGCTTCCAAGAAAGATGTAGTAGACAAACGAACTGTATATAGGACATGAAATAAGTCAAAATGAAACTTAAATAAACATGCACGTATTACACCCGAAATGTCGTTTTGTATCGCGAACGGCTAAAAAGGAGAGAGACTGTCCCATGGCTGGTGAATATGCACACAATTAATTCAAACGAAAGAAAATAATAGGGCGAACAGGATCTATGCGCTGCCAGAATGCATAGTCTCGGCACCAATTTTCATCAATATGTAATCGTGTGAAATCATATGCACTAACCCTTCCCTGTCTGTTTGCATAGCGTTAGCAGGGGACACGCCACGTGTCGCGGTATTCTTCAATACCAAAACACGGATGTTGTATCCCACGTTGGTTGGGCCATGTGGTATTTGGTTGACCAGAGTGTGCCGTCCATACAGGAAAAGCCGTACATATTCTGGCTCTGGAAGATCTGAGCCGCTCTGCTGGGATGGGACGATCCATATGGGATGATCCATAAGGGATGATCCGTACGACGTATGGAGTGCCTGGAATGCCTGAAATGCCTGAAATGCCTGGAGTGCGTGTTGGGCCCTGCAGCGGCACGTTCGCTTCGCCAGCTCTTCGGGTACTTCCTTCATTTCTCCTTTTGGAAGGCAGATTGTGGATGGCAGGCCATGGAGTGATCCAGATTGCCGCCAAGGCGTCCAATGGGAAACAAGGGTGTGCAAGAATTGTTGATAGTGTATCCGGCCTCGGGTTTCCACTGTGTTTTTTTCCCGGGCATCTGCATGGGTTTGAGGGTTGCCAAGATATAGATAGCATTTGTGGATAGACAGGGAGGGTGGTGTTGCCTGCACGGAATACTGTGTGCAAGATACTGATTGGTACCACACACTGTAGTATCAACTTTTATCAACTTATGTCGCAAATAAAACAGAAAGGATGAGTTGTTCGCTTTCGGATGGGATCCGTCGACAGGTGAGGTTGTCTAAGTGAGAGGGGTCTAGGCCCGCAGTTAGCATGTTTAGAGAGACCGTTCCAATCGCGGCTTAATAAATGATGATATAAGTATGCATTGTTCAAAAAATTAGATACATGAAGTACAGAAAGGTATATGTAGAAGAATAGGAAATGTATGAAGCGAAGGGAGATAGATTCTCCTCCCAAGTGGGCCAAATAAAAACTCAAGAAATAACAAAACAAAAAGGCAGAGATAACAACATCAACAAGCGTTTCTTTTCGTTCCGTCTCTTTCCATGCATGGTATCTTGCAAAATCAAAACGTAACAATCAAAAAGGATATGAAACCAACATGTACTACTCTTCTGCCAAAAGAAGAGGTACCAAGACAAAAATAAAACAAAACATGCTGGACTAAATCATGGAAATATCGTCTCATCGAGTCGCCGTACACATCGTGTTCACCAAGTCAAGTCTTCGGATATCTAACCCCGGAACGACTGTGGTGGACCAGAGTTGCGGAAAAAGTCGGCGAGATCCTGTGTAGCCCGCGAGGCAGTGGGCTGTGCTTCACGGGGCTCAAACTTCTTCATCGGCACACGGCCGCTGCCGCTGGAGGCTGCGACCGGTCGGTTGGCGCCGGACATGGTCGACTGCGAGGCCATCGACGAAGTAGCGCCATACTTGTCCAGACCCGCGGGCATGTTGACCTGGATCGGGATATGGTTGCGGCTGCGGCTGGTCATTGCAGAACCAGCACGGCTGATGAGCGACCGCGAATCGAAGCCACCAAAGCCCATGTGGGAGCCACTGCTGCTATTCAGGCCGCGAGAGTTGGAGTTGCTGCTGATGCTGTTGTTGCGCGTGAAACGCGACATCAGGCTCGGTGCACTCGCCTTCTTCTTGGGTACAAGCGGTTGTTGCCGGTTGCGAGTCTGCGGGATATCGAACAAAACAGGGTTAGTGTCAACCGGGGGCGGAACACTGTTCAAAAAGTCCATCAGGCTCTCCTCCTTGGCAACCGGGGCGGGACGACGACCGCCACCGGAGATCGGGAGCACAGCATCAAACTCGTCCTCCTCGTCGCTCAGGTCGATCGCATAGGGATCCTTGACGCGACGAGTTTTGCGTTTGGGCATCGGCATATCGCCAGGGCCATCAAACATGTTTCTGGCGCTCTGGCCGGCGCCAATTCTCGGCGAGGGTTGCTTGTGGTCCTTCTTGAGCAGGCCAGCTGACGAGCCCATGGAGCTCTCTGTCACGCTTGTTGAGGCGGCACTGAAGCGAAGGTTGGGAATGTTGGCGTCCACAGCACGTCCGCCGACGGCACCCGACATCTGGTCTGAGTCCATGGTGGTGCGGAAGGGCGCAACCGTTCTAGGGATGCGCGGGTTGCTTGCACCACCACCCACTCCGGGCGGACCGCGGCGGATGAAGTCGATGAGGTCGGAGTTATCGTCCTTGTCCACAACAGCCTCGCGTGCCTGGTATCGCTGGCGGTTGCTGAAAGTGGACATTCTGCCGGAATCAATGCTCGTCTTTGACATGCCTGCAGCGCTGTTGACGGTACGCATGACATTGGAGACGGAGCCGTTCATTGTGCCACTGCGCGAGGCAGGAGGGACAACCGAGCCACCGGCAGGGCCAGTGCCACGGATGAATTCGGCAAAATCAGCCATCGATTCCCGTGCGACACGTGCCTCGCGGGCTTGAGGACCGGGACCACGGGCTCTGGATGACACCGAGGTGACCGACGGGGCAATGCTGCGAGGTGACCGGGGTACAGGGCCAGACAACTTGACCGTCGACGTGGTCTCGGTGGAACGGGTGGTCTCAAAGGTGTTTGCACGAGAGATTGATGCTGAGCGCTTGTCCTCGCCGCGGTTGACAGATGATGACCGTGAGCGGTCACTGTTCTGGCGAGCGTCTTCGCTCTTGCGGCTCTTCACCACAATAGAACTTCCATCGTGGAGCGAACGTGTGGACTGTAAGAAATAAGAGGTCAGCATGGATAATTGGCTTGTATCGTCGCGACTATTTGGGTTAAAACTCACATCCATATCACGCATGTTCTCGGGTGTGAGAGTGTACTGGATCGTTTGGTCGCTCTGAATAAGCTGCTCAAAGTTGCGCGCAACATCTTCAGGACGCATGACTGTGCTCTCCTCGGATGACCGCTTCGGCTTGAGCTTGCTCGTCGACGATGATATGGACGATGCCACGCTCTGCTTCCGGCCAGCAGCCTCAGCCTCAGCATCCGCACGAAGTTGTGCTTCGGCACGTGCCTGTGCTTGAATCTGGGCCTGCGCTTGGGCCTGGGCCTGAGCGCGAGCCTCATGCTCACGACCCGAGTTGGACGACGACTGGTTGAGAGCGTGAGATGGCGACGGCGGCTGCTCGCGCAGAGGGCTAGGAGTGTGGGTAGAAGAGGCAGAAGCAGCACCACCCGCGACGGCACCAGCAGCGACTGCGGCAGAGGCAGCACTAGTAATAGCTGATGCGCTAGAAATGCCTTGACGCTTTGCGCTCCGCTCGGGCAGCACAATCTCGTTTGTCTTGGCGGGCACCTCCGGCTTGTCGTCAAGGAAGAAAGTACCAGATGACGTGGTGGAGCTGATAATGGTGACCTTAGTGGGTGCAGTAGCTGTCGGCGGCGGCGGCGGACGCATCGAAACCTGCGAAGGGGTCGGGGACGCTGTGTAGCGAGCAGCCGATTGAACGGGCTGAACTGACGATTTTGCCGACACTGGCTTGGGCTCACTAGTAGGGTGGGACGTTGCTTGGCTTCTTGCCGCGAAAATCTCCTCGGCTTCCGAGATGGACTCGCTTGTCTGCGACCTGGCCATCTTCGTGCCTGTCAGTGATGATCTAGGATGAGACGAGACAGAGGCCTGCTCAACGGAGCGCGCGTTGCCCTCTTCGGCAATAGCCTGCACCGAAATGTTGCTAGTGCGCGACGTGTTGCTGGCACGCGAAGGGGCGACAGGCTCGTGAACAATGTCGATTGAGCCGTTGCGTGACCGCGTAACAGGGCTGCGGGGGCCAGTGACGTCGATGACGCGAAGCGAGTGCACGCTCGGGGAGCGAGCGGGCAGGCTGGGGCTCATTGACACCGGGCGTCCATGCTCAGAAGCCGATGGTGAGTTGCTGCGACCAGAAATAGAGACGCGTGATGAAGTCATAATCTCTGGTTCCTCGGTGAACTCGTCGAGCTCCTCGTCTGTGTCTTCACGATCAGAGCCGTCGTCGGCAGTCATCGAAGAGACGGGAACGGCGCGCGGGGAGGTCGTAGTAATAGCGGCACCGATGATAGTCGTCTGCAGTGGCGGAGGGAAAGAGGGTCTCTTTTTCTGCTTTGCGGCCTTGGGTGCAACGGCCTTGTCAGCCTCAGCGTCCGTGGTCTCAGCAGGAGTGTCGGACTCGGCCTCGTCGGCATCCGGAGCAGAAACAGCAATCTCCTCAGCGTTCTCATCGGTCTTCTCCTCGCCGCTGGCAAGTTCTTCTTCGTCCTCGGACGGCTTCACGCGCTTGGCTGACGGAGTGGCGTATGGCGAAGTAGAGGGGGTCGGGAGAGAGTTGGCACGTTTCCGAGAATAGGGCATTTCTGGTGTACGAGGCTCGGAGAGTGTCGGCGTAGGAAGGCCGGCCATGATGGCGTGGGAAAAGATCATCAGGCTCTTCGGGCGGCTGGGGTCATTGGTCGACTTCTTCTGCTTCCGGCCAAAGGCGTCGTGCTCGTCGTCGCCGTCAAGCTCCTCGCCATCGCTGTAGTAGCCCAGACCGGGAAGAAGGATCTCTGTGACGTCCTTCTCGCCGAGAGGAAGAGGAACAGAAAGAGCAAGACTAAGCCACTCTTCCTCGTCACGCTCAACAACAGGTGCAGCGGCTTCGGCTTCGGCCTCGGCCTTGTCGCCCTCCGTTGCCTCGTCGACCTCGGCGGGCTTCTCAGCAGCCTCATCAGAGGACTCGCTCTTTTCAAGCTTGGTGGAAACATCGCCACGAGCTTCGCCTGTCTCAGATATCGTTCCTGCAATTGTTGAGTCGTCCTGGCTGGCTTGGCGGATGTGGGTGCTGGGGCGGCCGAGCTCATGTGGGATGGAGCGCTGCTGGAAAGCATGGACGTCCGTAATGGGAGACCGTATCCGCTTCTTCCACGCTCTCCAAAGCCGGCCAATAGTGCGGTCGAAAGCCACGCGGTCCATGTCAACCTCTTCGACTGTTATGCGTTCGGCGACAGGTGCGGAGCTCGCGGCGGCACCAGTGCCCTTGCGCTCCTTCTCGAAAATGAAGCGCATCCGGTGGTATGCGGCTTGGCCAGCCGAGGTCAGAGCCTGCTCGCCCATGAACTCAAGGATCGATGTGAGGAAAATGGCCACGGCCGGGGACACAGTCTCGCCGAGGGTCTCGTCACCTCCATCAAGGTGCTCCTGCTCCATGTAAAAGTCCTCGTCCTCCTCCTCCATGTCACCCAGGGACGAGTAGACCATACAGCGAAGGCGTGTGCGCTTCCAGACCAACTCGAGATCCCAGTCTTTTGGCGAGTCTGGAGTCTGGGACTGGAGCATGTCCTCGTCATCTCCACCACCGAGGTACTCCCGAAGCTCTTCGTCTGCCTGGTTGATGGCATCTTTGGCAAGCTTGGGCTTGAGAACCTCCGTCACAGCTGGACGCAACGCGGCGAGAGATGTGGAGCGGGCAATCGACAAAAAGCTGAAGAGAAGCTGGTCCAAGAAGTTGTTGACAAGCTGGAGGGCGGCGTTCGAGACGAGAGCGGTCTCGCCAGACGGCTCGATACCATGCTGGTCGTACCATGTGTTGGCATGGTTGTCGTGGTCGTTTGTGACAATCTGTGAGGCGGCAGAAGCGGCAATGAAGGCCGCGTCGGGTGAGATGGACAGAGGCGGCGACATCAGGCCGTGGCCGATGGTGGATGGGCGGTCACTCGAGATACTTGGCGCTCGAGACCTTGATTTTTGTGAGGCAGAAGTGATGCCAGAGGCAGGTCGGGAAGCACTGCCCGAATCAGAAGATGGGTAGGCCATTGTGTCGGTTTAAAAAAGGAACCCGTCCCGTGAGAAAGGGTATAGAAATGCGATAGGTGTATGGTAAAAAAAAAAAAAAGGAAATTCGACAAAGCAGGGGGTGGATACAGCCAGAAATGCAGTGCTTCCTGGTCCGCTCAGCTCCGCGCCTGCTGTCAACTTTTCTTTGGACCGCAAGCCTTCTCCCTGGCCTGTTTCCGTTTTCGTTTTTGATATTTCCTCTCGCGGCGGTGGACCAGTCAGCTACGCTGCTTGTAAGACAGTGGTAGACGGTAGGACAGCGCGTAGTGAGGTCTGTCTATGGCGGACGGTGGCTTGCGGCTCGGAGATGACGGATTGGTGTAGAAAACGAGAGAGTGCGAGAAAAGAGGGGGGGAAAGGTCGCACAAAAAACAAGGCTAATAAAAGAGAATCTGAAAAGGAGAGGACGGCCGGACGAATTTGGCGCAGCGGTCGGAAAACCCAATTAAAGAGGTCGTGTGCCTGTTTTTGTTTGTTGTCTAATATGTATATGTCGCTGTTCCTGCTTTTTGTTTGTAAGCGGACGAGGCAGTCGGCAGGCTGCAGGCTGCACATATACAATTAGTTACTGCAATATAGAAAATAAAACGGACCGGATAGATCGCGAGGCAGAATAATAAGAACAAAAAAAGAGAGAGACAGAGAGAAGTGAAGGCTGAAACGGCAGGCTCAAGAAAAAGCAAAAGGCAAAATAGGCCGCTCTGTATGATCCGCCAGAAACGGGTTGCGCTTGCAGAACGTGTTCATGCGGAGAAAGAGTAAAGGAGGAAATATGAAGACAGAAAGGAAAACATTGCGGGAGGGATAATGATCGCCAGGGAAAATAGAACTGGGTAAGCAGAGTCCCATGGGTCGCGGAGAAAAGAGAAGCAAAGTAGCGTCCAATGCAAGAGGCGTGTGCGCTGTCATGAATAGTCTTGAGTGCAGTCTGAACAGAACAGGACAGCCTTGGTGTGGCAGGCAATTACTCGGGGAAAAGACGAAGACGTTTTTGTTCTGCAGGTGTGAACGGACAGGAACCGCAGAAGCCGTTGAGACGGGAAGTAGAAGGGGCCCTGCATGTGGAAAATGCTTAGGTGCGCTGCGCTGGGCGAATTTCACAAGGAAACTCGTCTAGACATGTGTAGGCCGCGTCTGGAGAAACTTGGCTGGGACGGTCACACACCAGTGTCGGTTGAATGTGAATTCAATAGGATTGATTGACTGGAGGACAAAGACGAAAGCGGTTGTAGATGTATTGTGTGTGCTTGTGCTTCGTTTCTGGAGCTGCCTTCTCCCGCGCCGTCCCTACTTTGCTTCGCTGTCTCCCGGCTTTGTCCAGGGCGCCTGCTTTCTTTGAGGGTGCACAGCATTGTCCAGCGCCAAGGGTCGTCTTCGTCGTGCCCGCGGGTAGTCCGTCCAACCATGAAAGACGACGAGCCACCGCAGGAGAAGGAGTGGTGTTGGCCGGCAGCAAACCAACAGACCGAAAAACTGGCGCAACAGGGCGTCAAGATGAAAGGGGAGACAAAGAGGCATCATGCGAAGACATATTGCGTGGGAAGTTGGCAGTGCGCAGATGCCAGGGCAGGACAAAGAAAGATGCATACAATCGCAAGCGCAAATGGAAAAGAGAAAACAAGACGCAGTACAAAACAAAGTAAGGAGGCTAAATACGTACCGGATCGGTCTGCAGCTATCGTGAAGCCAGGCGCATTGTCGACCAGCAAACAATCGTGAGAAAGGAGTGACCGATGTCGAAGGATGCAAGAGTGAGCCTCCTTGGGGAAGCGCAAGATGCAAGTCGTGGAGAGCTTAAGGAGGGAAAAAAAGATCTCGATTGACGGGGGTGGCGGGAAGAAAGCTACTTTTGAGATGTCGTCTTCCTGTGTACTGTGTACGAAGTATTTCCTATTTTTCGATTCCCGTGGTGTGGATGGCCCGATAGTGACTGGGGCAGCTGAAGGGACTCGACGATCTTTGCTGCGTTCGGTAGGTGGGCGAACCAGGGCTCTCCGTTTGTAGATGAGAGAGAATGGGATTCGGCCGACAAAACAGATGGGGAAAAGAGGGCGACGAAGAACGAAGAGGAAAAGTGGGCGAGATATCATAGGGCGGCGAAGAAACGGCAAGACGAAGAGGCCGAAGAAGAAGAAAAGAAGCCGAAAAAAGAGAGACACTGACAGGGTGAGGGTGCGAAGAACGGGCGAGGCGAAGGAGAGAAAGTGAGACAACAGGTGCAGGTAAGACAGTGCTTGGATCCCGTTCGCCAGAGAAAAAGGAGAGAGGGGACAAAGAAGGCGAAAGAGGATCGGAACGAGGAAAAGGGGAAAGAAAAGACGAAATGGCAACGAAAATCGAGGAGAAGAGAGGAGTGGATGAGAGGATGAGAGACGACCGGAGAGGATCAAAGAAAACGAGGGACAAGAAAAAAGAAACAGGTGAAGAGGCGGATCCTCAACTCTTGCGCTTTGCTTGGACCAAACAGAAAAAAATACTCCGTACTGATGAAAATAAAATGCGACAGCGTTTCTCCTCTATCAACACGTTGTTTCGCGTGGTGGCATGGGAAAAGGGGAGCTGGTCCGGCATGCGACGTGAGCACGAAAAAATTGGGGAGAGGAATAGGGGAAAGGCCAAAAGCTGGGTCAAAGGTTCACGATGGGAAAAGGAGATGGAGTGCAGAGTGGGGCCGCGTGCAGGGCACTAGCCTGGAGGACGGGGCAGGAACAGAGACTCAATTGGCAAGAGCGACTGAGAAAGGAAGAAAGTGGGGGCAGACAATAGGAAGACAGCTGAGGAGAAACTCAGGGACCGGCACCTGTAAACGCAGGTGCGATCCAGTGGTGATCCAGTGCGGTCCAGTGCGGTCCAGCAAAAGATACAGAGAACAGAATCCACGCCTGCTCCTTCCAGAAAGGTTCTGATAGTTGCTGGAGTGGGCGCGCACAGGGCACAACCCCCCTGTCAATGAGTGTCCGGAGAGGGCAATCTGCCCATTCAGATTAGCTTCGACCGAGGAGGGAAGCGTTTTGTGGTACCAATGGCCGTCCTGAAGAGGTAAGTGCGAGTTGGGAGAGCTGCACAAAGCTGCAAGCAGATGGAAGGAGCGACGAACAGCGAGAAGGCTATGGGAAAGAGAGCAAAGAGAGGCGAAAGAGGCAGGTGCGAACTGCCCAGCAATAATACGGAGTGCTACGAGTCTCTACTTTCACGGCAGTCGCGAGAGATGGCACAAACAAAAGAAACGGCAGGCGCGATGGATCGGGACTTGGAGAAGCCGAAAAGGAGGTTTAAAAGGGCTTAAACGGGCCGCCTCGGGAACAAGAGAACAGCAAAAGAAAGAGTCTGAGAAACAGACGACGCCGGCGCAGACCAAAAAAAAAAAAAAAAAAAAAAAAAAAAAAAGACGACGGTTCGTAGAATAAATTGGCTGGGCGGCGGTGGGAAGGCTAGAAGAGGGCCGCTAGCAGCAGACAGCACTAACACAAATAGCTAAATACAAAAGATGTGCTAGAACCAACTAAAAACAGGGGTAGTGGATATGGAAGGCGCCATGCGATGGACGATATCGCACTTGTGCGAGAAATGGACCAGAAATGACCCAGAAATGAAGGCCAGAAGATGAAGAGAAGAAAGGAAGATGGCGCCCAGATTTTCCCAGCGACAAGACCGCACACACACAGCGCACGTTTTCCAGTTTCCTGGCGAGCCTACGAAGTACTCAGTACGACTACGGAGTAGGAACCTAGCAAGCTGTCGACCCATCGATTGCCTCTCGTTTTCCTTCTTTGACTTGCCACGCCGCCGCCACAGTCCATAGTGCCCGTCTTGCCTGTCTTGTTTTATCGTTGTGCCCATCGTCCAGGGGTCACAGACGCACAATTACGAGGCCGGGCCGGCTCAGCTGGTGAGCACGTCAACTTCGATCAGGTTGGGGGAGACAGGCAGACGCTCGGAGGTTCTGGACGATCGATTCGGGCAATTTTGGTGTCAATCTCTTGTTCGCCTTGAGGACAATCTTTCTCGAAGCAGACCGATCGGCCACCAAGCCGACAGTTGGCGTCGGAGTTTTGTGAATTTAAAAATAAAAAAAGATAGTCAAAAGATTTGCTGGAAGACACTGCCCAAACACAGAAAGACCACAGGCTCAAGGTGGGCTCACCAGCCAAGCCAGGGCGAGAGTCAGTGGCGGCGTTGACCCCTGCTAGCTACGGCGATGGGTCTGGCTTGCACACTCTGGGGAGAGAACGATATTGCATCGCGAAGCACAGACTGAGAGAATCAGGAAAGAGGACGAGCAGAGTGACGAGCAGAGACAGCTCGTATGGTGTGAGATGGAGGGCTCGGCGTTGAAGCTCCATCAGGCATCAGGCTCCCTCCTGATATCGTCGATAGTACGCATACACAGTACCAGTACTGAGTAAGAAAATACAAGGGTCTATGGAGTATCTTACTTCGTAATGTGTGCAAGCTGCTTGTCGTATGGGGGGAATAGCATTGCGAGCTTTTCCGTTTTGATATCGATGATGGGTAAGGCAGGGAGTGCCTCTCTTCCTCGTGGAAGCAGATATCGGAGTATCTACCATCAAAACTACACTACGATGTACACAGTAGGACATCACGGGACAGATATCTCCAGCAGCTTGCGAGAAATACAGCCCGGCTGCGTCGGTGCATGACCATACTGCATCTGGTGATGGCGCGGTGGACGATGCACTCTTGGAGAAATTGTCTTCTTCGCGCTGGAACGCTCAGAGCGCCATGCCTTGCCGCCGTACTACCACAGTATGGAGCACGTCGTACGCATTGCCGCTCTGCTTCCCTTTTTGTTCTTTCTTTTCACGGTTTTTCTTCCCTTCTGGAAGAGTGTTCCCTGTCGGCGTGGTAGCACAAAATCTCCTTGCACACGGGCCGTTGGCCAATAGTTGTATCGTGGCGCCATTCTTTCCCCGAGTTTTGTCGATTGTGTGTACTCCGTACTTGTGTGTATTTCATGTTCTTATTTTTACCAATCTTTCTCAATCGTTGCCAATAGTCTGTGGCCCTGTCTCTGATTCTCGATACTCGATACTCGATGCTTGAAGCCATGCTCGATACTCGATGCTAAGGGACCACAAAGAAAAGGAAAGAACTCGTATACAAAATACAGCTTAACGCCCATCAGCCATTCTCGCAGCCTATCCCGGCGCTCTGCCCTGGGGCACGGGGCGCTGATTGTATGGAGCGGTTGTCAAAAACGTGAGTGGTGCCTGTGTCCTACTCGAAAAGAAAAAAGAAGGTAAAAAAAGAAGAAGAAAAAGAAGAAAAGCTGAGCCGAGCACGGAATTTTGCATTCTGTCAAGCATTTCTTCCATGCCCTTTCTTTCACATTGACAGGCGAAATAAACAAAAAGAGGTCTTTCTCACCCCTCAAGGACACCGACGATCAGCCGGTGATGCCGGGGCCCTGCAGCGCACCAGGCACCAGAACGAGCATTTACTATTCTCAAAGGAAAATGTCACTTGTCCCCAGCCTCGTCAATTTCGTGATCTTTTCCCAGTGGCCCCTCTCCTAAATCGGAATCCGTGTTAACTCGTTGTGGGAAGTGCATGTCGATCCGGGAGGAGCCTTTCCAAAAGGAGTCTTCCAGCGCTGGATAGGTACGTACTTTACTTCCTCCTTATTACCTCACGGCATGCTGGCTCGCCTGGCCCCGTGTTGACAAGCCGTGCGGGTGGAACAAAAAAACCCTCCATATGCACAATGCATCCAACGGCCGGTTTCAACTGCAGTGGAGTATGGCGGATCTCTTGGGGGCAGAGTACGTTGGAAAGTAGAAAAGAACAGCGGGCTACGGAGTACGTATAAAATACAAACAAGCACAATTAAGAGTCTCTGCACGCCAAGAGCTCTGGTCCTGCCAACGGGCATAAAAGGCAAAAAAGAGTCCGTCTCCTGCAGGTCTCAGTTGCAAAAGCACAAAAAAGGGCAGCAATCCGCGCGCGCGCCACCCGCCAGAGAGAGTCTATTGCTGCATGCTATTGCTGCAACATGCAGCCGACCCGGCCCTTTTTTCCCGCCGCCATGGGAAAGTGTGAAAAGACGGGGTTCAGGAGACGTGAGGGCGAGACAAGCAGATGTTGGCCTCGTACGTCGTAGAATAATTCCACAGAGAAAGAAGAGATAAATTAAAAAGCACCACGTGCAGAAAAGCAGACCCATCTAGAAGAACAGCCGGTCTAGAAGAACAGTTTCCGGCTGTCAGTTTGAAACGAGACAGTTTAGATGAAATGGAAGAGCGTGCTGCTGCCAGAACAAATGTAATATCAATATTGACGGCATATGACAGGAAGGAAAAGAAAATGGAATGTAGATACAAAGTACTCCGTAGGCAATCTGGCATCACTTCTCCTTGGCGATCTCTCGTCTTGCGTGGCCGAGCCACGAGAATGTCTGCCATCTCTGGCTGACAGTTGTCTAGCCGTCGCCATTTAGCCACGATTAAGTGATTGATCGCCAACTGCCAGCTTTGCCTCGCCGAGGCTCTTCTGTCTTGTCTCCATCCCCCCAGATCATATCTCTGCGTGCGAAACATCAAAATGTTCCGCCTTTCTGACGGAGCATTCTGAATTTTTATTTTAGGACAAGACAGACGTCCAGAAGAAGAGCTTGCACCCTTCGTTGACTAAAACCAAATAAATGCCTTACCCCCCATCCTCGATCTCAAACACATTCCTTCTCTCCGTGTTCGCAAACCATTGTTTCAAACCCCTCTTCAGGCCTGGGAATGCGCGTGGCGAAGATCGCAAAGCATGGAAAGGAGAACCATTGTCCAGGATGGCAAATACAAGTGGCATCTAACAAGGCTATGAACGAAATTTTGCCCAGCAAAGACTGTGCTTGCAACGTCGCCTGTGTTGGTTTCTTCTCGCGGTAGTCGTATGCGGTAATTTCTTTGCAGCAAAAATAGCATCACCAGCGGCCCCCATCGCAATAAACATCGCGCTGGTCCCCATCCCTCTCCGTCGCCCACGTTTTTTTGCCTTCGTTTCCCCGTTCTGCAGGTAGAGAGGGACGAGAGGGACAAAAAAGGGACAAAAACAGGACTAGTCAGTGTTGCATCGCGCCTCTGGTGAAGATGGTGAAGAAAAAACGAGAGGCACACCAAGCATCGAGACCACCTCGACTACCAAAAAATAACGTGAGAACGGAGCAAACGCACGATGTACCCATAAGAAATGTAACCCCCAAGTGCATTTTGCCTCCGAGTCTCTCACCCATCTTCTCCTTGTGAGCCATTCACACGAAACATAGCAGCGAAAAGGGTAAGGAGGGGAGAAAAAGGGTCGCGGTCTGGGCCACCACACCACGTCCGTTTCTCCATAAAAAAGCAGGCATAAAAAGAAGGAAAGAAAAGCAACCCCCTGTGCATATGCAGGGGGAACCACACAACCACTGGCCTGCCCCTCTGAGTGCAAGGTATGTTTTGCAAGCATTTCGTACTCCGTATGTTTATCTTTCCTCCGTGTTTACAGCGCATTTTGTGTATTTTGTTCGCGGCCTCCTCCGTCCTCTTTGCCACCGCATTAGATGCAACTCTACGAACGTACAAGAACAGAAACACATAGCATTGTCCCGGCCGTCATGCAAGCACTTCTACAGCAGGATGCGGGATGCAAGCTGCATGCTTGGGCTTGGATATCGCCACAGGCGGTCTTCACGCCCTCGCTGCTGAAAGCACGGGCGCGGTTCAAGGCGGGCACGCCGTGCGCGCGTCCGTAGCCAGGCCTTTCCTACCCTCTTCTGCAACATGAGTGGCATTGTACGAGGAGTGCGAGGCGGACGGCTCGTGGCCGGCGGCCGGGCCGGTGCTTGGGAACATATTGGCATGGATGAGCCCAAATTCACTGCCATCGCCTCGATTGGCTGGGAGTGGATAGAGATTCCCAGGCCCTTCTTATCTCAAGAAGACGAAACTACAGTATGCCTCTGTGGTTTGGGATGTGGCCATTGCCCATATGCGCCAGATCATGCGTGGCTCCGTGCTTTCTTTTTTGTCATAGGTCGTAAAACCACGTAGGTATCCTTGACCATCGATGTGGTTGGCAGGCTCGCAGCTGAATATCTCGAGGCGGGGCGCCCATCATAATATCATGCTGTCTTCTCAGCTCATCTCAGGTCTGCGCGGTTTCTTCGTCATGTCGTTTTTATACCATTCAAAGCACTTCATCCAGTCATATCATTTACATGGCACGGGCTCGAAAAGCCATGAAGAAGCCACCGGACATCATTTGCGTGCAGGGCATGTGTAGACTCCAGTTGTTCCCCGGAGCAACTGCAGCGGTTTGCAATTTTGATACAAGGCGCCTATTGTGAATTAAGTTTGAATTGACTGAAATAACAACAACACAAGGTATGCAGGAAAGAAGGGCTCCGATGAGGACACCCATGTTGGTGGCATCGCGCTTTTGTGGTCCTTGTGAAAGTCAACCATCGACGGAGTAACACTTTGTTGATGCAATAAGAGAAGCTAAGTTTGCCATGGTCGATTTTACCTGTATTTTATGTCTGTTTTGTTGTTGTTTTTTTTTAAAAAAGAAGGAAAAAGAAAAAAAGAAGAAAAAAAAGAAGAAAAGGAGAAACAAGAAAACGAAGAAGAAACAAAAAGAAAGAAAAAACCGGTTATTATAAAAGTTTAGAACATTTCTTATATGTTGACTTTTTTCCTTGCCGGTTTTTCTAAAAAAGAACAGAATAAACACAAACGTAAACAAATATAAGAATAAAACAACGTAAATATCCACTTTGTGCAAAAAATCTCCATTCGCCTCTATTTCGAGCCTAAGCAGTATCGAGGCACGTATTTTTCATTTGACATTTACACAAACGTAGAAGGAAATTCACTTCCCATTCCTTTGGTGCCATCATACGATATCAGACACCCACCCTCGGGTTTGTGCTTCGCCTGTCCCACGGTGAGATATTGACAACGCATACTCCTCTGCACTTATCCGTGCTTTTTGCGGAGTCTAGTGGCCAGCCTGCTGTTGTGGCACCCGCAGAATGCAGAGCATGCTTTTTCGTACACCAACCAGCTGCTCGTCAATGGGCCCGCTGTTGCACCGTGCCATCACGGCTTCCTGCATAGAGGATACTCAGCCACCTGGCATGGATAGGGCGGACTAAATGAAGGAAGGCAGGGAGCTCACCGATGAGGCATTCTTCTTACGGAGGAGGCGTTCTTTGTCTCCTATCCACCGCCGTGGACGATGAGATGACGGGACATCGGACGAGAAAGAACGCATGGGGTGAAGGAGTGATACGTCTGTGTGTTTATTTGAGTGCTGAACAAAGGAGAAGAAGACAAGATACTGGGGATGCTCGGAACACCACTCCGAAGCGATGACCAACAGCAGCTGGGGGTATGTTGTCTACCTGGCCTTGTTGGGTACACAGATACAACACATGAGGATGCGTAAACGGTCCACGTTACCTATGTTTACTAACACGAAATAAGCAGAGGAATCGACTGGATGAAGGGAAATAGACCAAATGTCGGTCAGGATCCTCCTCACGTGTCGTGCATCAAAGTGAAGCGTTGACCGCTGAGATGCTGGATACGGGCAGCATCTGAAGCATGGAAAATCGAGAAGACAGTTACCTGGATAACAACGTGAGGGCTATTCCGAGTTCAAAAATAGTGTATCTGGCAATGCACAAAGTACCGAAGCACTACAGGAAAGCGGAACATGGAACAGCATGGGCGTTGTCCTTCGTTATATATGCCGTTGCCGGCACGGCACCTGCTCGTGCCTTGTGTTGTGCAATGCTTCCGCAAAAACAACAGCAGCAAAATCTACCTGAAGCGGTAGGACATACGTACCACTATTTAGTGAATAATCCGGCTACTATGTGGTCGCACGTGTGTTGTCAGCGTGTTTCCGGAGATATGCCGAACTTGAAGTCGTAAACACACTATTCAATTTCATAAATAAGAAGTATTCTCATGGCTGGTTGGCCTTGTATGTCTTGCATCTTTATTCCCGCGTCTCATGCGGCACGTTCTCTTGTATGACTTCATCGAGATGCCAAGCACGAGAGCAAGAACACTGCCTTGTCCCCTTAGTCCAGCAGACGGCCTAAGCCGACACCGTCGTATAGCGGCATCAGCCAGGTATCAATGCGCTTGTCCTCGGCCAACGCCGTGTTGAACTCGCGCAGGGCGTCAATGTCCTTGTCGGTGCGGTAGCCGCTGAGCCCGGCGATCAGCGCGGCTTCCTTGGCAGCCTCCGGGTTGTCGTCACTGTCGTCAGCAACAAGGCCGCGGCGCAGCACGTTGTCGGCAACAATCAGTCCGCCGGGCTTGAGGAGGCGACGGGCCGCGCCGGGCTGCGACTTCTTGAGGATGGTCTGCAGGTAGACAGGATAGCCTGACTTTTGGGCGTCGATGAAGATGAGATCGTACGGCTCTTCGGGGTCAAGGGCGTCGAGCCTAAGTGGAAGTTAGTGCTGCAAATAGTTGCCTCGAGTTTTGGAGCGCCTACTGCGCAGAGTTGACTCACGTCTCAATGGCGTCGCCGACAATGACTTCGGCATTCTCGACGCCGACCTGGGCGAAGCCCTTGCGCGCGGCCTCGGCGTACTCGGGGGAGAACTCAAGGCCCGTCACCTTGCCGCTTGGTCCGACGGCATGCGACCTAGTTCTTGTTAGTTTTCTGTTTCGGTGGTCGAGTATCAATGTAGCCTTGGGTGCTTGATGTTGAAGACTGGCGACTTACCAGACCATGGAGGAAAAGCCGCGGAACACGCCAATCTCGAGGACTACAAAATTGTCAGCGAGTCGGCAAACCAGAAAAAGCCTCTATATGTTACTGTCGCTTCAGACATACCGCGGCGCGCGCCGGAGAGCTGGGCCAGGAAGCTGAGAGCCTGGGCCTGGTAGGTCGAGATGGTCAGGTTGGCGCGCTCGAGCTGGAGAATCTGCGCATGGTACTTGAGCAGGGGCTCAGGCAGGACGCTGGACTTGGCTGCGGCATACTCGATGACGCGCGAGGCCACCTTGGTGTTGGGGAAGAGGGAGGGGGCGTTGTCCTTCATGGTGGTGGCCGTGGAGGTGTTGGATGGCGATTTGGAGATAATCTGGTTGACGAGGATTTGAACTGCGTATTCAGGCCGGATCTTGTGTAAGGTTGCGCCGACAAAAGTGGGATGGATGGTGAAAGTGAGGGGAATGTGCGCAAGCAGCCTATATATATCTTGGGGGGGATAAGTCGAGACAACTTTCAAGACAGAACGAGAAGTATAAGAGTCAGAGTGTGAAAGAAAGGAATAGTCAGGGATCAGAAACAAAAACAAAAACAGAAGAAAAACCGAAGGGAAAGCAAAAGCCACGAGCTATGAGGTGCTTGCTCGGCCGTGCGAGCTAAGGAGCTAACGACTTGACACCCCACGTCTTGCTCTCTTACTTGCAGCGTCGTCTTTCGTCATCCTGCCGATTGTCGATTCGTTGTCTCCTCCTCTCCTCCTTTGTCAGTTTGGGGCCACTGCAAGCTATCGAAGCCGCCCATGCCGTTCTGCACTAGCAGTAGTCGTCGTCGCTGTTACTCCCGTGCCAACGTTTTTAGCAGGTCGTTTCAAGTCCGAGAAACCCAGCTCGTATTTCCGCGCTTTCGTTGGTGTCAATTGTGTGTGTGTATGCATTTGGGACATTTGCTGTGCACGCGGTCGGCAGTGCCGAGCGTCACACAGATACCTGCCAGGACGTGCCATGTGATGCGGCCGTAAAATTGTATCGGCCATACGGCAACTGTGCATGTGCAAGACTGGGGCCTGGCTTGAGTGAGTTGGATTCAATCGGCGCCGCGATGATGATCCATAGTGACAATGTCTGTCTCGATAAAATGCTGCTGCCTGCCTCTGGCAGAATGCAGTCCCCATGAAGCATGAGAAAACAGGAGATAGTAGAAACAAATAAAATGGATATGAGCAAGTAAAAACACACGGCCACAATATGTACGCAGTTGCCCTGCAACTGCCTTGCTCCCTTTGGGCCGTGCTCTGACGGACTTCAAGTCCTACAAGTAATGGCACCGATAACACCACGGCCGATGTATAGCCGGGTTTATGCCCTCCTTCTCTGAGATTTCACTAGCTTCTCTCCTGCTCAGCTGGAATCCTCGTCCGAGGTCGCCTCAATGTTGGACTTTTTGGGCGCCTTGGACTTTTCCTTCTTGGGTGCTGCCGCCGCCAGAGCCACGGACGCGCCGCCCTCGCCGGCAGCGTCCGCATCGTCGTCTTCTGCGTCGCTGATGGCCACTCCGTCCTTGGCCAGCTCGGCGTTAATATCGGGGATCGCTCGGATGAGG
Source organism: Sporothrix euskadiensis (assembly GCA_019925375.1). NCBI lineage: Eukaryota > Fungi > Ascomycota > Sordariomycetes > Ophiostomatales > Ophiostomataceae > Sporothrix > Sporothrix euskadiensis. Next base: position 1,058,093 of record JADHKQ010000002.1, on the reverse strand, counting down.
GCCTTGTACTGGTCCAGCGAGAGCGAGATGCCCTTCTTGCCCGGCCGCATCTGACCACCACTCTCGTAGTACTCGCGGACGTTAATCAGCGTCGTGCTCCGGAAGTGGGCAATGCCGATGCGCCGCATTTTAGAGAGCTGTTCTATTAGCCACCATGTATCTGCCATATATCCCACTCCACGCGGAGTCGGCTTACCTCCCAGTAGACGTTGCCCTCTTGGTCCTGGCCTTTGGGCGGCACGCCGCCGGCACTGCTGCTGCTCTTCTTCTTTGCTTTCGATGCGGCCACATCGCTGCCAAAGGCTTTCTTGGCCAGTTTGCCGGCGCCGCCGTCCTCATCCGAATGTGCCCGCTTGCGGTCGGCCATTGTGTTGGTTATGTAAGTGTGTGTATGTGTGTGTAGAGGCGTGTTTGGATTGGCGTGCTCAGAGGGTGTAGATGTCGCGGTCAATCGGTGTTGTTTCTTCGACTGGTTCGAGAGATAGGAGATTCGGAGGGAGAAGGGGACAAATGTTTGTGAATGCGAGCTTTCGTCCGAAGGCTGCCTCCTGCCTTTTTCGTGTACTGGCTTGTTGAGGAAGGAACGCGTCTCCTGTTGATGATTGTGGTCGAGCGGCGATACGGGAAGGAGCGACTGACACGAGTCAAAAGGCATAAACAGAGATCGGAATTGAAGGAAACCGAAGAGATGGAAGCGATCAAATCCGAGCAGCGACAGTCAAAGTGACAACAGAACACAAGGGTCAAGATGCAACAAAAGCCAAACCAACATTGATCTGCCGCGCGAGAGGTCACCCGCGTCTGCAACGCGACGTGGAGCCGCCCGTTAAAGAGGTTGCTGCCAAGACCCAAGAGTGTCCCTAGCTCTTGCCCTGAATGGCGTATCTAAACTGCCCTATTTCGCCCCCCAAAAGACGCTACAAACAGAATGGCGGGGTGCCTCAAGCTCTGTTTCTCCATAACAAGAAGCTCTCTTTTAGCGCATAACGGCCCTGACCTCCACTAGCGTCATTGGCTCCTTCCTCATCCTTCCTCATCCTTGGTGGCCAAGGTCGCATCCGCACTTTCTTGCTGTCTTGCTGGTAAGATCCACTACCATTACCTATTCCCAACCTCATTTATGACAACGCTGACAGGATCAGCAGACATTCTCCATCCTCACCGCCGGGCATGCGAACTACGCTTTGAGAAGGCGTGTCTCGTTTTTCTTTACATTTCTTCCTTCAACAACCGACATCTACACCAGCATCCCATCGTCATCTATCTCGTCGAGCATCGCATCGAACTTTTCTTTTATCGAGAGAACATCGCCAGAATCATCGACTGTTTTAACACACCCGCCACCTCCGCGACAATGAAGCCGGTGATTGCCATCCCAGCCACGCTGGCGCTCGTCTACCGCGCCTACAGCAAGAAGAGCCTCACCCCCTCGGGCATTTTCGTCGCCACACTCACGGCTATTGCCCACGCCGTCCATCCGTGGAACCTGCCCTTTGTGCTCCTAGCCGTCTTTTTCCTTGCCGGCTCGCGTGCCACCCATGTCAAGGAGAAGGTCAAGTCGCAGCTGACTTTGCCGGCGAGAGGCGGAGCCAGCGCCGAGGGCGGTGAAGGGCCGCGGACACACGTTCAGGGTGAGTACGTGCTTTGCGCCATGCTTGATTTCTTCTTCTTTTGACATCGTATACTAACACCTTCTTTAGTCCTCGCCAACTCCCTCGTCGCTTCTGTCCTGACCCTCCTCCACGCCTACCAGCTGCACCAGCGCAAGCAGGTCCTTCTCGACCTCCATGCCGGCGGCGACGTCGCCATTGCCGCTGCCGACAACAACAAACTCGAAACTCTCGGCAGTCTCTGCTATGCCTGGCGCGGCGATCTTTTGGTGATTGGCATCATTGCCAACTACGCCGCCGTCGCCGCCGACACCTTTTCGAGCGAGCTCGGTATCCTGTCGCGCTCCACCCCGCGCCTCATCACTTCCCTCACTCTGCGCAAAGTGCCCCGCGGCACCAACGGCGGCGTTACTCTGGGCGGCCTCGGTGCGGGCCTGCTGGGCTCCATTGTCGTTGTCACCGCCGCTATGCTCTTCTTGCCCCTGTGCACCAGCGACACCACGCGCAGCCCGCTGCTCTTTGGTACTGCGGCGGCGTCGGCATCGGCCGCGTGGACAGGTGCCGACCGCCGCGCGCTGATGGGCTTCTTGGTGCTGTGGGGCTTGCTGGGCAGTGTGCTGGACTCGGTGCTGGGTGGTCTGCTGCAGCGGTCGGTACGGGATACGCGCACCGGCAAGATTGTCGAGGGCGAGGGTGGAATCCGCGTGCTGGTGTCGGACGATGCCAGCCACCACGGTACGCCTGCGACCACCAAGTCGGAAAAGGACAAGGAGCGGCCGGCCAGCCGGGTGGTCGAGAACGGCTGGGATCTGCTGGACAACAACGACGTCAACTTCCTCATGGCTGTCATTATGAGTGTCGGTGCCATGGCCGTCGCCGGCTGGTACTGGAACGTGCCGTTAAGCAGCATCCTGAAGCCGTAAAGAGCGTCAGAGCAACGCTGTCTATCTACCAAGGCACATGATCGGCCTCGTTGGATTTTTGGATAGGATATATAGGTTCGCCGTTGGTGAATTAGTACACGTTTTCACGTTTTAGGTACTCACAGGTACAGGATATGAGTTGTTAATCATTATCTTTTTTTCTTCTTCTTTTTTTCTTCTTGTTTATTTGGGTGTGCAATAGTCGTGGTGATCTTTATAAAGAAAAGACCCTCTATGTGAATGAAGAAAACAAAAAAGAACCCACAATGTTTTTACCCCGCCTCTCGTTATATACTGAACATGAAAAGAAGAAGGAAAGTGGAAGAAGGAGAAGATGAACCACATCCAGGCCGGGGAGGGAGATGGAGACTACATGATTTGAAAGGGTGCATAAAGAAGTAAACTCCAGTAAAAACGACACGTCAATGAAATAAGAAGCAGGATGGGTGGAGGAGAGGAGAGAAGAAGAGATGAAAAAAAAGAAAGAGGGTATTCAAGATGTAACAAACGCACACATTGGACTACTACTTCTGGAAGAACCAGCTCGATCTCTTATTCTCGCTGGCCTGCAGGTTTGCCACGGTCGGGTTGCCCGACGGTGCGCTGTCACCACCACCGCCGCCACGCAGTGGCTTGGCAATGCGGCTGCCCGAGAAGCTGAAGCCGCCGACGGCATTGCTCGGTGACGCCAGTCCGCGTGTGCTGCCGGCCTTGGCGGCCTCGAGGCGCTCCTTGACCGCGGCCAGTTGGACCTCGAATCTGTGTTACTGTTAGCGGGGAGTCACCAGAATGATTATATACTGTATACTAGGCGCTGAACATACTTATGGTTGGCTTGGGCCATTTTCTCTTGGCTGTCTTGCAACAGGCTCTCAAGACTCTGGATGCGCTCGTTGCGGGCAATCAGCTTGCGCTCGGCAATGGCCACCTCCTTCTTGAGCGCCGAGTTCTGCTCGACAAGCTGGCGCTGCACGTGTGTCAGCTGCTCGAGGTTGCGCTCGAGGAACGCCATCTTCTTCTGCTGTGCGCGGTTGTTGCTCGACCGAAGCACATTGTTGTACTGCTCGCGCGTCTCGTCGAGCGAGATCTCGAGCTCCACCACGCGCTCGCACCGGTTCTGCAGGTCGCGCATCAGGCTCTTCTTCATCGCATCGAACTCGGCCATCTGCTGTGCCACCGTCTTGCCGTTGGCCATGGTTGCCGCCGCGCCGCCGTTGGCACCGTTCGCCGCACCGCCGCTCGCCTTGAGCTGCCGCTGCAGGTCCTCGATGACAACGCGCATGCGCTCGTTCTCGCTCGCCTTGCGGTTGACGTCCACCCGCAGATCCTCGAGCAGGCTCTGCTGGGCCTCTTGGCGGTCGGACAGCGACGCCTCCAGGCGTGCGCGCAGCTCGTCGGCGTCTTCAGGGCCCAGGTTGCGCGTCAGCAGATCGTCGTACTCCTGCTGCAGTGTTGCCAGGCGGGACTCGAGCTCGACACGCCGCCGCGACTCGGACTCGCTCGACTGTGCGCTGTACGCCGACAGCTCGGCCTGGCGGACCACGCCCTGTGTCTCGACCAGCTTCGCGCGCAGCGCCTTGAGGTCGTCTGGTGGCACCATGTCGCCCGTGCTGCTGATCTCGTGCAGTGCGTCGATGGTGGCAATGGCGTCGGCAATCGTCTTCTCCTGGTCGCTAAAGACATCGGCGCCCAGGTCGAAGCCGGCCATCATCTTGGCCATCTTCTCCGCCTTCTTCTTCTCCTTCTCGTCCAGCACTGCCGTCGTCTCCTTGGAGCTCATCTTGACATCCAGCAGCTGCTGCTTCAGCTCGTCCAGCTCGGTAGTCAGCTCCGAGTTGGCCTCCTTCAGGCCGTCCATGGTTATCTGGGCCTCCTTGCCCTCAAACATCAAGCGCTCCAGCTGCATCTTGAACTCGTTGACATCGCTCGTCAGGCGCTCGTTGTCCTTGCCCAGCTTGCTGTCGTGCTCCTTGACAATCTGCAGCTCCTCTTTGGCCTCGGCAAGCTGCTTCTCCGACAGCGCAGCCTGGTTCTCCTTGTCGGCAATCTGGTCTTGCAGTTCGTTCTCGCGCCGCAGGAACTCTTCGCGCTCGTCCTTGTCCATCGGCAGTGATGGTGTGCCGGCGCGCTCGGAGATGGCTGGTGTTTCTGACCGGCTCTCGGGCACAAGGCGAGATGGTGTTGAGGGCCGTGCTGGTGTGGCAGCCGAACTACGAGCTGCAGCAGACGAGCCAGCCCCTGTGGAGGCGGATGTGGAAGTCGTTGGGCCACTGCCGCCCCGTGATATGAACTGCACCCACTTCTCCTTGGGCACGGTCTCGCCGGCACGCCAGAGCTGGATCTCGCCCTCGAGGTTGCCCATGTACGATTCGAAGGTAGTGATTTGGGTCTTGGCCTTGCCGAGCAGCTGCTTGAGCTCGGCCGGACTGAGCTCGGCGTTGACTTTGGCCTTGTTCTTGATGGACTTGGCGCGCATACCGAAGCGCAGGGTACTGAGGGTTTCGGCATCGTTGTAGGAACTTGGCGAACAGTTGATAATAAGCGTCGTGCGACTGTTACCGCCCAAGGATTCTTGTAGGATACGGGTGAGTTTGGAGTCACGGTAGGGAATGTGGGAGGATTTGCCGTCGGTGAGCGAGTTGATGACCATGCCGAGGGCACTCAAGCTCTTGTTGATCTTCTTGGCCTCCTCGAGCGTCTGGCCACTAGCGCCCGTCTTGCCGACCTTTTCGGAACCGGCCAAATCGACAAGGAACAGCTGGCCGCTCTTGGCCGAACCGGTCTCGACGTTCTTCTGGGTGACGGTGACGACAAAGATGGAGTGCGAACGGGACGACTCCTGGTTCATGTTGGTGGCGGCGACAGCACGGGCATTGCCACCGCGGCGCATGACCTCGTAGACCTCCTGGACGCTGGAGACGTAGATCTCGAGCAGGCCCTTGACGTAGACGCCGCGGTTCTTCTCCTCGTGGACGGGGAGGTTGTCGTTCTGCGGAGCCATGAGATCGCGAATGCGCTCCATGTAAATCTCCATGTAGCTGACGCGAACGGTGTACTCGATGGTGGCCGGGCTCTGGAGGATGCTGGCAAAGATCTGCTCGATGATGCGGGGAATGACACCGCGGCCTTCGCTGTCGTCGATGCTGGTGCCCATCATGGTGTAGGACTTGCCGGCACCGGTCTGGCCGTAGGCAAAGACAGTACCGTTGTAGCCATTGAGGATGTCGTCGACGGTGGGCTTAATGGAGTAGTCGAAGATGTCGGATTGCGCGCTGTTCATGTCGAAAACGCGGTCAAAGGTAAAGGTACCCTGCGCCTCTTTTGACTATGAGGTATCGCGGTTAGTCATGTCAATGCTCCCACGTTCCATATGGGTATCCCACGCTGTACGTACGTCAACTGTCAGGGTGTCGTCGCCATCGAAGCGCACGATCGGCTGGCCGCCGTACTCGAGCTCGGCCTTGTTCTGGGGCCGGAACCGGGCGATGACCTTGATGCTATTTGACGACATGGTGGCGGTGGTCGTGGCGGTTGTTGTCGTCTATGCTGATGTTGTCGTGTCACTGTCGGGCTCGAAAAAGAGTGTTGTTATGGCAGATGCCACGGTCATCCACAGTCGAGGCGTCGCGGAGCTCGGGCCGCCTCGTCGTCGTGTTTGTTGATGGTCAGATTATCAGGCCGCGATATCCAGAAGGACAAATAGATTGAGAAGGAAAAGAGAGCTCCTCTCGATCAGCTTCACGTAAATGACGATGTCGACAGAAAGCGAAGAGCGTTGGGACGCGAAGGGGGGGTTCGCTGAGGCACGAAGATCGCGAAGAACGGGGGTGGTGTCGTTTCTGAAACGTGACTGGGCGAGGAGGGACGACCAGGCAAAATAGAAACAAGGGGAGGGAAGAAGGGAAGAGGCACAGAGCAAAAGGGAAACGGGGAAAACGACGAAACAAGGCAGAGGACAAATCGAAAATCGAAGAGAGAAAAGGCGGTGTTGAGCCCCAAGTCGTCTTTTGCGTCGTCAGGTTACCAGATCAAGAAAACAAGAGAGAGGAAACAAGCCAGAACGACAAAACGACGTGATGCAAGCAAAATGTCAAGGTCTATGTGGCTCTATTGACGCAACAACAAATAAAGAGTGACTGGCATGGAGTGGCGGAGGGGGATTTGCTACTTAGTATTACTGTGTGGGTAGGGCGGAAAGGGGAGACGTCGCGATTGTGGGATGAAGATAATAAAATTGGGGGAGGGGAAGGAGCCACGGAGCAGCACTCAGGCAGGCTCGCAGGCTCGTAGTGGTGGTGTCGCGTCGTCTGTGGGCGGGCGCTCAGGCGGTGTACACAAGGAGCTCACTGGCTGCTCTTTCCTGCTTTATTTACTTTTGTTTTCTAGCGCATTTATGTGTCAGGGTCCGCTGGGCGTGAGAGCGTCGAGAGCGTGTCCCCTATTATTGCTCCTTCCCAAGAGAGCAAAACAGCGCTAGCGCACTAGTGCCGGCGCGCCTTCCTGGCCCAGCGGTCAGCGGCCAACGGCAAGAAAGAACGACCGGCCAGTGTGGAATGTCTCATTTTGGCGGACGCTGTCATGATTTCACGATTTTCCCCTGAGCACCCCCACTAATATATCGCTACAAAATGCCATGGTGAGCACACTGTCAATAGATGAAAGCAATCGACGCGCTAGGAAGCCAGATGGCGTGTTCCGGTAGTAGAAGGAGACAGGGCAAGAGACGTGCCGGTAGACGTGCCGGTTGATCTAATGAGTTAATTGAGCTCCTTCTGCATACTACACAGTACACAGCACAACTGCTATATGTGTGAGCGGACGGAGCCAATGCTGTGCCACCACATGCCCTGCAGGAACCGGGCTCTTCGATATGGCGAGCCTTGCGATATAGCGATAGAGGATTGGGACGCATCACGGCATAAGAATCGCATTCGGGGGGAAATTGGCCTGACGGTACCCGGAGGAAAGGCGGTGGGTTTGCGGTAAGTGGGGAAAGCGCCGTGTATTTTCCGGCATAGCTTTCTGTGGGAGGAGCGATTCATACGATACTACGGCGCGCAGAAGAAGACACAGGGCAAAGGAAGAAGACTGATACACAGTGAAAAGAATAATTAAACATAATCTCATTATTATGACAGCATTGTCCTGCACCACGTCCGCACACGTCCGCAGCCCAAGAGATGCCCACGAAACGCCGAGGAAAGCAACCATGGACCGCGTCACTGTATGCCACGTCCGAAGTTCAAGCCCCGTAATCCAGGCGGCACCTGATTCATGCCCGGCCTACCTGGCCCATCCAAGGCCGTTGCCAAGGAACAATGCCGTCGGCTGAGAGGTGAAGGACGAGTCAAATGCAGAAAACAAACGCAGGAAACAAGCAAACCAAGCAAAATAGCAAAAAAAAGAAGGACAAACAATACGGGGCGAGACTACCCCGTCCTATAATGCGCCATGTGGTATCGATGCATGCGTGTTTGCGGCCACTTCCACTCGCCGCTCTCCCGACTGCCGCCCCGTCTTGGCGCTCCGCTCAGTCCTCCCAGCTCTTCTCCACCGTCTCGCGAACGCGCTTGTGGTACTCCTTGCGGCTGTCTTTGTATAGGTTCGATGCTTCAACGTTGGCTGGCGAGCTGGTATTGGGGTCGTTCAACAGACTGTGTGTGCGTTAGCAGTTATTCTCGGTTTGTCCTTCTCCCTCCCCTCCCTCTTCCGTATTCACCTCTGAATGCTCGTCAAGACGGCGGCCACGTCGTAGGTCGGGCTCCACCGGTTCTGCAGAATGTCGAGACACAGCTCGCCCGTCCCGTACACGTTGGGATGGAACATGGTGCTCAGGAACTTGACCGACGGCGGCTTGTTGGGGTACTGCTCGTCGAACGTCATAACCAGTCGGAAGGTGCCGTCTTCAAAGGGTGTGTCGGCGGGACCAATAATCACTGCGTTCCACGTCATGACGTTGTCGGGGATGGGCGAGGCGGAGACGCCGGCTGGCGGATCTGTCTGCATGCGCTGTGGAGAGGAAAAAGAAAAGAGTTAGCATGTCCGCTGTCAAAGTCTTATCGGAGGAAAAGGGAAGCAGAACACACCTTGAAATCGCGCATTAAGCGGCGGCGAGCGGCGGTAGACATAGCGACGGGAAAGTATAGACAGATGGAAAGGCTTCGATTGCTGTCCGGTCGTGATGCGTTTGCGGTCGTCTGCTCCGGCGACGTCGGCGAGGATCAGCAGATAGAAGAAAGATAAGAAAACGGAGGTGATGGACTGTCGTTGAAGTTCTGCCGTGACGAGGTGAGATGGACTTGTGGGTTTCGTCAGATCGCTCGATACGTGGACAAGGACAGAAATAAAACGAGGGCTCTTCTTCGTAGACAGAGTCAGATGGCGATGACTTGGCTCGTGGATGGGCACAAAGGCAAAGGCAAAGATGGGAAGGCGGCGAGAAAGGGATTGGTTGGCGGTGGCGTTTGCAGCACGAGAGAAGGAAACAGAGGGCTCCGCGGGGCGCTAGAGCCCGTCTTCGCATCCGTTGGGGACCAGAGGGTGATTTCCAATGCATTCTCGCATTTTCGCCGCCAGAGCACGTGACAGCGCCCCATAGTAGGCGTGACCTGGCGTGACAGTGGACTTTGGGGGATTTTGGTGGGGTAATACGGAGTACTCCCTGCGCCCTCCACCGGCAGCTCACACCGCGCTGTGGAGACGACTCTGATTAGAGCTCGGCATAGTCGAATGCCGCTGGAGCTCGCGGAATGTCAAAACTGTCGTAAACGCATTGTCACTGACCAGAGTAGAGTATACTGAGTCCCTTGAATTTCTTGGAGCAAGCCACGTGATCTCAGTTTGGGTGTCGCTCTTGCCATCTGCTTTTCGAGACAGGAACCGGGAAGGAGCTCTTGTCAACTTATCAAGGAGCTGGCCACGATTAGTGATATATTTTCAAAATTTTAGGCTCGCCACACCAGTTAAACGCGAGCCTCTTGCCCTGAAGGCGAATTTAGTCCGTCCGCTGTCGAGGTGCGAACTAACACGGTAATATTCGGGGCAATTCGAGTCAGTGAGGTACACAGCGCTGGCATTTCTCGGCTAGTAGCGGGCAAGCATATGCCAACGGCCTAGCACCACCACGCTGCTCGACCGGAACCTCACTCGGGTCGCCCACATTCCGCCATTGCCCTAGAATTTGGAGAGGCCGAGGTTTTTGCAAAATAAAGGAAAGAGCTCCCGCTGTTTTTTTCTCACGACGTAATCTTGACTCTGATTTGCCTCCTTTTTTGTTTTCTCTTCTTGTTCTTTTTTCTCCCCTGTTACGCAGCCGTCTTTAGCCCTCCTTTGCTGTTGCTCGCCTCCTCGCCTTCGTTCCAGATTCTCCCCACGATACCCCGCACTTTCACATCCACACCACATTCACAATGACGTTGCAAAGAATCCGCCCGTCCGTTGTCCGCAACCTTCGGACTGCGGCTGCTGCCCGCCAGTTTTCCGTCCAGTCGGCCCTGCGCCGCGAGATCCAGGATGCCTACATTCTGAGTGCGTCGCGGACACCGACCGCCAAGTTTAACGGCTCGTTCGTTACCGTGCCCGCGCCGAAGCTGGGCGCCGTCGCCATCAAGTCGGCCGTCGAGAAGTCCGGTATTCCCGTCGAGAAGATTACCAATGTCTACTTTGGCAACGTCCTGCAGGGCAGCGTCGGCCAGTCCCCTGCGCGCCAAGCGGCCATCTTTGCCGGCCTGCCGACTTCTACTGAGGCCACGACTGTCAACAAGGTGTGCGCGTCCGGCCTCAAGGCCGTGGCCCTTGCGGCCCAGGACATTGAGCTGGGCCTCAGCGATGTCCAGGTTGCCGGTGGCATGGAGAGCATGTCGCAGGCTCCCTACTACATCCCGCGTGCCAGCAGCCTGCCCGCTTTTGGCAACGTCACGCTCGAGGACAGTCTGATCAAGGACGGTCTGACGGACGCCTTCGACCACCACCACATGGGCATTTGCGCCGAGACGACAGCCAAGAAGCACAACATCACCCGCGAGGACCAGGACAACTACGCCATCAGCTCGTATCAGCGGGCCAAGGCCGCTTGGGACGCTAAGGCTTTCGCTGACGAGATCGCCCCCGTCACCATCACCGACAAGCGCAAGAAGAAGGAGACCATCATCGACACCGACGAGGGCTTCCTGGACGTCAATATTGAAAAGGTGCCCCAGCTGAAGCCTGCCTTCCTGCGCGACGGCACCGGCACCGTCACTGCTGCCAACGCCTCCAGCCTCAACGACGGCGCCTCCGCCCTGGTCCTCGGCAATGCCGCCATTGCCCGCGAGTACGCCAACGGCGGCAAGTCGCGCGTCCTGGCCAAGATCTGCGGCTACGCTGACGCCGCCGTCGAGCCCATCGACTTCCCCGTGGCGCCTGCCAAGGCCGTGCCCATTGCCCTGAAGCGTGCCGGCATCACCCAGCAGGACGTCGCTGTCTGGGAGTTCAACGAGGCGTTCGCCGCGGTCATCAAGGCCAACGAAAAGATCTTGAACCTGAGCTCCGAGGCCCGCGTCAACCCGCTCGGTGGTGCCATCTCGCTCGGCCACGCTCTCGGCAGCTCCGGCTCGCGCATCCTGGTGACGCTGCTGCACCAGCTCAAGCCCGGCGAGTACGGCGTGGCGGCGATCTGCAACGGCGGCGGTGCGGCCACGGCTATGGTCGTGCAGCGTGTCGAGTCTGTGTAGATTGATACCCCTTCCTCCTCCGCCTCGAGCGACGACGACGATGGACACGAACGATGATCAACGAAAACAAACAAAAAGCAAAGAAACAAAAAACCAAAATAAAAAAGAACGAAAGTTGAAATAAGCGAAACGAACCCATAGAACTATATCGGCCCAGCCGACATTGGACACATTGGCCGAAGTAGGCAACGCATGAAATCAAATCAGATAAAAAACTCTAAAAAATGAGAAAATATTATCACCTACTCACCTGTGAACTCCCCAATCTGAACTATTAAAAGCCAAAAGGGGCGTTTCTAGAAGAAGTACCACTTGATGTACGGAGTATGCTACTCGAACCAGAAGCGGCGCTTAAGTACGAGCGTAGCTACCCGCAACTAGTGGTTGGCTGCACCGCGCATGTAATTTACAGGATTTTATATGCTTCCCTCCTGTCTCCCGAGAGGCCGGGCAACACCCTTTTCGTCTATGCATGATTCTTGTTAGTGTCAACTCGTCACTATTTGAGCAGCCTTCCAATGGTCTTCCAGATGTCCCCGACATGTTCCTTCCCGTTTGAAGCCTGTTTTGCCGTTTTAGCAGGGCAAGAACGCTTCAGTCTGCTGAAACGCGGAACGAGGAGCATCCATCCAGCATACCACCAACAAACTCTCTTCTGGAGGTTATGCCTTCGAATCCCAAGCAGACGTCTAATCTTTCCCCCCGTCTCTGTCTTTAATACGACGTGCTTTTCATCACAAAAGTAATGTCGAAATTGCTACGAGGTGAGGAAGGAGGCTGTGGAGTCCTGGCCGAGGAAAGAGTAGCTCCCCAATTGGCAATTGCTGATGGCGTGGAAAGAGCAAGCAGGGGTCATAAGGCTTCGCACGAGGCAGGACCTGGTCGAGAAGGCCCAGGCCACCGTTCCAAGGAGCAGACTTGCAGAGGACTGCGAAGAGGGAAGGTGCAAAGGGCGAGGCGTGGAGCAAATAGGAAGCGAAAGCTGTCTCGCTGGGAGTGCTAAATAAGGATAAAATGGGACAAACGCGAATGGTTTGGCTCAAGGGGACAGAAACGGTGAAAAAGGGGCAACCACGCGGGCCCTGACGAAGCGCTTTAAGGTACGACGTATTACTCCGTACTCACGTCTAACACGCCAACAGTGGCTAGACCAGGCAAAGTTCAGGGGACCTTGATCGTCAGGTCAGGGCCAGAACAGGCAGGGACGACAAAACGGCATCGAACGCAGAAATGGAAAGAGCGAATGGATAAGCTGTTTTTGCGAGCTTGTCAAGACCCGCATCCGCCTCACCTTGTTCTTTTCTTTCTGTCTCATATATTCAGCTCCGTCCTCGTCTTCACCTCGGCCACCCCTGGCCACTCTCCCTCTCTAGCAGCACAGCTTCTCGGTGGTGCTACTGCACATGCCGGTCGATTGCCAGCACCGCACCGCGACAGGTACCCGAGAGCAAGAAGCAAGGGACGGACATATTCTGCAGATGCAGACAATTCAGAGGTGCAGAAGTGGGCGGCCCAGCTGGCCGCGTTGGTTGAGAAGACAGCTGATGCCTTTAGAAAATACTTGGAAAGCTTTGACGTTGTTGAGACAGAGTGCCGTTCTTCGTAGGATCAATGGCAAGTCTACGACGTATTACGACGTACTGTCCCGAGCGTTCCTTCCTGATTGTGCCCTTGCCGCCCCTTTCCTTGTGCGCGTCTACAGAGTACTTCTGTATGTATTACTCCGTACTTCGCAGTAAGATCATACAGCCTCGACAGCCCACCAATACGGAGGACAGCGCGATAGGCCACTAAGACACAGGTGCTGTTCCTGGCGACAGAGACAAAAAGTGGGGGGACGAGGGGAACCGTAGCGAACAGCGAACAGGGCACCCCCGTTTTCTCCTGTCACAGGCCCGTTCTGTCTCCAGATTCGCCAGCACCAAACCTGCTCCTAAAATAACGGCCGACCAGCCCAATGCCCCTACTGAGACTCCATACTCCATACAGAGTATTAGTGTGTGGCCCAGGCCCAACAGGCTCACAGGTCGCTGCCATCGTTTCTCTCCCCAGTCCTCACCAAGCCGCCCCTCCTTTTCCAGTTTGTGACAACTCTCTTTCCCGCTTGCCGCCAGAAAGAAACAAAGCCCACCCGTTTCGTTGCTCCTTCCTCCTTCACGAAAGGTTTTTGGGCTTCTTTTACGCACCCTCTGCTCTTTCTCTTTTTGTATCCTTTTGCCTCTTTTTCGCCTGTCCTTCCTTTCTATTCTTCTCCGTCCCAGCCGCCGCGGATTGCCCTTTCCTCACACCCGCCCCGTTCTCTCGACCTCCTCCTCGACCCCTCCCCTTCTCGACCGCTCCTGCCTCCTTACCGCTCACCACCAACGACAATCTGCTGGTCCAGCGCCAGCTGATCTTTTGTTCGCAAAATAAAGGAATCATCGTGGGCTTCTCTGGTTTTTTCACGCCCTCCTCAACCCCGCCACATCGCCCATCATGGCCGACTTTGCGCCCCGGTCGATGAAGCGGAAGAACGTCAAGGGCCTGGCCCTGACGCCCGCCGCGCCTAAACCACCACCGACTGCTGAGACTGCCAACATCGGCGGCAACGACGACGAGTCTGCCCATCTTGAGATCGGTATCGAATACAACCTGGATCTGCGTCCCGAGGATATTGAGTTTATTAAGGAGTTGGGCTCCGGCAATGGCGGTACCGTCAGCAAAGTCCGGCACATCCCGACCAACACAACCATTGCCCGCAAGGTGCGTTTTTTCGTCCCGTTATAGAGTCTATATTCCAGATTCACAGATTCACAGAGCTCCCAGACCTTTCCTCCCATGCTGCTCTTGTCCGTCTCGTCCACAAACTAACCAACCTGTGCAGGTCATTCATGTCGAGGCCAAACGGGAAATGCGCAAGCGTATCGTGCGCGAGCTCCAGATCATGCGTGGCTGCCACTCCGAGTACATTGTCACCTTTTACGGCTCGTTCCTCAACGACAACAACGACGTTATCATGTGCATGGAGTACATGGACGTCGGCTCCCTCGACCGCGTGTCCCGCGTCTTTGGCCCTGTTCGTGTCGATGTCCTTGGTAAGATTGCCGAGGCCACTCTGGGCGGCCTGACCTATCTTTACGTCAAGCACCACATCATGCATCGCGACATCAAGCCGTCCAACATCCTGCTCAACTCCCGCGGTAATATCAAGCTGTGTGACTTTGGTGTCTCCGGCGAGCTCATCAACTCCATTGCCGACACCTTTGTCGGTACATCAACATACATGGCCCCCGAGCGTATCCAGGGCGAGCGCTACACTGTCAAGTCCGACGTCTGGAGTTTTGGTCTGTCCATCATGGAGCTGGCCATTGGCAAGTTCCCCTTTGCTGCCAGCGAGCAGCTGTCCGACGCCGAGAGCGCCCCGGCCGGTATTCTCGACCTTCTCCAGCAAATCGTGCACGAGCCCGCACCACGCCTGCCCAAGAGCGAAGCTTTCCCCAGCATTCTCGAGGACATGATCCAAAAGTGTCTCTACAAGAACCCCGAGGAGCGGCCGACGCCGCAGGAGCTGTTTGTGAGTTTGACAGATGGGGTGGTAACCGGCAGCTTTCCCAGCAGGCGGCCGGTCAACTGCATCATTTTCCTATGTTTATCTTTCCTTTGTCTTTTCCTCCGCAATACGTCCCCCATCCTTAGACCTTGTCTTCTTTCTACACCATACTGACAGACCTAGGACCGCGATCCGTTTGTTCAGGCCGCCAAGAGAACCCCCGTCGATCTGCGTGAGTGGGCTGTCGGCATGATGGAGCGGGACAACCGCAAGTCCCACCTCGCGCCCCAGCTGTCGCCCGCAACGCAGGAGCTCCTCCGCGGCACCGATTCCCCGACCACGTACCACGGCGACGACCGTGACCGTACACTACAGACACCAACTTCAGGTGAGATCCCTATTGTGGGCGATATTTTGTCACCCCGTGACCAACATGGCATCAGCCTTCCGAATCGGTCCCCTACGCGGCCAGCCGTTGGATCTGGGTCTGGGAATGGGCTCGGCAGTGCCGGTAGCAGCAGCAGCAGTGCCGGATTCGGCAGCCTTGGCCGCGCAAGTGGACAGGCTGTACATCCGGGACTGGGAGCACGAGTAGCCACCTCCGACTCGATCCCACGCGTGCCCGTCCCGATTTCCACCGGCCTCGGCAATGGCCTGCCCGGCGGTCCCGCTAGCGCGGGTGCGAGCTCGACCACCTTCTCCCTCCCTGTCCGTCTGGCACCACACCCGAGTGGCCCGCCACCTCCCCCGCCGCCGAAGAAAATGACGCCCGACGAGCTGCGGCGCCGCCAGCTGCAGCAGCAGCAGCAACAACAACAACAACAACAACAACACCAGCCGCACTCGCACCACTCGCATCATTCACACCACTCGCAGCACTCTCAGCATTCTCTACATTCCCAGCACTCCCAGCATTCGCACCAGCAATCGCAGCAGTACCACCACCAACTGCAACAACAAAATCAGAGCCAACAGCCACCATACCAGCAGCAAACTGTTTATACTTCGACGACAAGCGATACGTACCCCCTCGGATACCCAACGAAATGAGACCAAAGAGACCACACGAGATATAAAAAAATAAGAGAAAGAGAAGAAGACAAGATGACGAGCATGCACGCGGATATTGTGTTTTGTTTCCTTTTTGTTTTCATGGGATAGCCAGACGATGTGATGAACTGGAAAAATATATATGTATACATGTGATATAGCAATGATGGCCGCTGAGTTTTTCACTTCTTTTTTGTTCCTTTTTTCTTTTCCTTCTATCTTTTTTTCTGTTCTTTCCGTCTTATTTTCATATACTTTTCCTTTGTCTTTGTTTCATTTTGAACTACATCATCTCATATCGCCATTTCATTGCGTTCTATTTTCTGTTTATTTTGGTTATATCATATAATCATACCAACCAATCTCCTTTTATCTCTTCACATTCGTCGCAATTTCAAAACATCCAGTGATCATTTGTCCCAAGTTAAAAGTGTTTCCTTTTTTAACTCTCCTCCGTGCTTGGAGCGGCCATAACATGTATCATCACCAACATCCTTACATCGAAACTAGCATCGTCGGTGGCATTTGTTCAGTTAAGTGAGCCAAGTCTGTAATAAAAAGCGTGGTTATTACTGCAACAAAGGGCATGATGGAAACTGTAGAGTTTGGCTAGCTTGTGCTATTACAGTCTTATTTTTCTTTTCTCTATCATTAACTCATGTACGTGCCGTCGCGCTCTCTTTCTGTCCATTCCTTTCTCCACAGCTTGTCCATCTAAGCCGAAGGGACAATCTCCCGCCCGACAAAGCCCTTCTCCAGCACATCAATCAGCTCGTCCAGTCGTGCGATGACGAGATCCGTGTGCTCGTGCTCGGCAAGGTGTTTGTTGACGTCATTGACGAGGAGGACGGTGGCTGCACCAGCCTTGCGGCCAGCCGTCATGTCGTCAATGGAGTCGCCCACCATGATCAGTGCCGATGCATCAGCCTCCGGGACCGAAGCCACTTTTTCAATCTCTTCCTCTTCCTTTTTCTCGGCGGCCACGACGTCATGATCGGCCGTATCATCGTCTTCGTCTGCAGCAGCGCCGGTGGTATCCGTCGTCCGCAAGAGGCCCCAGCTACGGGCAATGTGCAGGATGCCGGCTGGGTCGGGCTTGGGTGGGCGGAAGTCGCGCGTCACAATGGGCTCAAAGGTGTGGCCATTCAAGAACTTGTCCAGAAGGTGCAGCACGGGCTGCTCAAAGTTGCGGGTGCAAATGGCCTTGGGGATGCCGCGCGTGCCGAGGTAGTTCATGAGCGGGGCGAGCCCGGGCTGGGCTTCCTGGGAGGCCATGGCGGCACGCTCAATGCTGCGGATGCTCTCCATGGCCTCGTGCTGGGCTTCGGGTGTGGGCAGGGCGTAAATGTGGTCGAGGATATCGGTGCCTTTGGTTATGCCGAGGGCGTCACGCATCTGGCCGAACATGTATGTCTGGGGGAGGCTGGGGAAGGGGAAGGAAGAAGAAAGAAAGAAAGTGTTAGTCTTGGTGTACAGGTGTTCGTGTCATGTAGCACACAAGTGCCAAGCCCTTGTGAAAACAGCTTCAAGCCAAGCTCAGAAACTCACCAGAGTGTGCCGTCCACGTCAAAAACAACACCGCGCAGCACCTTTGGCTGTCCAGCAACCTGCGGCGCCAGGGGTATTGTGCTTCCTGGCTTGCGGCTGGACAGTGGTGCGAACTGTTTTCGATGCGGCGAAGCCGCATGTGTGAGAGCTGGTGCAGCCATGGTGGCAGCTGAGGACGTCAAGTATGATGGAGAAGTGAAACGCAGATGTGTCGAAGCTGTTGTTTTGTGATCTAAGAGCGTCGGTCGACAGGGACGCACGGCTGCAAGCAATTGAGGGGTCCGGAAGACGGATGCAGAGAGTTTTCGTGCCGTACACATGGAATTAGTGACGGGTGCAGCGTTTCCTGTCGAATTGACGAAGAGGAGAAATGGTGAATAGGAGAGAAAGTGAGGTCGATGCTTGTTGTGAGAAGCAGCTCAATGACTCTTCACTCTGTCAGATTAGGAAAGTCCGGCGCGCTACTGAGTTGGAGACAGCGGGGTTGGACCTGGCTTGGCCGGCGGTTTTAGGGGACAGCGCGGGGAGGAGCGACCGTCGTGTCATGTCGTTCCGCTAGCTTGTCCCAAACAAGCAATTCATGGTGCCTGCCGCAAGGCTCAGCCAGCCGAGTCATGTGATGTAGGCGAGGATATACAGGGAAGGAGCGATTGTGAGGTTTCAATCAGATAGTGACAGACGTTTCTCTGTCTGACGATTATTTTCACGATATTGACTGCATATTTTTTTTTTACCGTCAGTGACACTTGCTGCCACACCTGCCATGATCTGTCAGAATCCGTCAGATTGCGTGCAGGCTCAGCCAACAGACCTACCAAAAGGTTGGCCAACAGGGTGCAGGATAGCGCCTTCCCGTTACGTGGCCCCGCTATCAATGGAAATACACGTGGTTGATTGGATGGACAGGGCCTGTAGGCACCCGCATTTGGGGCATCCCCACACTGAGCGATACGCCATTTGTCGCCTAGCGGCCTGTAGTGGCCTGCCCTATTGCCCTATTTGCCAGCCAAGACAAGGACAAACAAGCTCTAGGAATCCAAAGTCCAAAGCCTCGCGTCGCACTTGCTCTTTCCGTCTTTCTCTCTTTCCTTCCTCAACCACATCGACGACAAACGACCATCGAAGCCCGGCGATGGGCGACAACGTCACGAACTCTGGAGGCCCGGCTGCCAACGGCCAATGGCCGCCACGCCGGGCAGCCAAGCGAAGTGTGAGTTTCAATCTGTTTTGCTTTGTTTTGTTTTGTTTTGTTTCGTCTGGCTTCGTTCTTCGTCTGCCCAGTTTTCCCAGTTCCTGCATGCAGCTTGAAATAAAGTGCAACGCGGGACAGCCGGCAGTGCACCCCGAATCGCATCATCACCTCATCATCTGCCCACACTGCTTGTCCTGGAGTTTGTTTGTCTAACTTGGTTCTCTCTTCCTTCTTTCTTCCAGAAACTACGCAATGGCACCTTCATCATCCCCTCGACCGGCGAACGCTCCCGACGCCAGTTCACCCTCCGAAACGACATTGTCAATTCTTCCTCTCCTCGACCCGGCAACATGTCCTCCTCGGGCTCCCTTAGCGATGACGACGAGAACGATCCGTCCTTTTTCTCTGCGCCTGGCTTCATTGCACGCTTCGAGTCGGCCGGCCGCGCGACCCGCGATGGCCTCGGCCGCTTCCGGTCCTGGATGGACTCGCCCAAGGGCCGTGGCGTCATCAAGTGCACCGTTGCCTACACGATTGCCAGTCTATGGACGTTCTGGCCGCCGCTCTCGAGCCTGCTCGGCCGACTCGACGGCAAACACCTTGTGGCCACCATCACTGTCTATTTCCACCCAGCACGCACGGCCGGCTCCATGATCGAGGCAACGGCCATTGGCGTCGTGGCGATCGCATATGCTGAGATTGTCTCGATTCTGTCCATGGCCACGTCTGTTTTGTTCGGTTCCGTTCTCGGCTGGGTCACCTTTGCGTACATGGTCGTGCTGTTCTTCTTTATTGGCCTCGCCTTTGGTTTCATCGGTTGGGTCAAGCAGCGCCTCAACAGCCCGTCTGTCAATGTTGGCTGTACCCTGGCCTCTCTCGCCATCATCACCGTCGTCACCAAGGAGAACGCTACGTACAGCAGCGTTTTCTCAAACGCCAAGGTCGCACAAGTGCTCAAGACCCTCGTCTTCGGTATCTCGACAACGGCTACGGTCAGTCTGCTGCTGTGGCGCGTGTCAGCCCGCGCCCTGCTGCGCGAATCCTTCACGCAAGCGTCGACGTCGCTTGGCGACATGCTAGCCATGATCACGCACGGATTTTTGAGTGGTGCCGAGGATGAGCTCACCGTATCCGCCGAGTACCGCACAGCTGCGAGCAACTGGACCTCTGCCCACGCGCAGATGACCAAGAACCTCAAGGAGGCCAAGTACGAACACTTTGCTGTTGGCCACGCCAGCCTCTATCAATTTGAGAAGCTCGTCTACAAGTCCATGGAGACACTGGCGCTGTCCATAGGTGGACTGCGCAGTGCCGCCAACACACAGTTTGAGCTGTTGCGTGAATCAGCTGCTGCCGCTGCAGCCGGCCCAATGTCAGACTCGGCATCTGCCACGGCTGGCATTCCTACCGCGTCAGTACCACAGGCTGTTTCGCTCCTCGACCAATTCCTCGCATCCACCCGCTCCACCACCTTTTCACCCTCTACGTCACCCTCGCCTGGTCTTGGGGGCGCTGCGGCCTCGTCTTCATCGGCCTCCGCCTCTCCTTCCGGCAGACCCCAGCTATACCGCGCCAGCTCCAGTTTCCAGCGCAGCGGCCGGCTTGCCGTGCTGTCTTCCATTGACGAGGCCTCGGACGAGAGCAGTGAGGACCGCCCGGATGCGCCTCTAATCACCCAGTACAGCGATAACGACACCGGCGGACTTATGAACTCTCAGCCAAGCCCGCGCCCGGTGAACCACATGCCTCTGGTCGACATTGCTGAGCAGGCTTCGTCCATCCGCAGCGGAAATTCTCGACGCGACAGCACGGCCACCCTGCGTACCTCGTCCGAGATCTTTGATATGTTCATTGGCATGCTCGGCCCCTCCATGAAGTCACTCGCCTTCACACTGGCCACTGTGCTCCGCGACTCACCGTTTGGCGGTCCGCCCCGTTTCGAAATCTATATCAACGACAACTACCGCCAGAGCCTCACAGACGCTCTGGCCCTCTTCAACACTGCTCGTGCCGACGCGCTCGAAGAGCTGTACAAGACCATTGAGCTGGGCCGCCCGCGCTCCGAAAAGATCAAGGCAGACTACGAAGAAGTCGCAGCCGCCTGTGGTCACTTCTCCTTCAGTCTTCAGGCCTTTGGCGAGGAGATGACCAAGTACCTCGACGTTCTGGATGACCTCAAGCTGATCCGTGACCACAACCGCCGCAGCTGGCGCTGGCTGCTCTTCTGGAAGGCCCCGCAGTCGCGCTACCCGTCCGTGCTGCCCTTCCACGCGGCCGTTCCAGACCGCGTTGGCGACGGAGACGGCATGTACGCCGATCTCATCAATAATGAGGCTACCAATGGCAACGCGAACGGGAACGCAAACGGCAGCGCATCTGGAAGCACCGCTGTTGCCAGTGGTAGCAGCACTGCCACTGCCACTGCCAACACCAACGCCACCACTGGTCTTGGTGTCCGCCCGATCCGCAAGTCCCAGCTGCCGCGTGGTATCCCGGATGAGATGATTAAGCGCCGCGATACCTTCAGCTGGCAGGCGTCCCCGCAATCCAATGAGATTGCCCGCCGCATGGCCCAGGCCGTGCTGCGCTTCTTCCGTGTCCTCATGCGTGATGACATCCGTTTCGGCATCAAGGTCGGTATCGGTGCCATGCTGTGGGCGTCCATGGCCTTCATCTCGCAAACCCGCGACACGTACATGCACTGGCGTGGCGAGTGGGGTCTGCTGTCATTCATGATTGTCTGTTCCATGACTGTCGGTGCCTCCAACACTACTGGCTTGGCACGTTTCCTCGCCACACTCGCGGGATCCACGTGCGCCGTCATCAACTGGAACATTAGCCAGGGCTACGCACTGCCGCTTATGATCCTGGGCTGGATCGTGGCCTTTTCGAGCTTCTTTGTCATGATCGATCGCGGCAAGGCACCCCTGGGCCGCACAACGCTGCTGGCCTACAACGTGATCTCGCTCTATGCATACTCGCTCTCGCAGCGTGTCGACGACGATGACGACGACGAGGGCGGCATTCACCCATTCATCATGGAGATTGCCAAGCATCGTTTTCTCGCTGTGACGGCCGGTATCCTGTGGGGCCTGATTGTATGCCGTGTCGTCTGGCCCATCTCGGCGCGCCGCCGCTTCAAAGAGGGCGTCTCGGTCTTGTACCTGCAGATGGGTCTTATCTGGAAGCGTGGCCCGCTGGCCATCTTACTACGCAGCGACTGCACCCGCTCCTACCTCAAGTCCGGCGAACAGGCCGCCCTGCAGCGCTACGCGGGCCGCCTCGAGACCTTGCGGCAGAGCGCCGCCTCCGAATTTGAGCTGCGCGGTCCCTTTCCCTTCGCCGCCTGCGGCCGCATGATGGCTGCCACAAATCGCGCTCTCGATGGCTTCTATGCCATGAGCCTGCTGACCCAGCGCCGGGGCCAGCTGACCGAGGGCGAGCGCGCCTTGCTCTACTACACGGCAGCCGAGCGCGCCATGCTCTGTGACCGCATCTGCCACGTGTTCCAGGTGCTCGCAAGCTCGTTCATGCTCGAGTACCCGCTGACGGACGCGTTGCCAGGAGTCACCATTGTGCGTGACCGGCTGCTGGCCAAGATCTTCCAGTTCCGCAAAGAGCACGCCACGGCCGTCAAGCAGCAGTTCAATAGCACCTTGATTTCGACGTCGGCCATTGCTGAAGGGGACGAGAATGACGACAACAACAATGAGGAGGAGGAGGAGGACATTGCCCAGCATGGCAGCCGACGCAGCTCTAGCGCAGCGGCGGTAGGTACTGGGACAGCAGCACCACCGCCGCCTGATGCCGCTATCGTCAATGTCGAGGAGCGTGACTACGCTCTGTTGTACGCCTATGCCCTCGTCACAGGCCAAGTGGCCGAGGAGCTGCGTATCATTGAAAAGGAGATCGAGGGCCTGTTTGGTGTGCTGGATGAGGAGGCCACTCTTCTGCAGTAGACTACACGCCAGTTTTTGGTTTAATTTGCTTTCGTTTCGTTCTTGCATCAGTATTTTTTTTTTTTGGATAATACTACACGGCATTCTCTTGGGCTTCCTTACACGATTCTTTTTGGATATGTTTGTTTTTCTCGCCTCTGTTCTTTTTCGTTTGTCTATACCTTCTGCATCGGAATTTGCCGAATCCTTCTCTGTTGTTTAGCTGCTTCAGCGTCTTCTTTTCCAGGTAGTGCACCACACAAACTTTTATTAATACGTTCTATTCCATCATTACAAACTCGCTCTCACTCGGTTTTCATCATTGGCTCATTTTGATTCCACGTATACATCCAATCCTGGACAAAGCAAGGCGCGCTCTCGCACGGCATGACTCGTTCTTTTCATTTTCCTTGGTGGACTCGCAAATGCGGGCAGCCGTGTTCTGGTTTTCGTCCATCTTTCCACCTGCTCTCTGTTTTCTGCACCTTGACTCTTGTCCCTCTTTCCCTATTCTTCAAGTAGTCTGTCCTGTTTTTTAATTATGGTGGGTGTCACAGGCTCTTTAAAAACTTGGAGGAAATGTGTTGCGCAGGCCACGAGGAGAGAGAGAGGAGGAAGAAAGGAGAGAATCCTCGGGACCGAAAATAGTTGAGGTGAGCTGAAGACTCGAGATAAGGGAAAGAAAATAAATACGAGCCGAGAATAAATTGTAACAAATAATCATTGAGTAACCACCTCCTGAGGGCTGCTTTGTGTCACCACGACTGCCTATCAAGGCACCCTATTGCTTCTACTCTTTCTTTTGGTTACTTGGATTCGTTTGGGTTTTCTCCGTGTTTCTCTCTCTTCTGGAAAAATGATCATCGATTGTCCACAGACGAACCTCTCCTCCTACGGACGTTTGCGAGAAGGAACAGGAGGCAGGACGGGAAGTTTTATGCCCTTCCGTTCGCCGCCCTTCTCCTTAAGTCGCTCTTCGGGCCATATCTTTTGCCCTCTCTGCATAATTTTTGTCTTGGTTTGCCCCGGCTTTGTGCACAATAGAACCGGTAAGCGGAAGCTGCATAGACCGAGACATTCGCTACCTTTTCGCCCCATCTCTTTTGCTCTTCCTCAGTCAAACGCGGCAATTGTTGCAAGGGCATTGATGAAGTCATCCGTGAGGGTGTTTGCGTCTGTAGGCAATATTCCGGTTTTCAAAGCATAGCAGAGCCTTGATCCCAATTTTGGTTCGTCGATCCCTACATGAACTCTCATGTCACTACTATTGTCAAACAGTTTGCCATATGAGATGAGAGTTTTTTGGGACTTCTTTGATATGTATTTTTTGTCCCAAAAGCTTTCCCCTATTATCATGTTTGATTTGCTTTCTTGAAAAAAAAAAAAAAATAAAGAAGAAAAATGAGAGTCAAAACGAATAAAGAAATAAAACGGTTCGTTATCCCGATCATTCTAACCTGGCTCGAAATATCTCAGACGAAGCTGAGCAATTGTGACGTTTCTTGTAAACAATATCAATTAATATTTCGTGACATCACCAGGGGATGACTCGAAACGTTGTATGCGACGGCCCGAGCCTAGAAGAAACAAGAAAGCTTATTCTTTCTGCTTCCGCTGGCTACTCTCCACATCGTATCCCGGCACCCGATCCTACTTTCCGTACCTGTTTTCTATATTGCTTCTGTTGCTTTAGTCGGATATTTGCCGGCGGCCGTTGGTCTTTACTCTCCCTCGCCGGGTCTTTTTTCTTACATTTGTTTCTCTTTCTGCCCCAGTAGGTCGTATTGCTTCGGCTCACCCTTGTTTCGGTTTTCATAAGACTTTGTTTCTCTTTTCTTTCCGAGACTCCCGTGAACATGTGCTCTGATCCCATGCCAATGCCCTGGTCTCGTCCCACCTCCTTCATATTAACTTCCCATCATCCAGACTCAGCACATCTGTATTTAGTATTTATGTGTTTTGTACGTTTCTCCATACATGCACGCATTCGTGAGACCAGGATGTGACTGAAAATGGACAAGCTGTCGTTCTTTCACTTTGAGCATGTGGCCTCGCTTCGGGCGTTGTTGACTTCCCCCTGTCAATAATTTGTGCTCCTGTCCTCTTCTGCCTTTTCGTGTTTATATTGGGGCAGCCGCACCTCTTGCTTTCAGCCCATGTCCCGCTCTCTCTCCACCCCGGTTTCTTGACGGTGATTCGCTTTTCGTAGTCTGCTTCCTCCCTTCCATTCTCTTTTTTCTTTGCATGCCTGCATCTTTGCCCTATCATCCCCTGTCCATCCTGTCCTTGGCATCTGTTTTCAGCCCTTTCATCTTGTGACTGTTTTTGTTTCTTTCTTCTTCCCCCTTTCTTCGTTTTCGTCATCATCGGTTGCCGTCTGTGCCTCCCCCAGACGCGTGATCGGATACGAAAAGAAAGGACAATGGGTACCTGCGCTATGCCTTGTGACAGACGCCCACAGCTGGCCTCATTGGCTAACGTTGTCTGCGCTGCTGTTCCTTCTTCCGATCCGTGGCCCAACGGGGCGAGCAATGCATCACGACTACCCCGGATTTTGATTGCTTGAAGAAGCACAATCTAGGCCCCCTTTCGCAATGTCCGACGCCATAGGGTCTGCTGCATCATTGGCACCGTCTCGTAGCCGACGCGAACACGGGTTCTGAGCACAGACATGGACATAAAACCAGAGAACTTGAGTTGGGATGAGGCCGGGTGGAAATTCGCCGTGCACCGTACACCTCGACTTCTTCCGAACAGTTATACTCGAGAGATTGCATGATCCTTCCCCCCTTTTGCTTAACGTTTTGTTTGCTTTACTTCTAACCGGCAATGCTAGAGGTTTGATACTTTTTGCAGGCCGCATCACGAACCCTGTTAGCAAGCCTCCACTTCTAGCTGCGTCCGTCAATACTCCAGAACACTGTGTCTTAAACAACAGTCTCAGCCTTCTGGCCCCATACTTCGGGTCTTTATCCCGTATTTGGGTTGATATCATCTGCACACCTATGGATGAGTGGTAAATTTAGATGCCGATCTATATGTGAACAATATGGAAACGGAGATATTGGCAGGGAAGAAATGTACGAACCGTAAGCCACTCTGCAGCTGACATGCCTTTGTATATTGTTATGTGCAGCACTTAACAAAGTGATATTCCATGCCCCCAGATGCGAGGCGCACAGTCAGCTTTTGATATATATTTTATGCGAGCGGGTTCCGCCAAACAGCGCAACCCGAGTACCGGGAGACGGTGCTAGACTTTCCGCGGAGACGGCAGTGTAGATTGCTTTATGTAGCCGCGATTTTTCGAGCCCAAGTCTGTAATGCACGATTCCACCTTGCCGTTCACCTTTCAATGCCCGCCGATACTTTTACCTGATGTCATTGCTTGGTGGCTTTTGGCACTTGCACTTTAAGCTATTCTTTCTAGATTGACACAGAGGCACGTTGGGCAACTGACTAGATTGCGGCTTTCGTTTGATTTTTTTTTTTTTTTTTTTTTTTAAAAAACCCCCCCCCCCCCAAAAAAAAAACGCAGACACACCACACCAGAATTGCTGCCGTGTCAAGGTCGTACATGCCTTTGCCTGCCTACATGCATTTCGTCCCCCCCGAGCCTTGGAAAATCACCAAGGCGCGCACACACCCACACAGCTCCTTGCCCTTTCTCTCACTGCTTATTTTTCGATACCATTGAGTTGCTAGGCTGGAGAGCGGACATTCTGGGCCGAGCCACACCTTTGGCCCTGGCCGCTTGAATGCTGTGGGCGTGAACGTGAATGGGAATAAACGGGTTTGAAGAAAACAAGTAGAATTGGGGAAGAGGAAAGAACCGAATCACAGCTTGATGTCGACGAAGTGGCACGCGCCACAACTTGAAAAAAGAAAGACGCAAAACAAAAAGCTTGGACTATGCCCATAGCACATATGCCCTTCTTACCACGGCGAGCACTTTTTTCTCTCTCGTTTCTCGGTTACAGATCTTGCAGCGCCGGTGCATCGAATTTCAAGGCTGACCGAAATAAGCAGCGTGGCGTCCGAAAAGAAAAATAATGGCGATCTCTCCCGAGCACACACACATACTTACAAGCAGGTAGGCACCCACCAAAAAGCATACGAAATACGGAAACCCGGGGGCAAGCCTAAGGCCTGTTTATTGGCCATCTCGTATGAGAATCTGGGAAACATGCTGGATATATATGGCCCGATAGGTACTCCGTACTTCTAGTACTAGATATCCTCTTTTGCTAGTTGGCCTGACGGTTACATTGTCCCAATAAAACAAGCCAACGAAGAGGACCTGACAAGCCTTGTTCAGCCTCAACTTAGTGACACAAAAGGTCAGAAAAAATAGCAGAAGAGAAACAAAAACAACAATACAGCGAAAATAGAGGAAACAAACCAGTCGAAGATCACTAAAAAAAGGCTAGGGCCATATGCCGGAGGATTGGGCTTGTACCAAAATATTTGGGCCAGACAATGCCCAGGGCCCTCTCTCAGACAAAGATCATAGAGTCTAGGGCCTAGGTATTCTCCGTCTGGTTTCCAGCGTGTTGGGTAGGTTTTGTCTAAGTCAACAGCCTCACTCATTTCTTTCCGGGACAATCGCCCCGAGGCTGAGGGCCAAGATTTCAACGTCTCTTCACGGAAAACAGCGTTCAGCTAGGTAAGCATAGGTACAGTTTTTTGTTTTTGGTATTGCCTTGTCTGTGAATCGCAATTTTCTTTCTTTTTTTCTTGTTTTTCGCGACATGGATATGTACTTGCTAATGACTTCATTATTGACCTCTGCTCTCGTTTTTCACGCCATTTTTTATCTTCCCCAAACGCCACCACGGTGCACAACTGCTGCCGAAGGTCGATGGCTTGCGCTCTGCATCGCCTGTCTGGCTTAGTAGCTTTATGGAAAGTTAAAAAAAAAAATTAAAACAGAAGAAAAGCGCCCCACAGGCGGTGACAGGGGAAAAGCAGCAAAAGATTTACTCGACCCCGACCGGCCCGCAGGCGAAGAAAAACAGACGAGCTCTCACCGCATCCAAGCCATGGCATTGCGTCGCCGTCGTTATTTCCTGGGGTGCACAAACACGATAATGCTTCTACGTGCGCCTAGGGTCGGTCATCTTTTTTGTTCCTGTCCCTGTTCCTGTTCCTATGTTGTGTCTGTGCTCTGCTTATTTATTCTTTTCGTCTTCATGTTTGCTGCTGTTGCTGTTGGTATATTGTCCTTGCGGCGGCCTTGAGTCCTGGCGCCACGGCTGGGCCTCACCCATGGCCGTCCATATCCCTCCTAGGATTCTGCATTCTGATACTTTTCTTAGACCAGATGCCCCGATACTATACACAACAGACTCAGCCAAGTGACCAAGCCCTGCTTGTGCGATCATCACCTTCTGCTTTGCGATCCCTTCTCACCGTAATGTTTATTTTGAGCTCTTCTTGGCCTTCTGGGCCGCCTAGTTTATGGAGCTACAGGCTGATGGTGGGAAGAGGAGGACAGTATACGACTGAATAGGAACAACTCACGAAGAAAATCTAAAAAGAAAAAGAAAAAGGAAAGCCCCAGTCACTGCCTGCAGATTCGATACTCGACTCTCCTGCACACCTGCACCTTTGCACGACGATACCACACCACCATGCCCCCTGTTGATTCCCCCCTTTTTGGTTATCTTCCGAAAGCTGATGAAGAGAGCTGAACTGTGCATATCCTACTTTATTCCTTTCTGTCTTTTGCTGCCTCTCGGGTTCCGGTGACGAGCGCCGGCGTTCTTAGCTTGTGTGGCTCACAGACACCCCTGTCTTCCTTGCTCCTCTTTTGTTTTCTTCATTTTTGCTCCTACCTTGCTGTTCTTTGGCTTGTTTTTCCTGTCCCCTTGACACTTGTCTCTAATATTTTGTCTCTCTCTCCCCATCTCGTATTATTTGCTTCGCATTTTCTTTTCTTTTATAACCTACCCATCATCCACCTTCCCTTCTCGCTCTTCTCGCTCTTCTCTTTTCTCCTCATCCCCTTTCACTCCCGTCGCCAACCATCGACAACTCTCGTTATTTTCTTTTTCTTTTTCTTCTTCTTGTTTTGTCTCTGTATTTTCAAGTGATAGGTGCCGTCTTCTCTCGCTGACGAAACCGGTCTTTGCCCTTGTCCTTGTACACTCGCTTTATGATTTTGCATACACATTGTTTTACGCCCCCCCCCCCCCCCCCCCCCTATTTTTTGTTGATTTCTTCTCCATCTCGTGTTATCGAAACACACGACACACCATTCGCTCGCTATTACCGATTATTTGACGACATTAACTAACAAAACTCTCCCAACTCGGCCCGTCCCCCAGAATGGCTCGATTCAGCTTTCTTCCGGCCCTGACCTCCCTGCTTCTGGCCTCGCGGGCTCTAGCAGCCACTGTGACTGTCAACTGGGACGCTACTTGGGTCAATGCCTCGCCCGACGGTTATGCTCGGCCGGTCATCGGCATCAACGGTGCCTGGCCGTGCCCCACGCTGGAGGCCAACACCGGTGACACGATTGTGCTCACGCTCAACAACCAGCTCGGAAACGAGACCACCGGTCTTCATTTCCACGGCATCGACCAGGTGCAGACGACGTGGATGGACGGCCCCAGTGGTGTGACACAATGCCCCGTTCCGCCCGGATCGTCAATCACCTATACGTTTGTGGTAAGTTTGTTGGTCCTTTTCTGCTCCCCTT
This sequence comes from Sporothrix euskadiensis, assembly GCA_019925375.1. Lineage (NCBI taxonomy): Eukaryota > Fungi > Ascomycota > Sordariomycetes > Ophiostomatales > Ophiostomataceae > Sporothrix > Sporothrix euskadiensis. Next base: position 1,028,889 of record JADHKQ010000002.1, on the reverse strand, counting down.
AAATCTCAATTCTTGTCCGGCACAAAATTTACTGATGCACTGTAGGCCAATGCCCCTGGTACTTATTGGTGTAAGTTGGATGTGTGGACAGGATAGGCAATGCTGGGTCAGTTGTTTGTTTACATAGACCATGCTGACCTTCAGACCATTCCCACAACATGGGACAGTATCCCGACGGCCTGCGCGGCCCCCTGATCGTGCACGATCCCAACGACCCGTATGCCGGGAAGTACGACGAGGAGATTGTACTGACCGTCTCGGACTGGTATGTCCATTTTGTCAACTTTGACTATTGGATGTTTTTGCAGCCCCTTATCTACTCTCATCATACTTACACCAATCACCTCTCTAGGTACCATGATCAATCTCTCACACTCGTTCAGAATATGCTCGAGTCCAGCAACACCCAGTTCCTGCCCCCTTTCCCCGATGGAATCATTGTCAACGAGGGCCTGGGTGCCAACATCACATTTGCCAACAACAAGACGTACCGCTTCCGTGTTATCAGCTTTGCTGCGTTTGCTTCCGTCATGTTGCACTTTGACTCGCACACCATGCAGGTGATCATGACTGATGCCTCGTATGTTCAGCAGGCCCAGGCGTACCAGCTGCGTATTGCCCCGGCTCAGCGTTATGATATCCTCATCTCGGGCATCTCGCGTGACCACCGCAACTACCCGTTCCTGATGTCTCTCGATATCAACCGCGACTTTGCCAACGATCCGCCCCAAGCCATCGTCTGGCCACACAATGCCACAGGCTATCTCGTGATGGATCCCAATGGTGCCTTCCCCCAGGATACCGTCAGCCTGTGGCAGCCGGTGAATGATGTTTCCTTTAAGCCGCTCGACGGCGCTGCCGCCTACGGCCCTGTTGCGCAGACTATTACTCTAAACTTTGACTTCTGCACCGATGTCAACGGCCTACCGCGTGCTTGCTTTAATGGCCAGACGTACATTGCCCAAAAGGTGCCCACACTGTACTCGGTGGCCACGACGGGCGAGAACAACACGGATCCGGCGGTATACGGCGACGTCAATCCGTTCATTCTGGCAACGGGATCTGTCGTCAACGTTGTCATCAACAATCTGGACGCGGCCATCCACCCATTCCATATGCACGGCCACCAGTTCCAGGTTCTGGATCGTCCCGGCAGCAACACGGGCTCGTGGAGCGGCCATAACCGCACGTTCCCGGCCAGCCCCATGCGCCGCGATACCATTTCGGTCAACCCCAACTCATATGCCGTGCTGCGCATCCAGATCACCAACCCCGGTGTCTTCCTGTTCCACTGTCATATTGAGTGGCACGTCGAGATGGGACTGACGGCGACGTTCATCCAGAGCCCCGAGAAGCTGCGCAACGTCTCGTTCCCGCAGGATCACATTGACAATTGCATCAAACAGGGCATCCCCTACCAAGGTAATGCGGCCGGCAACACGCAGAACGTTCTCGATACGAGCGACTTTAACACAGTCCCGCCGACGACCTACACTGGGTATGTTCTTTGAGTGTTTATTGTGATCTCCTTGTTTTTTTTTTCTCTTTCTTTTCTCCTTTTTTTCTTTTTTTTTTTCGTTCTGTTCCCTGCTGATACTGGTTTTAGTGCCCTCTACTCCGCTGCTACGGACGTGCCGGTTGCCCGTTCCGCCCCCCGTCTCCGGCCCCGCCGCGTGAGACGCCATCTGTAAATACTTGCAGATGGACCTTAATATTTCGTTCTCCATTCTCATTCTCATTCTCTTATCCCCATTGTTTCTCTCCCCATATCTGTACTTTCTCTATAATTACCCCCTTTTCACTTCTCTGCAAAAAAACGTCGTGCTCTGGGAGAGAGAGAGATGTCTACTCCCGCCTTGTATTCGACTAACAACGATCATCGGGCTTACGATTACGAACGAAAATGAGGCTGCTGACTTTTTTTCTATTCTTATTTTCAAGGGGAGGGTTTTCGTTGCTAAGGAGTTCTATTATGATTTGGTTTCGTGTATTTTTTTGCATTTTCTGTTTTTGCTTCTCTAGGTTCTTCTTCTACTACACCAATTTAATGCTCACCCTGGTTGATGACGGTAAATTCTTTTAAAGGACACAATGTAAGCAGTCGCGTGTCTCGTATCTTTGACGCCGCTTGTGACAAATAGTCACTGCCCCAATATGCGAAATTAGTATCTTAACAGTCCTGTTTTGCAGCGCTGGCCATATTCGTTCTCTGGCTCCCATGCATCTAAGAAGCTAGACCATCTTCACAATTACAAGTTGATAAAGTTGACAGGTATAAACAAATCGGACACTTCCATACAATAAAATTCGAACAAAACGAGACGTAAGAACAAACTCATGTAATATTTATTTTGTAACAAAAGCGGGCGCGATCTGACTGTCAATATTGACTTACCGGGCGTCAAGAGTTGCTGATTGTTGATGGGATTATCTTTTGGTTATCAAACACCTTGGTGAAATTTTTTTTTAAAAAAACGCCGTGTCATGTGTCGTCTTTGTATTAGCTCAAGGTGCATTGAATTAACTCTCTTGGACTTTTCTCGGTCTTAGAATACAGACAGACGAAAATGTAGACAGACACTAGACACTATATAATGCACTCAGATAGATATCTTGTGAGTATTATCATGCGCATATATCATGATCATATTATCCCAAAAGGAAGGTCAGACAAGAGCCCGGACTAGGCATTGGGGCCCGTATTCTCAAATAGAATGGCCAAAGCATAAAAAAACATGCAAAACTGCCACTAAGTGAGAAGCTGACTCCGGACCACCGGGAGTCGAGACTCGGAGAAAGAAAACACTAAAGGTTAGGCAGATACACAGATCTCGGATGCAGAACCTCGGAGTTTCGATTGGTATTCGGTATGTTCATGGCAGTATTGTAGAAGCAAAGAAGCAAACGAGAGCCACCAAGACACATACATTGATAGGAGGACAAAATACGGACGATATCCATAAGTGCAACCCCTACCGCTGCGTGCATTGTATGCAACGTGGCATTGTCACATCACGATCCTTTGTTCTGACAGGAACACAACGGCAGAAAGTGCTGGTGTATGGGCAAAATAGACACTGGATTTTGGACATCTAAACAGTGCACAGTGTGTGGTTTATTGTGGACAGATGCTGGGCCACAAAGCGGCGGAGCAACCCCAAAGGGGACGGAAACGGCCAGTTGGCAACGATGTACAGACATCTTCCGAGGAAAACCCGGAAGTAAGAGCCAAGATAAATAAAGGGAATACAGGTCTGGAAACATCTGGATCTTCTGGGAGCTGTAGCCACAAACTTCATCCAAGTGTTTTGCGAGGTGCATCTTGGGTTTATTATTGGTCTTCAAGTATTGGACCTCGTCTTTTTGTTTTCTGTGTACAAACAACATGGAATTTGCCAAATCAAAAACACACAATAGAACACGGCCCCATACACAAGTGCCTGCTGTCTCGCCACACTCTGTCAAGCCCCGGCCAGTACATTGCAGGCACAGGTTGTACAGTTGCACTGTCGCTGCAGTCCTCGAGGCCCACCGAGCCAGTCATGCTTTCTCAAAGACAAATGCGGGGCTTGGACACTGAAAGGTGATACACACAAAAACAAGTAGACGCAAAAGCACAGAGCGACAAAACATACAGAGAGAGAGACACGCAAAAGCAGAATCATAAACAGAGACAAAAAAAGGACATGAGGCTGGCTGAAATAGTCTATTTCAATTTTATTGTCTATACTTTTTTATTTTGACCTTTTTCTGTACGACTTCCTCTTTCTCTGATCACACAGCTCTAGCCAGGTCTCCACTTCCGCACATCAACCAGGACAGGGCGCCCATGCAGAGAGTTTACATTTGTTATCCCAATGTCTTGCCCTGTGCCTCGTTTGGCGCTTCCATGTTACATCGGCGGAGGTTTCTAGAAAGACCAAGGGCTGGAAAGACTGGGCAGCCCACCCTCCAAGATGCCACGTCCATTCCCCTTTTAGGACAGACAGCAAACAAAGACGAGACAACGAGACAAGAAGACAGCACAAATAACGCTGTACACGCCGTGCACGCTGAACACACACACAGTAATACACGCCGTGGGTGGTTGAACGAGCCAGGTCCAGGCCTGATTCTATTTTTTTACTTGTCGTATCGTACACCGGCGGCCGGAAATCGAAAAACAACCTCCCAATCTGCCGTTACACACAGACTACAAGCAGTCATTGTAAACGAGAAATGCCACAATTAGGTACACGGCCAATATCCACATATAATTTTTGGTTGATGTATACAACTTGAGTGGTCGATACTGTAAGTGGTCTTTTCTTGGACCGTACTCGTAAGCAAATACTAATACATGCCAAAAAACAGCATACGAACACCACTTTGTACAAAAAAAAAGCATACACCAGACATTACCGAGAACAGAGCGAAATCGCCCCACAACCGGTTTCTCGGATAAGCCAAGCCCTTTGGAGACTGATGGAGGCTCGGCCAACTCAGAGACACTGCGACTGTTTGTGTAATTTCCGGGGGAAGAACCTGTTGCAGACACGAGAAAGAACGACTAAAGCGAGAAAACAGCGAAGGCGGATGGAAGAGGTTCAGACATGCCAAACTAAAACAAGCTCTTATGTGTGGAGGTGTTATGTATGTTTATGCATTTTCTACTGCCTGATATTCATCAGTGGTAGTCGCTGCCTTATTTACAGAGGTTTTGCGTTGACTTGAGTCCCCACTCTGTCTGTAATTGGATCTGTCTCTCGCATAAGCTCCAGTATGTCTTCACCACTGCCGTTACAGGGTCTGTACACCGAGACAGGTCTAGCATCTGCACGGTAAGGGTGAGCATGAGGCTCCACATGTTCTGCTTATCCATATATCACACTCATGTATCAGACAGCTTCTCGAAGGACAACCGATATTTTCTCGGCCTGTACCTCCGAAACGAGAACGTAAATACGGGATTGTGGCTGGCATCGTTCTATACATTGACAGCGCCTAGACAGCAGTTCGGACCCCGAGAGGCATGTGCTGCAGCATCACGAAGGCGTTGCTGGCAACACTATTGGCACAACGCAAGATGTGTGTGAAAATTCACCTTCGAAAAGAACCGTAAGATGATAGACAGTCGTATGGACATCCACAAACATCCACAACAATACTGCCCATCTTCGTACGAGAACAGGACGACGGTCGTATGCAGGTTGTAAGCAGGTAAACTGCCGTCTCTCTTGTGTGTCTGCATCCACTGTCCAGAGCTTAAAAAAAGGTGTGCGGGTAGCTACTTTGCCCTTCGATGGCCTTTGGTACCAGATGAGCAATGCAAAGGGAGGGTGTGTGCATCCCGTCCTAGGATGTGCACACACCTCTGCATTCTGCACATGTAACATGTATACCTTTCTCGCTCCTTTTTACCTTGTTGCGCTCTCTCGCATGTGCTGTCTGTCTTTGAAGGACAGAGCCCTTTTTTGTTTTTGTATATATCATATCTACATGTAGCATGCGCCTGAGAGGATGTAAGCGTGCCATGATCGGAGGTCCGGTGGGCTAGCCATATCTCACGCACAAAGCCCTTCTCTTGTCCTTCTAGATGCTTATGTACAAGTAACGGTTTCCAACTGCGGTGAACTAGTCAAAAAATATTGCTCCCTCCATAATGCCGAGAATCTGTAGGCGTTATCGGATCACAAAGAGATTTGAAGAAAGTGGTTGCCAGGTAATATCACTTTTTTATTTGCCATCTCTCGCCGGACACAAGGGAAGGCATCCACAAGCGAGTAGACTACGTGAGAGGCAATGAAGGATGAAAGGTAATGAGAGGATGGGAAGCTACCTCAGGAACCGTCGGCCGGTGTAGCCGTCTGCAAGGGAGCCGGGTAACTTGTAAAAAGGGGCACACATAGGCATCTACAGGATACCAGACAGCGGAAAGCAGCAACCAGAAAGCGGAACCGGACGTGTATATTCAGCCGCTCTGAGAGGCAAAAGAAGGAAGTGATTGTGCGGGAGTGTCCGGTGCCTTATAGGACAGAAGGATTGCAGCTATCACATCCTCGCTTACTCCTTTCGCGCCGTTTTTATTTCATTGTCGCTCTTGAATTCAAAATGTTTACGAAGCCGCAGACATGCAGGTCAGCTCTCGTCATCCTCGTACCTTACCACTCCCTACAGATTTGAAGGTGTAGTTGTCTGCTGTCTTTGTGTTGTCTTTCGCCATTTAACGGTCGCTCATTGTCGATCACGTATTTCGGGTCCCGGCAGGGGAAACTAAGCTGACGGTCACAGCCCCGGAGGTTTAAAAGTCCCCAAAGGTCCAGGCCCATCCCGGGTCGGACTTGGAACATAAGGCTGACCTAGCTTGCCTGGGCAGTTTGCTTGTATGATAGCGCACTTCACACTGACGCTAATGTAATCTTTCGTATCTCGTCCAGCTCGCCTAGCATTGCTTTTCACATGTTTATGATATAACTGGATCGCAGCATGCCGGCTGAATAGATTGTTTTCTCCATTTTCGGCGAAAAAAGAGAGGCTGGGTAGATTGCTTCCGCGCCGCGTGATCGGGAGCCCACGACACTCTCCTTTGTACCTTTAGAATTATTTGAAGATGACGCAGGTAAAATGTTCGTCACCAAATCATTGAAAAGATTGAAATAAATCAATAAGAGGGGATATAAGAATGGAAAGGCTTAAGTTCCGTGATATTATATCTACACCAGACTAGATATCATACTAAGATTCTGATATGAGATGCAGTCGCTTAACTTTTTTGTAGCGAGCTCTGCAGAATTCAACAGGCGGGCAAGATGAAAATTAGCGAATAAGCGTAACGAGCATCTGAGGGTTTACGAAGTAAAGGAAAATAAGAAAACAGCAGGCATAGAGAATGTTAGAAAAGAAAAAGGAAGCAATGTTTCTGAGCTCAATCAAGACAGACGTCGACTGCGAAAGCCGATTGGCCGCCAGGGTCCCCTGTCAATCGTGCCTGCTTTCTTCTCCGATATTGCCTAATTGGGCTAGCGCGAAGCGTTTTGCAACGTCCGTAGAGAAAGAACATTGAATAAGGAGACTAAGAAAGTGCCCGTCGGCCGCGGGGCGTTATGGGATTTCTGATAATTATGTATCCGTCATATCAACGTCCTACAAAACATAGAGCGCTGCGTTATTGGACCGCGTGTCCTGTACGTTTTGGTTCTTTGGTAATTTACGTTGTACCTTACAGTAGCTCCCCCGTCCGTGCCTGCCATTCAACGCGTGGGTGCAGTACCAGTTCCTTCCTTTCCTGTCGCCGCTTGCTGTGCTCTTTCCTTTGCTAGGTTCAGCCGTTCGGCCCTTCCTTTCTTGTCATTGGCGAGATGTCTACCATCGCTCTTGCCGTTTCCGTACATTGTGGCCACGAGTGCTCATGGCTTCTTCCCATGTTGACGGCGTACAAGCTGACATAAACAAACTGCCTCTTTTCAACCGACCCGACCCCTCGACCCCTTTTTCAGTTGCCCCTCGAATTCCATCCCGCCGCCCCTGATCTTTTTACCCGAAGCAATCGACGCAATCTACGAATACAAGCAACAAGAAGGTAAACCGTCATCTACTCCTTGCACCTCGACCATAACGCTTATCGCAGGCGACGACCCCTAAGCTGCGCCTCCAACGGGGACGGAGACCTCGGTCATTTCGCACACAGCATAGTACAGAGCCACAACTCGTGCATTTCTCGATTGCTAGGTGGACGGCGACCACTCGGTATCTGAGGACGAAACAGGCAGTGTACTGCGCGACGAAAACAGTGAAACGACAAGAATTCTTTTTTATTATGTGACGAAAAGACCGATATGAAAGGACCGAGAAACATACGGACTGCACTTGCCGATCAACTGTCTCTCGTGTCGCAACTCTACACTCGTTCTTCTCCCTATCTATTTCTGCGCTCTTTTTACGTTCTGATTCTCACATCCTTGGATAATCCCTGGCTGATCTTGCGTTCTCCGTCTGACAGAGCACCGCATCTGATTCCCTGGTCGTCTTTCTCGCTTGGGCGGTGTGTTCTGCTTTGGACGCCCTGGGCTGTGAGAAGCAGTTCGTTTGTGCAGGCAGCCGGATCCGCAGTCTTGGGGGCGGGAATGACATCAGAACCTACCAAATCACAAAGCATCGGACCATCTGTTAGCTCTCTCGGAAGAGGAACAATATCGTTCGGCCATTTACTCCCCCAATCTTATGTTCCCCAAGACGCCATCGATATGGGGGACGTGCACGGATACGAGTTACGGCAGCGATCGAAATACTGGCCGGACAAGAATACGACGTATAGAGTACAGAGAACAGAAAAGACAAAAAAAAAACGACCAGCGACAAGGGGACACTTACACAGCTGGATGACCAGAAAGGACAACGATGGCCCTAAAAAAGAACACGACCAGTGCGAAAAAGTCTTGGCGTCCGTCACACCGGTTCACAAGTATGTTTACCTCCATCTACTGGACGATGGCTTCTATTCGATCCTATCACGACATTTGGAAAAGGGAGAACAAAACACCGGGATAGTCTTTCAGCCCACTAGGTTCCCAAAAGACGATCGCCAGGAAAAGGCCGGAAAAAATACGAGAACAGCAAACGCGCCTTTTCAGCTACAATTTACGAGACCGACAGTGTGGGATAGCTGCGGTTGTGTTTGTGTATACGCTTCCTTGCGTTATCATCTGACATGCATCGCATCACCTCTGGAAATCAACAAGGCTCTTTGACAGAAGCAGGTTGCCGATGCTATGCAAGCAACGCGCATGCGAGCTCTTAGTTGGGACCCTGAGTGTCAAGGCTCTTCGGGAAGATAAGGGTACTCACTGAGTGCCAATCGTGATCGAGTCATTGCGGAAAACTCATGGCAGAGAGTTAAGCTCTGCGAGTAGGTGTGCCTCGACAGTGTCTCAACGCCAGGGCTAGCGAGCTGGAGGAGGGCCGGACGATTCAAACCGTTTCGTGGGCAGGTTTGTCTCGCGGGCTGGGCGAACTTACCTCTTGAGTAAAAGCGGTATGTGCCCGTTGTCGACCCACAGCCTCTTAAGGACAAGTCGAAGACGGCAACTCGAGAATGAGGCCAGGGAGTAGACCAACGGGTCACTCAGAGCTAAGGCGAGGCTAGGACGGGGGTGTGAGGATGACGACAGAAGACAAGACAAGAACAAGAGCCTCTCCAAGATGCAAGTAGCTCTTTGGCCGCTCATGTTGCCCGACACCGGCTGCTATTCTTGTCACCTCCGCCCCTCTCTTACCCACGATGCAGAGCCCAAGAAGTGCGTACCCGAGTCCGCAGTTGAAGCTGTGTATGTTTGTGTACTCCATGTTCCATAACACAAAAAGCGGACAGCAGAAGGGCTGACGGCTGCGCCCCTGGTTCCATCCGTTGATGGGTATCCCCTCGATGCCCCCGCCTTGCCTCGCTGCATGTCGTTCTCGCGACACAAACAAGCTCCCAAGCCATGGCCTTTTTGAGCATCACACCGCCCCAGGAAAATTACTTTGCCCCAGTATCAGCTCCGGTTTGCATACCGCTCGCAGACCCCCTTGCACCGACCTATGTTCCTATGTTTCCCTGGTCACTAAACGGCGCCGTGTAAGCAGGCAGAGGGCTGTGAGCATATATCTAACAGGAGTAGCATCAGGAGCAAGCACATTTGCGGATTCCCGCATGCGTCTCGGCAGCTACTATCAGCGTTGACAACACCTGTACGTGGGCACATGAGCTGTTTTGATTTCTTGGGATTCTTATTTCTGCACCGGCGGTTTGGCCGGCTCGTTTGACATGTGCATGTCTCTTGTGTTTTCGTTTCGTGAGGTATCAAACCACAAAGTCGCCTTTTAACGTGCTCATCTGCTGACGTGGGGCAATGTACAATCTGCACAGGATTTTTTCCCCCTCAACATTTTTGTTCTTGTTTGCCTCTGCGGATGGCCTTCCACCGATTCGGAAGGACGTCGTTGCAAATGTGGACATGGGGGCGAAAAAATGGGGGACAAGGCGGCAAGTAAGAGGGAAGGGCAAACAGCAAAGAGCGTGCCTCAGTCAGTAAGGCCGTGATCGATTGGCCTATCAAATCACGAATGGGAGCGACGACGGGGTCTCCTTTGCCAGCCGCGTTGTGTGAGGCTCCATCAATTCGTCGAAGCATTCGTCTGCGACCCTTTACATGGAGACTTCGACCCAGAGTCCGGTGACTGGCAGACGAATCATCAATTTGCGGCCCTTGCCATCTCAAACTGCGTGCACCACGGCAGACTATGTGGCTCGCGACCAAGACACGCACGAGCGGCCAGAGACGAGGTCAAACAGAACACCAAAAAACAGAGGAAAAAAGCAGATAGCGACAAAACGAAAGGAAAAAGAAAAAAAAATGTGCGCAGGTATAGGCCGAAACCGTCGCATGAGAGAGCCTGGCATATCGGCGGCTAAATGGCTGCCATTGGCTGCAAAAGCGGCCGCCTCGTCGCGTCTGCCCTGAAGCCACTGTCTTGCGCTGTGGGAGCTCATTTCGCTACATATGGGGAACTCCGGTGCCCACGGACAAAGACGCCTCCCGCCTCTCCCATCTGAGTTGCGGCGTGCTGCTTTCCCACACTCTTTGTCGGGTTCTCGGATTTGTCTCTCTTTCTCACTGCTCTCGCCCCTGCCCTCGCCCTCTGCTTAATGCGTTTTGTTTTCTGTCTGCTATCTCTCTTTTCTCGTTCCATGTGCCTTTTCCTTACCAATCCTCAACGTCTCGATTCCGCACATGTTGTACACGAACGTGCAAACGGGTATCCCTGCAGCCTTTGTGCCTTTGTACCTCTGTACCTTTCTTTCTTGTCTGCCTTTTATCTGTTTTTGTCTTTCTTTTCCATCCTTGTCTTCCCTCCACCCTCAACATCTCGTTGTTTACAGCCTTCGACAACTGGGCCACAGAATTTTGTGCCATAGAGTCCCGCTGTGTTATCAAGATGCGGCAGACGGCCACTCTGAAAGCGTGCGCGTCTGCCCGCTCTCGTCGACCAACTTTCATTTGAGTCTCTTTTGTTCCAGCGTGCCTACTCGCCTGTATTTTACTATATGCGAAGGCATGGTGACTGCAAGCTCATCTATTCGCTTCAGCACCCATTGCCCGTTGCCCGTTTCTCAAAGTTGGCCGTACTCGTCCTCCATGCTAGTGCATAGTTTACGAGGCAGAGCTGCAAGTTGGGGCCAGCGGAACACAAGCTCCGCAGTCTCGTATGCCATCCACTGTTTTTGTCTTGCCTCTTTGATTTTGCTTTTTTTAGGGAGGGATGGCCGCAGTGCCAGCTACGGTTGTAAGCCAGGCTTGGCTTGCAGACTATATTTACTGTGACAGGATACTCCGTATACGGGGAGTACAATGACAAGAAGAAGGCAGCTCAAGAAGGCAACAAGAGTTAAGTGCTCTTCAAAAAAGAAAACGAGGGATGCACAGGTACTGTAAAAGATGCCTTGCACTGGCTGATAGCCAATATTCTACTGCGCTTTCGGTTGCCTCGCATCGCTGGATGCTTATCACTCTTGTCGAGTTGACGAAACGGCGTCCATAGGAGTACGCTATGCGTCATGGGTTATATTGAGTCGCCCTTGAACACTGGGGGCACTGCTACCCCTGCCTTTTTACTTCTCGTCCCCCAGTGTCTTTTCTGTCCTTTATTTTCTGTCTATTGTATCTCATACCTGGGGACTTTGTATCGTTTGCAGACTACGTGCCCTGGACAGGAGACACAGTGAAGGATATCATGGCACGAAGCGCAAGCCTGAAAGGAAGAAATTCTCCTCTTTCCTGGTCTCGCATGGCAGTGGAAAGATTTTGTTACCTGGAAGTCCCCATTTCCCTGGTCAAATTGGCGCTTCTTCAACAAAAACCCCGAGTGGTGGCCGCAGTGTATGTCTTTTTCTGCTGCTCCTATTTTATTCATGTGTCTTTTATGTGTTTTGTTCTTGTCTTCTTCTCCCTCTATCATGTCTCGTTGACACTGGCCCTCGCCTAATGCGGCAAGTAGCTGATCATCATTCATGAGCTTCGGTCACCGAAAAACCCACCAGGCCCGGACTACGGTCTCCCACCGGCAAAATGGGTCGGTAGGGCGTGTAAGTTCTTCTTGTCTGAAGAGGACCAGTGTTCTCTCAACGTCTGGTGTATTTTAATTTATTTGTCTGTTGTCTTTCGGCCTTGTACACACGCCCCTCTTTATTGATATTCACTCCCCTTGTCTCTCTTGTCGTCTTCACCCGCTCTTGTGCAGTGTACTATGCGGGCAGAAGAGCAGGGATGGATCCCGGATTCCGTATTATGAAAGTTATATACTCGCACATACGAGGGGGGGGGGGGGGTATAACAGAAAATACGAGCAAAGCACAGAAAAAAATAATGGAAAACAATAGATGGCAGACTAAGGGGAAAAAAGAGGCAGGGGAGACACAAAGACACGCCCAGACAGGGGACAAGGCGCCTTATTTACTGGTCCGAGAGTATACGACATGCGAGAGCGCAATCGACCCATGGGCAACAGAGACAAGCAAAAATAGAGAGGGAAAAAAGATCAGAGAGGAGTGAACCCAAAGAAAGAGTCACTTGCAAAAAAAAAAAGTCAAAAAAAAGTCAAAAAAAAAGTCAAAAAAAAAGAAAGAATGGCAAAATAGCCATCCTTGTCGAGGGTGGCTGGCCTGGTATTTCTTGCGTTCTTGCGTTCTCCACTAGGAAGGGACTGCATCACTTACATCTTTCCAATATCGCCTTTCCCGGGCTCAAGCAATCTCATATATAAGACCGCCAGGATGGCTCGCCGTTTCTCATAAAGATTGTTGTGGGTTTATTTCTTCTGTTCTTCTTTGTTTAGTCTTCATCCCCTATTCATTTTCGTTTTACACCCTAAATCTTTCTTGACTCTTCTTTTGTCCTCGGCCAAGAGAGATATAGTGAGTGTTTGTTGTCTTCTGTTTTTCTTGTTTTCTATCCGTCTTTACCTCCAGTCTGTCTTTTGTGTACATCTTCATTCTCGACGCATCTCACCAATCATTACGATTCACTCTCGCTTTACGGACCACTCAACGGAATAAGCACATGTCGAAGTGTTGAGAAATTTTCACAACTACCATGGCTGACAGGCTGGCATTTCTCCTCTTTGGAGATCAGTCCGTCGACAGCTACGCCTTCCTCTCGGGTTTTTACCGTGAGGGAAACCGGGGCATCCTCGCCACAGCCTTCCTGAACCAGGTCGGCGGGGCTCTATGGCGAGAGATTGAGGGCCTCAGCAGGCTGGAGCGGGCCAAGTTGCCAATGTTCAAGACGCTGCAGCAGCTCAATGAGCGGTACCATGCCCAGGACCTGAAGCACCCAGGTCTCGATGGTGCTCTTCTCTGCATCACTCAGCTGGCGCACTACATCGAGTAAGTTCTCCAGCAGTATATTTTTAACTCGTTGACTATTGTATGAAAACAACTAACAGAATAGCCACGCCGAGAAGAACTGGGAAGATGTCACCCGGCATGATCACACGTTCCTGGTCGGCCTGTGCTCCGGTCTCTTTGCGGCCGCGGCCATTGCATCCACGCCATCACTGTCTGCACTGGTTCCCGTTGCTGTGCAGGCCGTTCTGATGTCGTTTCGCACAGGCCTGCACGTCTCTTCTCTTGCAGACCGGCTATGCCCGCCCTCGGCGAGATCCGAGAGCTGGACATACATCTACCCGAACCAGCGGGGGGAGGATGTCCGCCGCATTCTTGCAGAGTTCTGCAGTTTGAACGTGAGTAGAAACTATACTCTCTCTTAAAATGCATGCCAATTATGTACTCACACTTCCCAGTCCATCCCGCCGGCTGCTGCTGTCTATATCAGCGCTGTTTCTTCCAGTAACGTGTCTGTTTCTGGGCCGCCATCAACCCTGAAGGCTCTTGCTGCCTCTGGAAAGCTGGGACGCTCGGCATCGATTCCCGTGCACGGCCCCTACCACGCCTCGCACTTGCACGCCGACGCGGACGTCAAGAAGATTCTCCGCCTGGACGACGCCGCAGTGAAGGATGCGCTCTTCAAGACAAAGCCACGGTCGGCTGTCATGTCCTGCGCGACCGGCACATGGCTCAGCGAGACGACCACGGAGGCTCTTTTTGAGGCCGCCATTTACGAGATCCTCAACGAGCCCCTGCTCTTCAACCGTGTTCTGGACGGCTGCCTCGGCCTGGCCCGCGACTACGCAAGCGGCGACTGCGTCGTGATTCCCTTTGGACCGACTCAAAACGCCAACACGAACACGCTGGCCAACCTGTTGCGCGCAAAGACAGAGCTCAAGATCACCCTCCGCTCGTCTCCCGAATTCGCCGCGACTGCCAGCAGCATCACTGCCAAGCCGTCCAAGATTGGCAACCACGGCTCTTCGTCCCGAGGCAAGCTTGCCATTGTGGGTATGTCTGGCCGCTTTCCCGACGCCGCCAGCCATGAGAAGCTCTGGGAGCTGCTGGCCAAGGGCCTCGATGTCCACCGTGTTGTGCCTGCCGACCGCTTCCCTGTGGCAACTCATGTGGACCCCACGGGCAAGGCCATCAACACGAGCCACACGCCCTACGGCTGCTGGATTGAGAACCCGGGTTTCTTCGACCCCCGTTTCTTCAACATGTCGCCGCGCGAGGCACTGCAGACGGACCCTATGCAGCGCATGGCCATCACCACGGCCTTTGAGGCTCTGGAGATGTCCGGCTATGTGCCCAACCGCACGCCCTCGACGCGCCTCGACCGCATCGGCACCTTTTACGGCCAGACGTCGGACGACTGGCGTGAGATCAACGCCGCCCAGGAGGTCGACACGTATTTCATTACGGGCGGCGTGCGGGCCTTCGGGCCGGGCCGCATCAACTACCACTTCGGTTTCAGCGGCCCCAGCCTGAACATTGACACAGCGTGCTCGTCGAGTGCGGCCGCGATGAACGTGGCATGCACGGCGCTGTGGGCGCGGGATTGTGACACCGCCATTGTCGGCGGTCTGTCGTGTATGACCAACTCGGACATCTTTGCCGGGCTGAGTCGTGGCCAGTTCCTGTCCAAGAAGGGCCCCTGCGCTACCTTTGACGATGGTGCCGATGGCTACTGCCGTGGTGACGGTTGTGCCTCTGTGATTGTCAAGCGCCTGGAGGATGCTGAGGCTGATGGCGACAACATCCTTGCTGTCATTCTGGGCACGGCCACCAACCACTCGGCCGAAGCCATCTCCATCACGCACCCGCACGGCCCCACGCAGTCGGTCCTGTCGTCTGCCATCCTGGACGAGGCTGGTGTGGATCCTCTGGATGTGGACTACGTCGAGATGCACGGCACTGGCACACAGGCTGGCGACGGCACGGAAATGCTGTCGGTCACCAACGTCTTTGCACCGGCCGACCGCAGACGTCCTGCAGACCGGCCCCTGTACTTGGGTGCCGTCAAGGCCAATGTCGGCCACGGTGAGGCTGCCTCGGGCGTCACTGCTCTGGTCAAGGTCTTGTTGATGTTACAGAAGAACCAGATCCCACCGCACGTCGGCATCAAACAGGAGATCAACAAGGGCTTCCCCAAGGATCTGTCGGACCGCAACGTCAACATCGCCTTCCACATGACGCCCTTCCGCCGCACAGACGGCAAGCCGCGCCGCGTCTTTATCAACAACTTTAGTGCTGCCGGTGGCAACACGGGTCTTCTGCTTGAGGATGCGCCTCGTCGTGTCCCTGCTACGGCTGACCCGCGCAGCACACATGTCATTACGGTGACGGGCAAGTCCAAGTCGGCCATGGTCCACAACGCCGAGCGCCTTGTCTCGTGGATCGACGAACACCCGGACACGCCGGTGGCTGATGTCGCCTACACCACGACTGCGCGCCGCATCCAATACTACTGGCGCATGAATGTCACAGCGACTGACCTGGCTGAGGCCAAGCAGGCTCTGCAAGAGCGCCTCCAGGGCAGCTTTGTGCCTGTTCTGCCCGAGCAGCCCAAGGTGGCCTTCATGTTCACGGGTCAGGGCTCGCACTACGCCGCCCTCGGCAAGGAGTTTTATGCGCACGCAGCTGTTTTCCGCGACAGCATCGACGAGTTCAACCAGATTGCCAAGATCCACGGCTTCCCGTCGTTCCTGCCGCTCATTGATGGCAGCGAGCCTGACGTCACGAAGCTTAGCCCGGTTGTTGTCCAGCTTGGCCTGGCCTGCTTCGAGATGGCCCTGGCCCGTCTCTGGATCTCCTGGGGCATCAAGCCGGCTGCTGTCCTCGGCCACAGCCTTGGCGAGTACGCTGCGCTCAACATTGCCGGTGTTCTGTCGGCCAGTGACGCCATCTACCTCGTTGGTGCTCGAGCCCGTCTTCTGGTGGAAAAGTGCACTGCTGGCACACACATGATGCTGGCTGCCCAGGGCTCTCTGTCCACGGTCACGGATGCTCTTGGCGCACGTACCTCGTCGGTCAATGTGGCCTGCATCAACGGTCCCCGCGAGACTGTTCTGAGCGGCGATGCTGCCGAGATGGCCGAGATTGCCCAGCAGCTCGGCGATGCTGGCTTCAAGTGCACGCAGCTCACGGTGCCGTTTGCCTTCCACTCGGCCCAGGTTGATCCAATTCTGGACGATTTTGAGAAGCTGGCGCGCGCCGCCACGTTCAACGCGCCCACGGTGCCCATCATCTCGCCGCTGCTTGGCAAGCTCATTGCCGTCGGCGACAATAACAGCGACGGCAAGCCGGTAAGCCCGGCCTACCTCCGTAGCCATGCTCGCGAGGCCGTCGACTTCCTTGGCGGACTCGTGTCGGCGCAACAGTCTGGCGTTATTGACGAGAAGACTGTGTGGCTCGAGGTCGGCCCGCACCCGGTGTGTGCCAACATGGTCAAGGCCGCCTTTGGCGCCACCACGATTGCCGTGCCCACGCTGCGCCGCAACGAGGCCACCTACAAGACGCTGAGTGCCAGCTTGTGCACGCTCCACTCGGCCGGCCTCAACGTCGACTGGAACGAGATGCACAGCGACTTCCGCGCCTCGACGCGCCTGCTGGATCTGCCCACGTACGCCTTTGACAACAAGAATTACTGGCTGCAGTACGAGGGCGGCTGGTCGCTGATCAAGAACCGCTTCGCCACGATGCTTCCGTCGTCGTCTTCGGCGGCAGCCATTGGGCCCGCCAAGCCCAAGCTGTCAACATCGAGCGTGCACAAGGTGGTGCGCGAAGAGGTCAACGGCAGCACAGTCACTCTCGACACCGAGTCGGACATGTGCCGCGCCGATATGCGCCTCGCTCTCGAGGGCCACCTGGTCAACAACACGCCGCTGTGCCCGTCGACGCTCTATGCCGACATGGCCATGACCATTGGTGACTACATGTACCGCCTGGCCAAGCCCGATGCTGCCAAGGATAAGGATACGGCAGTCCCGACCAACATCTCGGACATGGAGGTCGGCAAGACACTCATCTTTGACGACAGCACCGGCAGCCACATCCTGCGCGTGTCGGCCACCGCACACGTCGACAAGGGCTACGCCACGCTGAGCTTCCACACGGGCGAGGGCGCCAAGAAGACAGAGCATGCTACCTGCAAGGTGCTCTATGGCGATGCCGAGCAGTGGTCCAGCGAGTTTGAGCGCGTCAACTACCTGATCCGGGCACGCATCGATGCCCTCAAGGCTGGCGAGGAGAACGGCACCGCCAGCAAGATTGGCCGTGGCATTGCCTACAAACTGTTCACGGCGCTCGTCGACTACGCCCCGCGCTACCGCGGCATGGACGAGGTCATCTTGGATAGCGCCACGTGCGAGGCGACGGCAACGGTCCGTTTCCAGACATCTGCGAAGGACGGCAGCTACTTCTTCAACCCGTTCTGGATCGACAGCATGTGCCACATCTCGGGCTTTATTGTCAACGCCACCGACGCTGTCGACTCACGCGAGCAGGTCTACATCTCGCACGGCTGGGGCTCGCTGCGCTTTGTCGAGAAGCCTGATGCCACCAAGACGTACCACAGCTACATCCGCATGCAGCCTGTCAAGGACACCAAGATGTTCTCGGGCGATGCCTACGTCTTTGACGGCGACCGCATCATTGGTGTCTGCGGCGATGTGCGCTTTGCTGCCATCCCGCGCAAGGTTCTCAACCTGGTTCTGCCGCCTCGCGGTGCTGCTGGTGCCCCTGCGCCTGCTGCCGCACCTGCTCGCAAGGCTACTGCTGCCGCTGCTGCTGCTCCGGCCAAGGCCAAGAATACAAAGGTCGTTACCCATGCCAACATTGGCAAGGTCAACCAGAAGCTCACGTCCGTCATCACCCAGGTGTTTGACATTCTCGCCAAGGAGATTGGCGTCTCCAGCGACGAGCTTGTCGACAACGTGGCCTTTGGCGACCTGGGCGTTGACTCGCTCATGTCCCTGACCGTCAGCGGCCGCATCCGTGAAGAGCTTGATGTCGACCTGCACTCCAACGCCTTTGTCGACTACCCGACCATTGGCGCCTTCAAGAAGTACCTAGCCCCGTTCGAGACCAGCCGCAAGGACAACGATGCCTCTGGTTCCTCGCTCGAGGAGTCGGGCATCTCTAGCTCCGACTCGGAGACCGACGGCATGAAGTCAGACTCGGAGCTCACCACGCCCATGGAGGAGAGCGAGAACGGCTCCGTCAAGGACGGCGGCGAGTGTGCACCCGCGTCTGGTGATGCCTCGGCCCTTCAAAAAGCTGTGCGCGACACCATTGCCGAGGAGATGCAGGTCGAGGTCGATGAGATCATTGCTGCGCCCGACCTGGCCAGCCTGGGCATGGACTCGCTCATGAGCCTCCAGATCCTTGGTACTCTCCGCGAGAAGACGGGACTCAGCATTCCCTCTGACCTCTTCGTCTCCAACCCGTCCCTCAAGGACATTGAGCGTTGCCTCGGCATCGAGTCCCGCCCACCGCCGGATCCCAAGCGTGTTGTTGTTGTTCAGGTCCCCGCACCCGCTGCTGCTGTCTCGCAGACTCCCCAGCGCGGCCAGGAGATCCGTCTTGAGCCTGCTGACCCCATCGAGAAGCTGCCGCCTCCGACAAAGATTGTGGACCACTACCCGCACCGCAAGGCCTCGTCGGTCCTGCTCCAGGGCAGCCATCGTACCGCCACGCACAACCTGTTCATGGTCCCCGATGGCAGTGGCAGTGCTACATCCTACACGGAGATTTCCGAAATTGGCGCTGACTGGGCTGTCTGGGGTCTCTTCTCGCCCTTTATGAAGACCCCCGAGGAGTACAACTGCGGCGTCTACGGCATGGCCGCCAAGTTTATCGATGAAATCAAGCGTCGCCAGCCCGTTGGTCCCTACAGCCTGGCCGGCTGGTCGGCAGGTGGTGTCATTGCCTACGAGATTGTCAACCAGCTCACCAAGGCCGGCGAGACGGTGGAGAACATTGTCTTGATCGACTCGCCCTGCCCCATTACCATTGAGCCCCTCCCCAAGGGCCTGCACGCGTGGTTTGCCTCCATCGGCCTGCTGGGTGATGGCGACGCCGACAAAGTCCCCTCGTGGCTGCTGCCCCACTTTGCCGCCTCCGTCACTGCTCTGTCCAACTATACCGCCGAGCCCATCCCCGTCAGCAAGTGCCCCAAGATTACTATGATTTGGTGCGAGGACGGCGTCTGCCACCTGCCCACCGACCCGCGTCCGCAGCCCTACCCAGAGGGCCATGCGCTCTTCTTGCTGGACAACCGCTCCGACTTTGGCCCCAACCGCTGGGACGAGTACCTAGATGCGCGCAAAATGACCATCCGCCACATGCCCGGCAACCACTTTTCCATGATGCACGGCGACTTGGTACGTTATCTGTCTCTACTCTTTCAATGCAAATGAAACAATTTACTAACAGCCACAGGCAAAGAAACTGGGTGCACTGATGCGTGAGGGTCTTGGCTTGTAAGAAGGAGTCGAGTTGTTGAAATAGAAAATATTGAGAATTGAGTGAACAATAGAGAGAATGGTGGATGAGATATGAGATGGTGGTTGACGTTGACCGAGATTGCATACACTAGGAAAGAGACGGGATGTCATGGTTTTGTTTTTGTTGCCCGTTTTACTTTTCAAAGCTTGGGACGTTTTGATTTTTGATTTTTTGCTTCATCTCTTATTTTTCTTTCCCCCCCGAGGACAGGTACATTAGTGGAGGATATTCTTTTCTATTCTTCCATTTGGTTGGCGTCTTGTTCGTCTTTTCATTTGATTTTCTTCTTCTTTTCGTCATTGCACTTCTACATACAAAGTCGTTTTTGTTTTACGTTTTACGTTTTGCTTTTATTGTTTTGTTCTTTTCAACCCAGACAGCCTCTAACGGCCTTTTTCTTCGACGTTGGCTTCTGTTGCTTTTCTGTACGCTTTATATCGCGGTTGCCTTTTCCTGTTATAAGGCTCTTTATTGCCTGTTTTCTTTTTTTTCGTAGAGTTCACCAAGATTGACAGTTTAAATACAAAAAACAGTATTAAAATAATGGGCAGTGAGAGACGGAGAGGATTCAGTCAACAAACCAGACTGTAGAATCTAGAACGGGCTTGTTGGACAATTGACACAGGTTGTCTTCAGTACACACACTCTTAAAGAGGATACACAAACAGCCTAGAGCGTCGTCTCAGGTTTCCCTTTTTTCTGCTCTCTGTGCGTTTACGAAGTTACGAGAATAGACATGTATGCATGCACTTGGAGTCTGAACAGCCAGTGCGAGTTTGGAGATTGAATCGGGGAGGGTGACGCAGATTGTGAGACACGGCCAACCGAGCTAGTTTGTGTGTGTGTACGGAGTATGCAGAAGACCAAGGTGTGTGTGCTGGTTGACGTTGTCTTGTCTCTTCCGTCGTTGTGTACAAGTCTCGACGATCGGCAGTGATACCAGGTAGCAAGACGAAGACAAAAGAGGCAAAGCGTGTCCAGGAAGGCTGGTTGCACATTTCATGCGGGGGTATGGTCAAGAAAATAGAAGGAGGCATGAAGAAGACAAACATTAAATAAAATGGAAACAGAACAAGAAAATAAAAAACGCTGCAACGGCTCCAATAATTCCTCTTTAGATTTTTGGGGAACTGTTTATTTTCCCCAGCACTGCTACCTCGGGGACGACTGCAGTTCCCCGGGATGGGCGATGGCGGTAGCAAGAATGGTAGTGTAACGACGAACAAATAAAAGGAACATACAGTAGCCATGAAAGCATCCGGAGAGCAGGAAGTCTTCATGTACGACAGGTTGCGAATGCCAGCAGTTGCAACGAAGTTGTGGTGCTCAGCTGGCACAGTTTGACCTTTACAAATGCAGCTCGGACTGTGTTCGGAATAGCATGCGACGTACGGAGTACATGTTCTTATTTCTAAACTGTCCTTGCTAACATTGTGCACTCCGCGGTTGGTAATATGCGTCCAAAATTTTGTCATATTTCTCCATCTTTCAGATCAATAGCGGGTGTGATTCATTCTTCTCTCTCGAAAACAATCGAGGCTCACCTAATGTTCTTTCATTACGCCTTACCTTTTTGCATCAATTTTATCTAATTTCGCTGATTCGCTGCCGACAGAATACTCTCATTTTAACCACATAGACAGCCTCCACCTCAGTTGAAGATGGATTGTACGTTAGGCGACGACGGACGATTGTTCACCTTTAACCTCGTAGTTGTTTCGCGTCCCAAATTGTACACTTGCAGATCTGGACGTATCTTTCCTACCTGTTTCAACAGCCCCTTATCGAGACAAACGCGTGCCTTTCGTGATTAGGAGACGGGAAGCCGCAGGATCGGGAGATATCGCTAGGAAAAATAGACACCCCAAAAGAAATCGAGAGCGCTTGTCCGTTTTACTGTTTTTATTCGTTCAGCTACCTCCTCTTACCTGTCTTCCGTATCAGTACATATCTCACCGACTGCACCTCCTTGATAGGGGCACTATCTGGGAAACAACAGAGGCTTGATCATGTCATAATTTTGTCATCCTGGTGTGAGTAAAAAGGCAGTTGCGAGTGCTACCGCAAGCCACCGCAAGCCACCGCAATTGCCGCTTCCTTTTTTTTCTCATCCACATATTACCAGGTATCCTGTCTGCCGGCGTCGTCTGCAGCCTCCCGTGTGCGTAGATATTATAAATCCGGGGAAAGTCCGACAGGAATATTAGCATCTTCTCATAGAATCAAACGGACATAGTAAAGCAATGATCAAAAAGGGTTGCATTTACAACTCCAGCGGACAAAAACGAGCCTCGAATAACCAACAGATACCTCCCCTTGTCCACCTTGCTGCTTTCCCGCGTGCGAATTCTTCTCGTCCCGCCAGTTCCGCTCTCCTCTCCATCTGCATCCAGGTCCTCAAGCATCAATACAGTCGGTTTTCTACTTCACTTTTGTATCTCCACAGCTGAACAAGGCAAGGCTCCCCTGCGCAATTCTTCTGTCCAACAAAGGCTTTTCCCACACTTCTGGGATGTATTGCTGTGTACATCTCATTGATATCGCCGCGACTTGTATATGCGCATTTACGGACAATACGTGCTCTTTTTCTGCACAATAATCTGCGCGCTCTCCCCGTTCTCTTGTCGTGCCAAGACAAATCCAAGAAGAAAGAAAAAAAATCTCAACACGCCTCCTTCATTCCGTTTCCCATATTTCAATATGTATCTGGTCCTTCCTGCACGTTCAACAACCTGCACTTATTTATTCAGGTACTTGTAATCGTCAAATACAACGAGAAAAGAGTGGGCCTTCTTACACGACTCCACG
Source organism: Sporothrix euskadiensis (assembly GCA_019925375.1). Classification (NCBI taxonomy): domain Eukaryota; kingdom Fungi; phylum Ascomycota; class Sordariomycetes; order Ophiostomatales; family Ophiostomataceae; genus Sporothrix; species Sporothrix euskadiensis. Next base: position 1,006,172 of record JADHKQ010000002.1, on the reverse strand, counting down.
ATACTTGTTGAACTACCACCACGTATTGTTGCACCCAGCGCTGTGCCATGTGACTGGTCATGTGTGAGCTCACAATACTTTTGTGCAGTGTACACCATCGAGAAGCTTTCTGTAACCATGTAGAACTGTATATATCCTCACGGCATTGACCGTGTTGTTTTGTTGTGTTCTCTGCGTATGGGATTGGTGCTTTCTTGCTGGCTGCTGGCGCGTCCATTGCAGCCACAAACTACACCGCAGATGTTACCCGTTCCCCTCACCGAGCTCACCTTGTTTTTGCTCGTATTTGTATTTTATGTGCTCTGTTTTAAGAGACTGGTCTCGGAAATGTCTTCTTCTCAACTTTTACCTCACTTATGAAACGGCGCAAAAGTGGCTCTCCTGGCGTAAAGGCGCAAAACTCAGTGCCATCTCAACAACAAGCCAGTGTCTATTTTTGGCTTCACCCTGGAGAAAAAGTGGCAGGGATGCTAGAAATCAGAATGATAAGAGTGTATAATAGTGAAGGGGGGGATATTGGGGAGATGAGACACAGCTTTAATCAGCTGCCATGTTGGACGAGAACAGCCTGTGGCCAGAAAGAGGAAGGGAGGGAGGTGGATGGTACGTGTACACAAAGTAATTCCAAGGCACCAAGTCACAGATCCTCAAACAGGTCAGCAAGAATGGCCATCAGTATCCTGGCTCTCAAAAGTAGCATTGATCAAAATCACTCGGAGTATTTACGGTGCACTACCCTTTTCATTTGCTGGTCCACTTCTCGCTCTAGAACACACGTCTTTGCCACCCTTTGTCTTTTCTCACTTCTCCCTGTATATCTCATCCTGTCTTGTCATGTTTTATGATGGTGTGCTCACACCCACCTCTCAGACTTAAGTTTTGTCTGTTTCGATCGTCATCTTTGCGGAAGTCGCCGAAATCGACGACGACCCACAAACGAGAAAGAATGGGTGGTGGGTTTGGAAGACTGACAAGAGGCCAAAACAACCCAGGGCGTTGTACCACGGTTGCACAGAAGAGGGTGATCTACAGAGCCATACCAAAAACGAGACTCTGGTGTTTTTGGTTCTCATGCACATGATTCTCTCTTCAGGATCCGCGTCTCGAATCCGGGACAGGCTCGACAACAGAAATGACAAATTAACATTGGTGGCAACCTCGAAGCTGTGCCGCCACGCGTACAAACAACTACTCTTGGCAATGGATGTACAAAAAGAAAGAGCAGAAAGAAAAAAGACATTGGCTTACGATGATATCCATTTTGGGCAGAAGTAGGTGTCACGGCAGAAAGCCAGAAGTAGCAGACACAGAAGAAGAAGAAGAAAGGCGTTAAGCAGAGGATCAATATCCCTGCGGGCGCACGCAAGCCTGGATTTTGCTTGCCCACACATCCTTGAACACATCCGCACAATGCGATCCACTCTTCAGCTGTGAAGACCTTTGTGTAGTCCATGTCCGTAGATGTCTCTTCAAACAGACGCAAAAGACGTGTAGAGTTGTGCAAAGGCAGCGTATAAGCAGAAGCATGCACGCCTCCTGCATGCGTCGATAACTGCAAAATCCTGCCATCCCTGTTGTTTTTTTGAGGTGGATCCCAGCTGTGACCCCGAAAGGTCACAGGAAAAGAGATTATGACACAAAACAGGACTCTTATACATCAAGCTTGCAATCTGTACGTGGACGGATGGAAAAGGTAAGAACTGTCAAAATCTCACCCTTCTGCCTACGATCACACCCTCTTTCCAATGGCCTACGTTTCTTTTTTTCCTTTTTTTTTTGTGTTGTCACTGGAGGTGTGTTGCCACTGGAGGTGAGCCCGACACAACATACGCTGCCCACGTCCTCTTCACACCCTTTTCGTGGTCTTTACAGTACGGAAAACACACATGAAAGCTGCAGTGATTGCGTGCCATTGCCATATTTTCGTCGTCTTCTCCCTGTCTCTCATCTTTCACATTCAACCACACACGAGGGGATCAGAGACATCCTCAACGTGGCCAGCCTCAAGTGACGATCGAGTCCAAATCAGGTTCCGGAGAGGTTCATGCTCTCTTTACCTCTGTCTTGCTTTTTTCCCCTCGCTTCTTTACATCCCTCCTTTTTCCACACTATTGTACTCTACTTTTCCCCTCCAGTTTATACGTCCTTCCATCGTACGCGTTAAGCATAGTATCTTGTTTGGTTCTGGTTCTGGCCCTTTGTAGGCTTTCTTTCTGCCGGTGTGGCCCTGGGTTTAGCTATCGTGGAAAATCGTAAGAAATACGCGCTAGTCTCACAGCTCTCAAGACTGTTTGTTCCTCTTGCTTGAATATTTATCATCGTTGTCACCTTCACATCTGATGTTAAAGAGTGAAAAATGCTGCTATGAATGCTAGTTTTTCACATTCGTCTTTCCCTCAATAAGAAAGCACTCGCTTCATACTTTTGCTATAATTCAGGACGCCATTATTGTCTCTCACTACATCAATACACCGTTCTTGGCCTCTTTGTTTGTGTTTAGCAGTCACTCAGCATCTTACGCTCGTTCTCTTTGACTTTCCACTTTCTGCGTTCGCTTGTATCTTTCCTCTTTACTTTACCCTTCGCGCCTCCCTGCCTCTATTTGTTTCCTTTTTCATAAAGTACACAATTTACGACAATCGTTACCATCAAATACCCAACATCATAGCCGTCCCCATTACCAGTATCTGCATTCTGGTCTTTAATCATTACCCATATGGCCTTTACCCTGCATTCCGCGCGTTTCCCCCACTTTTCAAACAACCATAACCCCCCCTTCACCTCTGTCTTATGTGTGTCTTCTTTCCTCACATTCGTTTTATCATCTCCCCGCCTCTTATAAGATCATGCCTGCTGCCCCCTGTCACTACCCGTCCTAGATGAGCGAATGGGCAAATGAAGCCGAGTTCCTACTATCGTCTCGTCTTTCAATATTGGCATCACGGTATCTCTCCCTTTTATGTTTGCTCTATTCACTCGCTCCACCCTTTTCTTTCACTTTATTGCTTTTTCTTTTCTTTTTCGTTATGTCTGCGGCATCCAAACACCGCCAGCCCAGGTTGAGGGCATCTTGTGACGGCTGTTTCCTCGCCAAGGTCAAGTGCTCCAAAGCACGGCCCATCTGCTCGAGATGTCTAGCTTGTGGAATCGAGTGTCGATACTCACCGTCAAGCCGGGCTGGCAAGCCAAAGGCAGACAACTCAAACAATCACGCCAACCACAACAACAGCAATAATCACCATCATCACCACCATCACACCACACCCACTCAGCAAGACATGGCTGCCGTTGCCGCAGGCTTCTCACCATCCATGACAGACGACAAGACAGGCTTGATGTATGCCACAGCAGCAGCGGGTGTACCGGGTCTTTATCGACTAGACACCGGATGGCAAGCCCCGGTCGGCATGGATGCTCATCCCGGAAGTGCCATCTCACGCAATCACTCAATCTCGTCTGAGCTGGCCCTGCTCGCCATGGATGAGAGCTCAACTGCGGCCGCCATGGCTGCTGCCACTGCCAACGGCGACATATATTCCACAGGCACGATGCCTTGGACAACACCGCCAACCGACATGTCTGTCGCCCAGTTCTCCGACTCTCCCTTGAGCGGAATACCGATGCACGCCACTGTTCATGCCAACTTTTCTATGAGCCCTGCTGCTGCCACGGCTAGCGGTATGCCCTGGATGGACCCTTTTGTCATGGACATGTTTCAATATGAACAGGGACATCAGCAGATGCATGGTCCTTCACAGCAGCACCAACAGCATCACCAACAGCATCACCAACAGCATCACCATCGGCAGACACATTATCAGCAGCAGCAGCAGCAGCAACAGCAAATGCCTACTCCCGGCAGCATCGCCTCGTCTTCAGTTAACAACTACTTCCCGAGCCCATCTACAACACCTAGTCTGCGCCAGAGCCCGGCTACGGGCCACAAGTCTGTACCTCTCTCTGGCAGCAGTAGCAGTGGGTTGAGCAGAACAAATGGAATGACTGGGGTCGGCTATCACAGCAACTCACCAGCATCCTGCATCTGTTTCACATCCTGCCTGCATGCTCTCCAAGCTCTGCACAATGCCTCGACGCCCGCTGCACCGCCCTTTGATGTCGTTCTGACGCTGAACCGCAATGCTGTCGAGGGCTGCTCAGCCATGCTGGCCTGTCCCCGCTGTATGCGTCGCTCTGGTACACATACGGCCGCTATGCTATTGGCTACGCTGCTGGGAAAGATCACGTCGTTTTATAAGACAGCATCTCAGTCGTATTTTCGACCCACGGCAGCTACGGCAATGGGAGTTGTTGATGGCAGTTCTCAAGGTGAAGCTGTTGACTCTATTCCGGAAGGGCAAGAGGCATCGACACAATCTACGTCTGCACCGCCACCACCACCACCACCACAACCAGAGACTTTGTCACCAACTAGCAACGCTACACCATTTACGGCAGCCGGCTTGGGCCTTGGTGTCAGCCTTGGTGCCTACCAGCTGCAGGGTGAAGATGGCCGCTGGCTCGAGCTCGAGATTCTGAATCGTGAGCTCAAGAAACTCGAAGAAGTCTACACAAGGTTCCGTGAAGTCTGTGGTGACCTGCTATTTGAAGATCTTGCCGTGTCCAAGGCCATGATCGGCTACCTGGGTCAGAACTTGGGCGCAGCACTAGACTTGGTGAACCACCGCAAAGATCTGCAGTTTGTGCAGTAACGAGACTGCAAAACACGTGTTAGGATTCTTCTATTTTTTCTTCTTTTTTATTGCACCTACTATCATGAACTAATGTCTTCTATCTTATTCTTCATCTTACCATAATAGACCTTCCATTTGGGAGGGTTCAATACTGTGTAGTTTATCCACACGACCCGGGCTTAGGATTGTCTCAGTTTACACAGCATACGGAAAGGCGTCGGAGCTTGCACGTCTTTCTTTTTCATTTCCCAAATAGTTCACCATAATACGTCTTAATGCTACTTCCATGTTCATTCTAGTTTCTTCAACTTTTCGCACATTCCGGGATAAGGGGAGTAGCAAGCCACTTTCTTGTCTTGACGTTGCTTGAATTTCACGTGGATGCTAGATAATTGCTACCCACTAGGCATGGATTCTCCACGCGTCCCGTAGCTTGGGAATGTTTTCTCCTTCATGATTTTTGTCGAGGTCGTTATTGCTATCTTATCTGCTGTGGAAAAAGATGGAAAGAATTTTTTCTCGTTTTCTCAGGAATAAACACAAACAAGGCATGGTTAGTCCAGCTCGTCCTTACTGCCCGTAAATAATCAGATAAGTGGAAGCGAAAAAGAACGCAAAATGAGAGAAAACGTGGGAAACACAAGTCACCTGTCGGTTAACGTTGGCAAGTGGTGGAGATGTCCGAAAACGTGCTTTTACTGAAAATCATGCGGACGGACGACGTGGTGGTTGCACATAGGTAGTTGCATATGATGTGCCAGAGGCGTGGCTACACGATAGCAGGATGGTGTTCTCGCACAAAAAAAAAAAAAAAAAAAAAGGGGGGTGTCCAGACCTTTCACGACCTGTCTCCTTCTACGTCAAAGAGACTCTTGCCTACATGCCTTTCACACGTTCACAGCCTATATCGAAAACGTACTAGGAAGGGTCGCCAGGATATACAGGGCCGGATGTTTGTATCTCCCACCCTCTCTGGCTTTGATTCCTTCTTCCGCTCCCACGAGAACCTTGCACATATTACTTTACGATATCGTGCGTGCAATCTATGTCAATATCGTGTACTTTTCGTCTGCAGACACATATTTGCGTCGAGCAAGGCCAACGGCTTGTGAGCCTCCATTGGGCAACTATTTAGTTCCCTTTGCATGCCTTGGCACTTGGCACGATCAACAGAAAAACGGGGTAGTGGAAATATCGCCGACTGTTAGCAATTGGACTCTACACATACAAGATTGTGCAACTCCCAAGTAGGAAGTTTTTGCGGAAGCAGGGCAGAAACTAAACAGTACCAAAACGGAAGCATGTCAAAATATCCAAACAAATACGAGGTTTGAAGCCTCGCTTAGCAGGAGGAGAATGACAAATCGTGTGTGCCATTTTAGGATGCCAACTCAGGAGCATACTAACACTTTCCTTGGCTGAAGAAGCATTCCAATACATGAAAAAGACAACCTTTCATAATGCTCACACATATCGCACGGAGAACGGCTTGGGGAACAAAGTAGGCAGGGCCCTTCACGGTATCCCAGCAGCCGGGCCCACCTTTGATAAAAAATAATTAAAGATGCACAGTTACATCAAGATACGCTCCCTTGTCCGGTAATAAACTCTGTACAGCTGGATCGGGGACAGAACTTGTCAGCGGCATCGGCCACTTCACGTGGCAAATGCCATTATAGTAGGCATTATGCTTAAACTCTACACTAGACGAGTAAAGAGTGTCATATGATCGGGCCTGTGCACGATACTGTTGCATGGGCTGCAGGTTACTTCATACATCAGCACGAGCACATTTGAACGTGGAGAGCCGACGGTAGATCCGGTACGAGTAAATATCTTGCTCCTTTTTTATTTACCGAATGTCTACCTAGTTTTCCTGATGGTGACTCTGTCCATACCAGTCCCATTCGTTCATTCGTATACCGATAGCCAGTGTGACAAACTAAGCTTACACAGCAGAGCCACCCGACAGCTTGATAACCTGGCCTAGATTTATTAGTATGTGGCCTGAAATTCTGGATTTCGGGAGAATATGGTTTACCGTTGATCCACTCGCCCTCGGGGCTGACCAGCAGCGACACGGCCTTGCCAATATCAGCCGGCGTGCCGACACGCTTCAGCGGGCAGGCCTTGACAATGCCGGCATCGATAATTTCCTGCGACATGCCCTTGTAGCCGCCAGGAACGTAATGCCACGAGTTCTCGTCGTACATATCCGTCTTGACACCACCGGGAGCAATGGCATTGACCGTCACGCCCTTCTCACCGCAGTCGACGGAGAAAGCACGCGTGAAGCCCTCGACAGCGGCCTTGGAGCCGGCATACAGGGCGTGATTTGGGATACCTGTGAGTGAGGCAGCCACAGACGACGTCAGGATAATTCTGCCACCGGGACGGCAGTGCTTCAGGCCCTGCTGGGCAACAAAGAACTGGCCGCGGCAGTTGAGGTTGAAGACCTTGTCAAAGAGTTCCTGGGTGACGTCAAGCTCCGACGACCAGACCTCCATGCCCGAGTTGGAGACAACGATATCGATGCCGCCAAAGTGGGCAACAGCCTTATCAAAAAGAGCGACAACCTCGGCCGGCTTGCTGATATCGGCCTGGATAGCGACGGCTTCAGTACCAAGCGATTGCAGCTCAACAACGACAGCCTCAGCAGCCGATGCACTGCTGCCGTAGTTGACAACAACGCTAGCGCCACGGCGGCCGAGCTCAGTGGCAATACCGCGGCCAATACCGCGGCCGGCACCAGTGATCACGGCGACCTTGCCGACAAGGGAGCGAGCGGCGTCGACAACAGGCTCAGACATGTTGATTCGTTGGAGTGTGTTGTAGGTGTGGAGATTCGTGCTGATTGGTCTGCTATTTTTTGACTGCTGATCTGTGGTGGCAACGCAAACTGAGTTGGATTGCTAGAAAGAGAAAGCTGCATCTACTAATACGAGCACTACGTCTCTTATAGGTAGAAAAAGGCATATAGAATAAGTGATGCCTCCATGTCCGAAAGGAACATCCGGTCAAGGAGGCCGTTGTCCATTGGGGAAGTTAAAGTTGGGGGAGAAGCGCACCAACGGGTCCGGTTGGCCACTCCGCTATTGACAAGGAAGACTGATGCAGATATTTCCAGCAAGTCCGGCGTCTGCACTGGCTCTTCCGTCCGTAAAAGCAGCAGCTACGGGCTGGTAAACAGCGCTGTGTGTGCTTGAACAGCATAAACATCCACTAAAGTAGAAACACGATACGCAGCACTACACTATGCTTTAGAGAGCACCCCACGTGTACACGCCAAAGAACTGTAAAGAAGACTTTGAGTTTCCGTTCACCGTCATAGGTAGATTGACCGATTTTCCTACTCTGCTTCGAATAAAGCGACTCGTCCAAAGAGATAGACTCCTGCCTCAATGTTCTTGGGGTGGGGAAAAAGATAAGAGTCAAGTCTTTACTGCCGATTCTTCTGCTGAGCCTTCTTCATTGTGTAGCTTTGTGGGTTTATTATGCGCTGTACATTTCGCGCATTGCGTTCCTATCCAACGCCGCTTTTGGACAACAAACATCCGCATGTTCTACATATCACAAGGAGAAACAAGAGTGGAAAGTGCAAGAGAAAATGAAAAGGGCATCGTTGGAGGAGTCCCGGCGGACAAGCGGAGAGGACGGAGGTGTATTGACTGGACAACATGGCCAGTGAATCTCCTGTCCCATATGTTTGATGTTTGGCCGCATTTCGATTTTGATCGTTACCCCAACGGACGTCCGTGTAATCACAAAATGGGCGAAAATGCTGCGGGAACACAATTTCTGCCCACAAAACAGTCTGCACGTCTTCCAATATGAGCCTGAAAATACAGGCTAGTGTACTAGAAGACTTTCTTTTGAAATGACTTGTTTCTACGGAGTACGCTTTCTTCAGATAATTCACGTTACTTTTGTCCACCTAATGTTAATGATCAATGAGGTGCTCCTTCCATTTCAGGAGCTAGAACTGAAAAGTGGGTCTGACGTATCATTGGTCTGACTTACACCGGCACGGCTACGCTAAACCTTATCGGGACGACCATCGCCCAACGAGTCAACGGCGTGTCAAGAATACGTTCAGATTCTCATAATTTTGTACGTACTTTAGCTATCATTGAGGGCTCCGTGCTTAAATAGAAACCCCAATACTAGCTTGTATGAATCCAGGAGTTTTGCAACAAGTAATGCTTTGGAAAACGGGTTGTCTGTAACCGGCATGAAGCAATCTTTAAACCGAGAGGAGCCGGAGCAAAATGGCATCTGAAAAAGGCATCAAGGATGGCCACAGTGGCAGCATCGGTAGCGGAGGTGTCCTGAGGCGTCTCTCCGGGCCGCTTATAGCAGTATTTGATAGCATCTTGGCACTTGGAATTTGGCAGTATTGTTCTTGGTGGCCTGTTGTAAGTCTTGGAAGACTTGACTTCAGCTCCGCTCAAGCTGCGATAAGTAAGGCTTCTGAGTGTTCATGTCAGAATAGCAAGTAAAATTGTTAAGACAAAGGCTTAAAGAGTCTTCTTTATGTACTAATTCTGATTGTTATTGCTAACGAAGAAAACAATTGAAGAGGCTTTGTTGCAAATCAATTTCCAATATAATTGGTGTAAATGTACGACGTAAAGCAAAACTACCTCCCGAATTGAAATTCAACGGTGAACGCCAGCAACTTTGAAATCCGGAAAATCCAAGTATCAGAAAAGCCCAGTCCAGAAATCCCTACCATAGGAGTTTCCAGCTACCATCATTGAGCCCCTGTTTCTTGTGTTTGTCGGTCATTGTTTGGTATTTGTAGAAAAATCTCAACCAAAACGCAGAATAAAAAAGAGAAGAAAAGTTTAAAAAGAAAAATGAGAAGGAAAATCACAGAAGAGCTTCACCACTCCAGTTGCTAGCCAGGGAGAGAAGCTTGCGGCGAATGCCATCACTGATGCGAGTGCTCACAGCCTCGTTAATGCGCTTGACACCATAGGCCAGGATCTCTGATGGCGTGTCTAGAGTAAAGTGGCTGCCGTCGCTGTGGGTCAAGACGGCTGTGACGCCATCCCCACCCCAGAGGTAGGCTATAATAGCCTGGTCCTCAGGCGTGACGCTGTCGATGGCAACGAGTGAGGCAGCGTTGGCAGAGCCTGCAGCTGTGATATCGCCGGCACCTTTCATGCTGGTATGGCTGCTATGACTCCGTGGACTAAGGCCAGGAGAGATGGCTGCTGGGCTTCCCTTGATGGGAGACCCGACCATTGTCGGCGAGGCACAACCAACTGTGGCCGTAGCAGGAGCGGGAACAATAAGGACGGCGTTTGCGGGCTGTTGGCGTGCCTTGCTATCCACGCGGCAGGCACTGTCGGCCCAGAGGATCAGAACGGCACGGTACAGCGCCGCACTCCACCAGCTGGGACGTCTATCGGCAGGCATTTGGCGCAGAATACGCAGAACCTGACCACAATGGAAGACGGCTTCCTCACGAAGGAAGATGCAGCGCTTGTGGCGCACCGAGGGATCAGCCGTGGCCGACAAGCCATCACGGCGAGCCAAACGCTCGATCTCGGGGAAGTTGGTGACGGCATTGAGCGAGATGAGATGGTAGAGGACCAAGTTGCACCGTGTGACGGCACAGCCAGGGTTCGCCTTGTAGCAGGCCATGGACAGCTCGTACCAGTGCTGCAGCTGGGCCTGGACCTCTTCAAGGCGCTGCATGGTTGAGGCCTTGGTGACCGTACGGTTGGTGGTGCGGCGTGCAGGAGGCACTTCTGGCAGGCAAGAGAGCATCTGGCGGAGATGACAGAGGAGGCCCTGGAGTGGATGGAGGAGAAGACGTAGCTGCTGCGGTGAGAGCGAAGCCTTGCGGCGAGCCAGGTTGTCGTGCAAGAAATCTTGGAAGAGCTCGCAAAGTGAAGGGGTCAATGGTGACGTTGAGGCACTGTTGGTGGATGTGGTGCCTGTGCTGTATGTGCTCTGGGCAATAGAAGCCCAGCGGTCGGCTATAGGAGCAAGCCACAGGGCCTCAGAGCTGGGCAGAGGGCATTGCAAGTCACTGATGGATAGGACAGGCGCAGTGTCGTGAAACAGGCTCAACTCCTGGTCGACCATGACCCAGTTGTAAACAAGGCGGTTTTGCGACTCTCGGTGCAGCCACGAACGCCACTGCAGCTCTGTACTCATAGGGCTGCCCAGGCTCGGCACCATCGATGGCTGAGGCTCGAGCATACCGGCATGTTTGAGCATCTAAATGTTTTAGCAACTGGCCTCAAGAAACACGAGAAAAAAAGAAAAAAAAAAGAGAAAAAAACATGGAAAATGAACTCACCGAAAGATACATGCTCCGCTGGCCCATGGCAATATCCATTTGCCACTTATCGCCACTCCATGCACCCAAGAGGGTAAACAGCAAAGCACACCGTAAGGCGGTTGGATCCGCGGACAACTCAACGTTCTTCTCGATGATATCAAAGAGTGAGATCCGGCAAGTTTCTGAGAGACCAGCAGACAGGTAGCGCGCCTCGGCCATGGGAACTGTGGCGGCACCCTGTGCAATCATAAGCAGGACCAAAAGCGTCGATGCTTGGTTATTGTCAAGCATCTCGTTGGGATCCACAACGCCGCCCACTATAAGCGGATAGTAGATGGCCAGGCTGTGCACATAGCTCTTGAGGAAGTACTCGAGGATGCGTGAAGGTGGCAGAACGACAAAGTTGAAGTTGAAGTCTGCCGCTCCAGGACTCGCTGCTCCATTCTTTGGATACATCCCGGAGCGGTGGATGTCGAGGGCCTTGTGCAGGAAACTTTGTGTGATGGCAAGCATCTTGTCGCGGGACCGCGATGTCAATGGCACAACTTGGGGTACATCTGTGGCATCTGGCTGGTGATTGTCGAGAAACTGCTCAAGAGCCGTCCACGTACCCTCCTGCTTGGACTTCTGCTCCAGACACTCAAGGTGCACAATGGCCGTCCGAGGACACGCCCCAGAGTAGATGGGTGGTGTACAGCGCGCAAGCGGCCAAGCGGCCTCGGATGCGACGACGACCTCAAACTCTGGGATCCCACCCTCGCTGCAGGATGCCATGGCAGCCATATCGAACAGGGATGCTTGTTGCTGTATGTGCTGTTGCTGCTGCTGGCGGAAGAGGCTGTTCCCACAGCCGTGGATATTGCTGGGTACACCGCCAATGTCGCCCATGCCGCCAGTACCGTGACCAACACTGGCCGAGCTGTTCTTGCGCCCCTCGTATTCACCACTGCCAGTCGAGGACAAGATGCTGGTACCACGCGTGTGGACAGAACCCTGCGATGAAGACACTGTCATAGGCTCGGAACTCGAAGAAATGTCGCTCAGCTCGGTCGCAGCAGTAAATGGTGGGATAAGGCCTGCGGCGGCGGCTGCAGCCATGTCCGACTGCCGGCCCAGCTGCAAGGGACTGGCGTACATGTCAATGTCCATAGGATAGTCGGCCCAGATGAGATCTTGATAGCTGTTATCCTGTCCCATGAACTCGTTACCGCCGCCAAAGCCCATAAACTCATCGAGACCATCCACGCCACGGACCGCGTGAGGAGAGGAAAAGTCGTCGGGGCTTAGGTGGGTGTGGACATGCTGTGGTGGCTTCTTCTGCTGGTTGAAAGAATGTGTTGTATCCTGGTGTTGAGCGTGTTGTAGGTGCGGGTGCTGGTGCAAATGGTGCTGCTGCTGCTGCTGGTGATGGTGGTGGAGGTGCGAAGCCGCTAGGCCGGTACTAGGGTCAGAAAGACACATTTCCAGGCCCGTCGTACCACCCACAACCATTTGCTCGAGCCCCAATGGTGACCGTAATGGAGGCGAGTCAAGCTTCATGCCGCCATTTCCTGCTACCATTACCGATGCGTGGTGCTGTTGCTGCTGCTCCAAGTCGATGAATGTTGCCGGCGTCAATGGCTGAGGTCCTCCTGGTTGTGTAGGCGATGTCACCATTTGCGCGGTGAATGCTGCTGCCGCAGCGGCTGCCGCCGCACTAGCTTGGGCTGCACGTACGGCAGCTTTCGACGAACGACGGGCAAAGCGAGCCGCGCAGGGCAAGTTCTTCTCTGCGCAGCGGGAGCATGGTACGCGCTTATCACAGCCTGTTTTGGCATTGGCGCAGTTTTGGCAAGCAATAGGCGTCCGGCCAGCTACCGTGGGAACTCCTCCAGGCAGTGGCTCCATAGGGTCTCTGGCCTCATGGTACGTCGAATGATGCCTTTGCAGCAAGTCTCTGTAGTGGCAGGGTTAGTATCGCTACTTGATTTGAGATAATCCTGAAGTGTGTGGCTATTTGTTTACCTTCGCGCAAAAGAGAGCTGGCATGCGCTGCATCGATGAGGTTTGACATTTGTGTCTGCAATTGAGAGTCTCTGTTAGCTAGTTTGGTGATGGTGAGGCTGTCTGAAAATTTCAACATACGACTTGGGATGTGTCTTTCGAGATGCTCCTTGCGGGTGAAGCTCTTCCCGCAGTATGCGCAGAACACCATGGCTGGAGCCTTGGCTGTTGAGCCCGAAAGCTGCGACTTGGATTGTGAAGCCAGCTTGACTGTTGTTGTCGCTACCGCGTGTTGCCGATATGTGAGCGGGTGATGGGTGATGGTACGTTGTGTATGGGCGTATAGTTCTGCAATGCAGTGCAGACTCGCGGCAGGTGTGGTGTTTGAATAGACGAAGTGAAGCAAAGAAGGCACGCAACAACAAACAATCTCGAAGATAGGAAGGAAACGTAGAAAAGGGGTGATGAAGAAAATAAAAAGAAAGAAGGAGTCTGTTATAAATTGTCTGGGAGAAAAAAAGACGAAGGGATAGAAAATAAAAGAGAAAGCATACAAGAGAGAAGAAAAAATGCCAAATAAAGAAGAGTTCCTAGCTGGCAAGGATTTGTTAAAAGAAGACAGGTAGAGACAGGGGAAAGCTATCCCAAGGCGCAGGGAAGCAATAAAAACCACGACTGACTGTGTCCCGGCATATGGTGTATAAAAACGAAGGGTCCGTTTGCTTTTCATATAACAGTCGGGAAATATTATATACCAAGAGGGAGGGCCAAAAAAACAATATATGTAGAGGAGTAAGGAACGAAAAAGGCAAAGAGAGGGGGAAGAGAATATCAGCACAAAAGAAAGCGAATGTAGTCGAATAAGCCAAAAAGAAAAAAACACAAAAAAAACACACAGATATACAGCTTACTGTTTGCACAGAGTATGAGCACAACACAGTGCACTTTGCGACACCGTGAGGAGGCAGTGCGCCTATTGGAGTAGACTGATGGGGAACTGGTGTTGCGACTTGTATGGTGTATGAGTATGGGGGGAGGGGTGTATTGGGAGAGCTGGGGATATTAACGAGGACCATCAGCTAAGCCCATGGATCATGCTCCGTGGAAGACAGGAAGGGAAAGAAAGACACGCAAAGCGCGCATAGTTCACAAAGTACACAAAAGACAGAAATGGCAAAAACAAAAAAGAAATAAGACGAGGGAGCAGAGACAAGGCGAGGACAAGAAGCGGGACAGGAAGACAAGGGCAGGGGTGGATGAACGGTTTAGGTAGCGGCTGTATCCAAGACATGGTGAAGGGGAAATCTTCCCGACCAGGTTGTTGTCAATGTTCAGCCGCCACTGGCTTTGTATTCCGTTTGTGGAGGAAGAAGAATTTGATTGCTGGTGATTCTTGCCTCATTTTTGCCTTGGGCATCTCTGCTCACCATCGTTGATGGCCGCGCTAGGGGCGGAGAGTAGTAGGAGACGGCAAAGTGGGATCATGGATCGGCGTGCAAGCCTCCTTTTGGCACCAAAGATAGATTGTTGAACATAAGGAAGGGACAGAGGATGAGCTTTGTGGGAGTGCTGCGTGCTGTGTGTACTACATGCTTCCGGAGAAAAGGTGTACAGGCCAGATGTTATGGAAGCACAAAGATGAGAGACAACTGGAAAGAAAAAACACAAAGACGAGAAGTACTGCGTACTGTTGTTGGTGGACGTGCATAAGTATGCAGCCAGATGTGGACCTTTCGGCCAAAGGCTTCGTTTTGTAGAAAACCAGTGCGATATCCATTGGCTTGCATCTCTTCTGCTGTTTGATTCAGTAATTCTGTGTTGTTCCTTTCAACATTCTTTCACCTCGTGTCTTTCATATCTGTTCTCGCGGCATGCATGTCAACTTGCTCATATGCATGGTAGAATAGACATAAAGGGTCTTCTTGGCAAGCGACTTGAATTTTGCTCAGGAGCCGTGTATGGAAGCCAAAGCAGTAGGCACCGAATTTTGGCCATTTTGAGCTTTACGGCTTTGATGGGCCTTAAGCCGACTGATCCAGAAGGCCAAAAGATTCAGGTGGCCAGCGATCCCAGAAGAAAGAGACAGCATCGACACCGAACACTGTAAATCAATTGGGCACGTAAAATAAAATCGAAAGTGCTAAGGCGTCGAGGCGAAGATAAGCAGAATCGACGGGCTGGTGAGCTCTAAGAGTGTGATAAGGCTTGAGCAGGTTCGTGGTAATGAGCGGGTAAACGGCGAGTAGGAAGACGAGGCAAAAAGCTTAGAATGACTGAAAAGGCGGGCAAAAAGCATGATAAGAAGAGACGACGGCCGACCAAAATTGACAAAATAATACAAAGGCAGACTGAAAGCCCCGGGCCAGCAAGGCGTAGGATACAGTTGCAGTTGCCTACTTCCTTGAGCCTATGCGAGATGCAAGCCACGCGAGGCAATCAAGGGCGATCAGCTTATTTGCCATGTTGTGCTAGGTTCTGCGTCCAGTCTTCACAAACGTGCAGCACTTGCTGCGCTTGTTATCGTATACGAGACCTATACGAAGTAGCTGAAAACTAGGCAGATCGAGAGTTGAAAAGCAAAAGACGAAAAGCGAAAGGTGGGTGCAGGCGGCCGTCGACCAAACTATGGTGGAGGCGGGAGCGTCGAAATTAGATTGGGAGCGGGTAGAGTTGCACAGGCGACGACGACGGCGGTCGCGTTGACGGCGGCAATGGGGAGATCATCAAGGAGCAAAAGGAACAAAAAGCACGCTGAGCATGATTGTATGAAAGCAAGCATGAGAGAAAAATAAAGTAACAGTGTAAGCGAGTATCCATAACTGTAGGAAACAATAGCAGGGGGCGCCAGATATCGCACAAGCAAAGACCACAACAAGCACGGAGTGAAAAGAGGGCCACGACGGCGACAATATGGCAAGAAAACGAGACAGCGAATCACTCAAGTCTCCAGCAACGGACGAGCTGCCTGCCACATGGACATGGAGAGCGGGCCATGCATGAGAGAAATAGCCTCGTAGGCAGAAAGCGGTAAGTAGCGGATTGCGAACGACGGGTACTGTGCTTACCTTGATTCTTGGCTTTGTCTGGATTTAGTACGGAGTATCTGTTCCTCTCTTAGGCATGTCCAAGGTCAACACCGGGACTCCTTCTCGCAGGTGATGCTCCTCTGCTAAACAGCGCCAAAGAGGCCAATATGAGGCCAGCGATTGCTTCAGCGCGGGACGGTTGAGACAAGTCTATGGCCAGGCACAGATCCGCAAAGATAATGGAAGTCACAGTAAGAGAGGGTGGGGAGGACCAGTGGAGGAGATGAGTTGCAGTGAGGCCACAAGTCGCTGTTCGAGACAGCTCACCGAAGACAAAGTTGGCATATGGTTCGTGGCCTGGGCTTGCTGAAGGCGAAGAGGTGCTGCAAAATGACGGTAGGCTGGCAGGCTGTAAAGTTGTGACAGAGGAGAAAAGTGAGGTTCTCAAAACAGCGTGCAGATAATAAAAAAATAAAAAAATAAAAAAAATAAAAAAAACAGAGACGTTGGGCGGCGGCGAATAGGAAGGAGCAACCAAACAACACCGCCCAAAAGGGAAATAAATGAAAGCGAGAAATAAGGGAAAGAGCAAGGCACACCCACACACAGTCTTGTTCGCCCCTTCCTCTTATTGGCCACAGTGCACTTTGAGAGAGATGGAACTAAGTTGACGCAAGTTTCGGTATAGCACGAGAAGAGACACGCTCAGCCGCTTGTCTTTCCTAATGCGAGTAAGGGCAAAAAAGTACATACCATAATATGTGGATGTCAAGAGACAGGCCATTCACGAACCAATCAAGCCCTGGCTGCTTCTTGCTTCTTCCGGCCGGTACGATGCCCTCCTTCCATGTGTTTTGTGTGGTTAACGTGCATCGCTCTTTCCTCAACACTCGACGGCACTAGCGATAATGCAGGCGCACCCCCCTCCCCTCCTTCCTCTTTGCAAACAGCCCTCCTAACCTTCCCACTCGTCCCACCATGGCGACAGCCTCTTTCTCTCCCTCTTTTCTTCTCTGTTTTGTCACGAAGTCGAGGTATCTTAACTAGTCGCCCGCTCTTGCCCAAAAAAGTCCGCGGATGCCAAACTTGCACCTGCTACGAAAATATTGTACAGAGCAGACATTTTTAGTAGGCGCCACCGGGCATACACAACATGGCCTCTTGCTCTTTCTGTTTTCTTTTTCTGACCATTTGTTGTTGTAGATACTATGTGTGCCTGGTTCCTTCCTGCACTCGCAACGGTACAATAACCTCTTTAGCCGTTCCATGTGTTCCTTCCCCACGCAAACACTGCGCCGCACATCCCACACCACACCCACTCGCTCCTTCTCGTTCTTCATCCACTCTTTTGTTTTCGTTCGCGTTCTTCCTTTTCTTCCGTAACCTAATTCGTAGACCAGCCACCTTTCATCTGTAACCTCACATCGTGGCTTTTTTTTAGAAGAAAAAAAAAGAAGAAGAAAAAAAGAATCGTTCTAGTCTCTGCATCCTACATCCTTTTGATTTTCTATGTTTTCTGCCGCCACCCGTTCTGTGACATATGTTGCACGATCTGTGACATTAGCCGATTGGAGCATGTGTGTTATTTACATATAAAACGCCTGCTATAGGGAAACAGCCATATGGCCTTGAATGCTGTCCTTATAATGTTCCATATTGGGCATATGGGGAGACAAGGTTCGAGCTTTCGTCTTATGTGCCTGTGAGAAAGGCTAAAAGAAAGCACATAGGGGAATGCAGCGGAGAGAATATTAAATAAACCGATTACTGTCGACTGGATCACATATACCCTCCAGCCTCTGGCTCTGAAAGAAGCTACTCAGAAATGAGTATGTAAAATTTGGTCGGGGTTAAAAATTTGAGTCCTAGATAGGAAGTGTTCCAATAAGGTTCCATACACAATATTTGCCTCTTGCTACATAAAAAATCCTGTCGAGTCGCACACATGCATAGACAGACCGGAAGCATTGTAAACAACGAAGGCAACAGAAGCGATACTGACAATAATGCGTTAGAACATTGCATACTGACAGAATACTTTTTTGTGTATGTTGCGTCTTAAAAAATTCTTCTTACGCTATTTTCGATAAAACTATTTCACCACTTTTCTTCGTTTGCTTCTAATTCTACTTTTTTTAACCTCAACGCCGTTATGCAACCGTGTTTTATTCTATCGTACCATGCAGTCCAATCAGTAATTTTTGAGCAAGGATTGAGCGAAAGAAAGGAGATGCGCTCGAGCCCAAAATACATTTCAAAATGTAAGTGAGTACGCGCATAGCACAGGACACGCAGGTCACGTAGGGCATCTTTGGGTACATTGAGTGACGAAGCACAGCGGCAAAGACACAATGTACAAACACAAACACAAAGCATGCCAACAGTACCCGCATATGGTCGCCGACCCAGGACCCCGGCCAGCCTGCATTTGGTGATTAAATAGAAAAGGAGGCGAAATAGAGGCAGGGCGGTTGAGAGACAAGCAGCCTTGGGCCGCTGTACTCCATACTGTGTTTCAGTCCTGAAGTGGACAATACAAGTAAAAAGAAACACATTGTTAGAAAGAGAGCCAACAGGTGCTACTGCTGCCAACCGGCCACCATGTTGCTACATCCTCTCGGCCGGCCGGGTGGGCATCTAAAAAAGAGCGACGAAGACACCGGGGGACGGCTGGAGTGTTGTCTTTCGCGTACTGGCATATTACCAACAGATATGCCATGCCACGGGATTGCGTCACTGGACACATTTGTCTGTGTGGTTTAATATGTACAATGCAAAGTCAGAAAAGAGACAGCATACACAAATTCTTTTTAAAGAATGAAGAGCAGAGCGAAAGTGAGGAATATAGCCTCTAGCGAAGTCAAATCATTGCAGCCCGAGAACGTGGAGATCTCATTACAGATGAAGGTTTTTCTCCTGCCAAGCAACTGTATTTTGAGTACGCCTTTGCCCAGGGGCCATAGCTCTAAATACGAAATCTAAAAGAGAAGCAGCTTGGCCATATACGATTCCGTCTTTGCAACGTAATCACGGCCTATTTGAGCCACTAGTCGTCATTCTTCCCTCGTGAAGGATTATCCACAATGTGTTTATTGACAAGGCTTGTCCCTCTTTTGCTTTGTTTCTCCTCTTGGCCGTGGCCGATGCCGTAGCCGCTTCCGCTCCCGCCAACAGCTCTTATTCCCCCGCATGCTGCCTATACTAATATTTGAATACTTGTTTGGCTTGCGTGATGTTTGAATTGTGGGATGAGTGTTGCGTAGGCCCACGCAGACATTTAGATTGCAAGAAGGAAGAATCTCGGTGGTTGGGGTAGATGATAGCAGATACAGCAAGCTACGGAGACCCAGGGTCGGTCCATTTGTGTCCCTGAAAGACAATAAAAAGGCACCCAAACGAGAAAATTCTCCGACCTGCCGTCTGTAATACTGTCATGAAGAGTGTGGTTTTCTCTGGAGGCGCTGTGTAAATAACAGTCTAACTTGCCAAAAGTCTATTAAGACAGTACCTCCCGTCGCAAAAGGGTCCCCATGACGACATGTACTCTTTAGGGCCGCATCATTTCAAATTAAGACTGCTTGCTATCGTGTGCAGTATTATCGGCAGCACGCGAAATAAATGAGCCGATGGAAAACCAATCATCAGAAGAGAGACTGAATATGATAGAAGAAAGAAAACGCGCAAGCTCATGCTTTTCTGTTCATTTCATACATTAGGAACAGTCCGCCTCAGGTGTAGTAATTGTAATGTATTTGAAGGAATACTGTAGATCATGGAGATGAAAGGGACAAGATCAAATGGATTGAAGAGAATATAACTGGCGAGAAAGGGGGAAGGAGGTAAAAACAAGCCTTTTAGCGATACTACTTTTAGTTATAGTGTCAGCGAGCTCCTCTAAAAATTAAGTTTAGATCCATTGGTCTTTGCGCGAGACCGAGCGAAAAAAGACAACATGCCGTGGTTAATGAACGGGTGGCTATGTCCATTACAAAGCGATGTGGCTCAGCGCTGATCTGGGCACGGTATTGTATGCCGTAAGATTTGGGGTCAAGAATAGGAAAGCAAGCAATTGTAGAGTAAGCAGGAAACTCTGCATGCATTCTTGGAACCATGTCGAGATGACGCCTCAGAATCGCGACACCATTTAGAAACCTCATAGAAGTAACGGTGGGGGATACAAATTGCCCTAATTAAGCAGACATGACGGTGAGCAAAGGGACAGAAAGAAAAAGAAGAAAGAATAAAACTGCTGTGGTACTTGAGCACAGTAAGGAATGAAAGAATTGAGAGGCTAGTGTTACTATTTCTGCGAATCATCCTTTTGTGAGATGCACAAACTCCAAAAAGGGTGTACCGGACAGCGATATGTTTCTTCATTTTCAGCCATGGACAGAACAAGACAGGGAACAGGTGTCATTAGATGGCTGTAGAACTGTACTTTGAGCATGAAATCACGAGAGTTATTTCAGCACAATCCAAAAAGTCGCCCCAGTCTTCTGCTGAACTTCACCTTCGATCCTCAATCATTATCGATTACGAGTTTTGCTTCGACTCGTGATCACGCCTCTTATTAATCAGCTTTCTTGGCTACATTTTCTTCTGTTTTCTGGCATTTCCTTCTGCTACCAAACTCTTACCATCGGGCCATTTCCGTCGGCCTCTTCCAAGCGAGAACAGGAAACCTAAGCGTAACGCCCGCCTTCATTCGGCCAGGGTCCCCTCCTGGGTCTTCCAATCGGATGCTGCCTTCAAGGGCAAAGAAGAGGGAGTAAAATACGGCGTAGATGTCACGAAAATAACGGTGCATGTGCCTCAAGTGTGCTGCAAGCCTACGGCGCGGCCTCTTTTACTCTTTTTTTTTTTTTTTTTTTTTTTTTTTTTTTTTTTTTACCTTGTATCCTCATCACGCCAGGCCTGTTTGCGCAAAACGGCTGACATGAAGGAGCCGATGCCGTGAAATAGAAGGAAGCCTGGTCAGCTGAGGAAGCACGGCAAGCCATGTTCATAGTCACTTACGTAGAAACGCAGAACAGTTTCAGGGCTGAGAAATCAAGAGAATCCCATGAGAAGTGCACATTCGGTTTCCTCGGGACCGAAACAATACATATGTCACAATAAGTGCTTAAGAAGAAGACCAGCGGAAAGGCCAATCATGCAAAAAAATGCAGCATTGGGGGAAAGTATAGATGGGCCGAAAAGGAGCAGGAAAGGGCCAGACAAATTCTGCACTTAAAGGGCGCCGAGAACTGCAAGAATTCGTGTCTTGCCTATTGTGCACCCACGCTTGTGTCTCCCCAGCTTAGCAAAATCCATGCAGGACAAAAGGCACCAAAACTAGATGCATAGCTCGTGAAGAATTACACAAGCACAGAATCATAGAAGCGACCATAAGAGAGACTCGTCTCAGCCTTGAAAACGATCCTTGAAATATCTAGTCACATATACGCTTCTGTTGAATAAAAGAGTAAACAAAACAAACCAATATTAAATGGACATCGAGACAAATATGGTCCTTGCCACGATGGCCTAGGCAAGATAAAAATCCCATGTCAAGCACAAACGAGATTAAGAAAAAGCCACCATTTCAAACGAATTTTTGCACGGGCACGTTTCACTTTTTCATCTTCCCCACCCAGCCGGTAATCTGGCACGAACTTCTTCCTTTGTCTTGCTTTCTTCACCGATTGTTCGCCAGAGGCCTGTTCAATATTCTAAGCTGGAACAATAAGTGACAAAGCAAACCCCACCAACGGCAGCAAGCAACCAACCGCGTATTGTTCTTTCGATTTTCTGATAGCCCTTAGCTTTGCACGTGGCACACAGTACAGGCACCGCTCTATGATGTTTATTTTAGTGCTGAAAGCTGTGAAACAGAACACATATACGGCGAAGTCACAAAGACGTAGGGGATGAAGAGAAAGAATAATAACAGAGATGGGCATCATGGGCCATATCGTGCGAGATGCAAAAATACGAGCCAAGCAAAGAGTGTCTGTGCGGGCAGAGCCCGAGGGTTCCGTATGCAAGACCCCGGAAGACTTTTTAGAGGCACAACATGGTGATTCCGTGCGCAGGCTCACATTCAAATACGATGAAGGGATCAGCTCAAAGAAATCGAAAAGAAGAAATGTCGTAAAACTAGTGGACAGTGCAATAACCGAAATGTCGTGTTTTTAATCATCCTACTGGATATTTCTGCCTTGTCGGAACACAGCTACGAGAATTAAGTGCCAAGGAACGAGAAAACGTAAAGCAGCCAAAGCTTTGGGCGGTGCATACTCAAAGTAAATAAAGAAGCACGATCAGCAAAGGCTGAACCTGCGGTCAGCTTATTGACCTCGGGGACTTGTGTCTCCCATCATTTCCTGACCGTTAATCCTCACCCGTCACCGTACTTGACCTGGCATCTGCGTATTCCGTGGACGCTAAACGAACAAGAACACATGTGCAGCATCCCGAAGAGGCGCGAAACATGCTTCCCAACCGCCTCTGCTGTCGTTCTCCACGTATCGACGCCCACATCCAGCCCCTGGCTTACAAAGGACTTATTCAAGCACCCTTACGATATACGCCACAAGCCTCTGATTATCCATCATCCGAGGCCCCTAGCCCATCCAAAGTTCACTGGAGTTTAAATAACTGAGGCTGCAAGACGGAAGGGGCATACAATCAAAGGAAAGAAGTAAATAGAAGAAAGTAAGACAGTTTACCAGTGAGGCCGTCACACAAACCGACCAGCCCAGGACGTGTCGGTCAGGCCTTATTTGACAGCCAGCAATCCACGCCCTGTCTTTCTTTTGGCTGTTTGGCTTCCTGTCTCGGTAGAACTTGGAGGTTGAAAGCCCCTAATCCTTGTCACAGTCACCATAATCAAGAAAAAAATTAAAGCTGTATGCGAGTTGTGGTGTCGCACTACATCCTTTTTGGGGCATCTTCCTCTTCACAGCGCAACAAACAAGAAGGATGCAAAAGGAATATAACCCCTTGTCGCTGCTTGTACGTCTTGAGATTTCGTATTGGGGATGGCCAATGATTAAGATCCTTACAGGGGGTGACACAGGGCAAGTAAGAAAATAGCACACAATAAACATTCCGAGAAGCGAAACCTTCATTTCTATCAGCATCTAGAAGGCCATACACCGGGCCTCTTCTTTATGGCCGTGTCATTGTTGCTTTTTTTGCTCGTGATTTATTTCCAATCTCACAGCCTCGTAACAAACCATGGGCTTGTGCATACTCGAGCAGAAAAGAAACCCGACACGTTATGTAGAGTAATATATCGGTGAAATGATTTGGAGAACAGAGCCATTTAGGGTCTTATGAAAAAAATTCCAATTCAATAACGACGTTGTCTTGGATCTCGTCGCCGTTCAGTGACAAGACAGTCCCATATTGTGTGTAAGAAAACAACACAGGACACAGCCTGCAATCCTCGCTGCTCTTGTATCACCGCTATTGCAAAACTTTTCATCGAAGCGTTTAGTCAGGCATCCTGTCTTTTTCTTTCTCCACTGCCAGCGAAGAACATTCTTTTCATGTTACATGAACAAGCCACAAACACACAGAAACAGGACTCAAAACTCTCGATGCACGTACGAAAGTGCCCCTGGCTTGCCCCCACCAATAGAGCACTGACGGAATGGCGGACTGAGAACCAAAGGGACCCTCTATTCATCCCATTGATTCACCAATTCTCGAGTTCCCGCCCTCCATGCCCCTCAACACCTCCAAAATGCAGCTGGCCGAGACGTGCAGACCGATTAGCTCTCGTGGCGCTGTGGCGCCGTGTATTCTAGCCCTCGTCATTTGATCGTGCATGATTCGCTGTCGTTGGTCAATATTGGCCGCCTTTGTAGCAGCGCCTATTTATTACTTGGGGTTTTTTTTTTGTTTTTCATTTTTCTTCCTTAACAAAATCCCAGCACTGAGCAGTAACTGTTTTTATTCTCAGAGTCCCAACACAGCGCTACGTTCTGGTTCAACTCATGATTGTTTTTTTAAAACCTATTACATAGTGTTTTTTTTTGTTTTTCTACTTCTCGATCAATGTACCTCTGGGTTACATTGTGAAGAAGCAGAGGTGGTGGAATCCTGCAAGGCCACCCACGGCTGTTCGTTGTCCATTTTCCCACCCTTGCTTTGAAACCGAGAGTTCATAGCCAGTGGTTGACAGCCAACCCTCCTAGATCACACCTACCATCGTCTGCATCTCATCGCTGTTTTTTTGTCTCACTGAATCTACCCACATTCTTCACAGTGATTGCCGGGGAGACCCGGCGATCGGTCGCATCTGGCTCGGCAGCAAGCCGAGACTGACAGCAAGTCGAGTTGTTTTTCTTGGGTCAATGTCGAGGTCTAGGTCAAGGTCCAAGGTCCAAGGTCTGGGATATGAATCCAAGTCCTAGGAATACCCCAAATAGGTCCCTTTGATACATGACTATTTGGCTGTCTCGTCCTCTTCTGGAACACTTGACTCTACCAATTGCAACAGCAGTTGTGCCAACGCACTATCATGTCTAGGACAACGGATCTTGCCGAGTGGGAGCAACGGATCTGTCCAAGGCCGTACAATTTTGATAGAATAAAGACTACTTACAAACCCTTACCTTCAATATGAAATATTCTGTTCCTAATTGTCTCCCACTGCTGTCTTCTACATTCGCGGAAAGTGCCACGTGCAGTACATAAAGCGGAGAGTCGCGTATCGCTCGCTAAGCTATTCGAAAGACGTGAAAGAAAATATAGAAAGAAAGAAAATACTTAACAACTCTCCTACATCTGTCTGACAGCAGCCATAGTCTTGACCCAAAATATCTACTTTCATCGCACTGTCTAACTCTTCTGAAAAGGAAAATGACCCGTCGTTTTATTTTTGTTCCGCTTGATCTCGCTGTTTTGACAGCGAAGGGGGAATGCAAAATCCAACAATTTGCACCTGATGCCAACCGACAGGTAGGCAGAGCTCATTAATGCCACCAAACGCGGCACATTGAGTAATTTAGATGAAATTTTGGCGACCGATACTGTATGCCTTTATTTTCCCCGTGCCTTTTCGTTGCTCACTTTCCCCAGATACATCAACCAGCGACTCCGCTTAAGCGACCCTCCGATCTAGACCCGCGACCATCTAGATAAACTTCCTCAACCATCGCGTGGCCTCGAAACAAATTTTGATCAAGGCTCAAAATAGCAGTTCTGCTAATGTTCTGTATTGCATTCCATCTGGATCTTTTCGCAGCATATTGCCCCTTCGAAATCGGAGCCTTTGTTGCACCGCGTTCCCGGAACGACGAGTCTCGATTTTGTCTCTTGTCTTCATTTTCTATATCATCCCGATGCCTCGCCTGTGGAGACTTGGTGATGAATTGAGAAGGTGGGTACGCCTAAAGGTCTTCCGAGACGGCAGGATACAGCTTTTTCTCCCGGGCAAACTACAAAAGACAGAGCAATTGACAAACCCCAAAAATGTGAAAAGGCATGATAGGCGAGATAGATAACAGAAAACAGAGTTGGAAGGAGCAAATACAATCAAAAGCTTGGCACAAAGTCTCCCAGCTAAAGAGAATGTACATGTAAACGGCAAGGGAATTCGAGGTCAGTTATTATGAAGAGATTGTTTCTTCGTGGCCAGTTTGCTCTAGACTTCCATCATGAAAACAAGCCATCAAAGGCACCGTGATGTCTGAACGTGTAGAAAATAAATGATTTATGTGAAGACAGAATGGCGTCGAATTTCTACTTCTTGTATTGAAATCCCATAATCGTACGCCAGTTCGCCAGGTTTAAGATAAAGAGAGAGAAAAGGAACACAGGTGTCACTTTAAGGGGGGGAAACGGCTTGAAAATTTACAATCGGCTAAGCTCACCCCAGAATAATTTAAATAAATGAACAAAAACCCTCCAGTCATTAAATATGTTCTGCTACACGTGCTTGCCCCTGATATAGAAATTACCTACGTACGGAGGATACGCACACGTTTGCATAAATCTGTAATTCAGCCCGATTTATGGACTCCTCGTTGCCCGGTCCTGAAAGCTTCAGTATCAGGATAAAAGAAAATGGCGAAGGGGGGCGTGCTTGTTAAGACTGGCTGGATGTTCATTTGCAACTGCAGCAGAGGTGAGAAAAACATTGCGTTCATCTGCCAGATATTGAAGGATGACGCATGTTCATTAACGAAGCAGACGCAAAGACGGGAGGAAGCAGAGGAGAGGAGACTAGAGAAGAATATCCCGGCATCCCGTCCACTAATAATACATGGATAGGGGAATGAACGAGGGAGCCAAAATGCCAAAGAAATAGAGTATTTGACGTCCCGAAGGAGCAGCGAAGCAGATAGAGTAAAGGCACCTGTGCGGCTGGGGAGGGGAAGAGAATGAGATTCGGGGTTGGAATACTCAAACCCAATCTATAATAAAGCGGTAGATAGAAGTGAAGTTGAGGATACACTGTTAAGAATAAAAATAAATTTGTGCTCGTAGGTATTCGAGTTCCATCTACAGGCACACTCCCCTCCAACTTGAAATGATTTGAAAAAGGAGGGTTGGCATTTGTTTAGACGACATGCTATCATCAAAACACTCACTTGGGGTGTGTCTCCGGCTGATATGTAAGCTTCCACCGGCTCTCCCTACCTCTTTTTGACGTTGATGGTTGTCTTGGCCTCATACAGGATGGTGCGCATAAGCGCGGTTCGGAAGAGACACACAGCCTCGAGGAATTGTGCATCTGCATAAAAACAACGAGCAGACTGTCACTTCGGCTACGAGGCATCGTGAAAATACTCAGCACCGCCTAAATAACGTTGCCTGCTCGATGTCCCGTCCCGTCTGTTGTTGTTGTTTGATATGCAAGCAGCACACATCTTAACCTCACCATCATTTCTTGTCCGTTTTGGCCCCATTCCGGATGACGCAATGGCAACTCGGCAAGGTACCGTGATGTATTCATCGCATCAGTCACTGACATAAAGATGGAGAGAAGAGGGTGTCATCTGTCGGATGTAGTAGTCTGGTTTTATTTAGATGTGTCTCGGCGGTCGGCAGTTCTTCCAGATATCGTGACATTCTAGTTACAGCAGCTTCATTTTTGTATTCGGATTTGTCAGATTTCGCACGTACCCAAGCCTTCCAACACCAGCCCGCACTGCATTCGCTTCTTCTCACGGTTGCTGTTTGCAATAGGTTCTGCAGGGGGTACCGTATTGTATTTACCCAGGAGTATAGTCGGCCAGCGTGTGCTAACATGTTGTCGTATACTATCTGTATACGACGTCCGAGCGCAGTCGAGATTGTCTGCATCAGTGTGTACCTTTGCATGCTGTTATTCGTGTTCGTCCTCAGTCTGACACGGCGCTGCAGATACAAGACGTCATTCGCAAGGGTATCCTGGTTCTGTGCCGAATCTCCTCCGAAAGACGCCCTTGCTCGGACGGCCATCGGGACGGGTTAAAGTCTTGGCAGGCGGAGAGGGTAGAAGACAACAGCCCCCAAAACGAGGCCGTCAAAAGCGTAGCCGCCCCGGTCCCCAATATTGCTGGCGACGATACAAAGCATGCGCGGCAAAACATGACGTGCGTCTTTCTTTCTGCAGCAGGGATCAAGAGGAATCCAGGAAGATGATGGATGGAGCGTGATCATAGGGAAACGCCTTCCCAGCAGGGCGCAGCGATATGGCAGCAGCAGAACGGGCCGCCCGTTAGATATAAAAAAGAGATATAAAAAAGTTGCCAAAGGATAGAGTGGAGAGTGTAAAATAGATCGGCAAACGACCCAGAAGAGTAAAAATAAGCGAAACGTCTGGAGTGAGAAAGGGACGAGAGTGTATTTTCAGCGAGTATTCACAAATACAATGGATGCACACCATCGATGCACATCACCCTGCAGCAAACACAATGCAGCAAGGCTGTGTGGGCCCGGCCAGTGCAGACTCAGGGCCGGTCAGACGTCCCATTAATTTTTGTTTCCTTCTTTCCTCAGTCCAAGATCTGCGGCCGGTCGCTGGTATCTTTCTTGTCCTCTTCCTTGAGGCGCTGGACAAGCTTTTCTCTCAAAAAGTCGCTGAGACCGAGTCTGCCGTCGGTGTTAGTGGCGTATATGCGTACATATGCAGACCATGATTCAGAGACGGTAACTTACATTCCCTCATTTGTGAGGATACGGTAGCTGCCGGACACTTGGAAGTTGTCTTGCAGTTCGCCTGTGCTATCGACCTCAATGCTGCCAAAAATATCTTCGGGCCAGGCAATGCGTCCAAAGTCGGGAGGATTGCGGAGCTAATGCGGCTGTTAGAAACAGTAAAGAAAATGAACCAGACGTAGAGAAGAGGAGTGCCATACATCACTAAGATGAACCCAGCCGCCGACGCCGCCACCGCCAGATCCGCCTTGTTGGACCGAGCCGCTGGAGCCGGTGTGGCTCGCGCCGGCATTGCTGAAGATTGTACCGCCCGGCGCCGCAAAGGCTACAGCCTGAGCTCTAAGCCCGTCGTCTTTGGCGGCATTCTCGCGCAGCACGTCGTTCAGGATATCCATAAAGCGGTCGTTGGCGACAAACGAGCGCGGCGTCGGAGGAAGTTCGGTTGTTGTTCCGACGGCCGTGACTGCGGATGGTGTGGGAGTATCGAGGTAGCTGAGGAGATATGATGGAGGAAGAGTTGCTAGCCGGTAGGCTTTCTAGAGAGGGGTTAGCATGGGCCATTCCAATTGACATCCAGAGTTGATGTCGTCGAAATTAAATGGTAACTGAACTTACGATGTGGGGGTTGATGGATAGGGCGCTGCTATACGCACGACAGAACAGCTGGCCGAAAGCTGCAGGCGGTCTCCGTGATAGTATCCTTTGCGAAAACATTGTGTATGTGTGGATTTGTGTCTGAAAATTCCAAAAGGCTGTCGTTAGACTTCAATTGTCCTCTGTAAAAGATGGCATGTCGTCATGAAAATACTGGCTGTGGAAAGACCGGCGACTGCTGATTGGTTGGGCCGTTGGGCGGTGAAAGCCCCACAATAGCTGTCGTCCCAAAATGGTGCTTAATGGTAAATGGTGGCGGAACAAACAAGGGAAAGAGCGACGCGAGATTCTGCCCACCAAAAACGCGTGTTTTGACGCGTCCCACCAAAAATACACTTAAAGTGGCAGGAGCAAAGGGCAACACCCACCACCACCAGCAACGAATTGGTGAGGAAGGAGCAAAGGGCCATTTCTCAGCATCACTACACAATCTCACGCCACTCAATCCACTTTGACTTCTTTTGCGTCTACTTTGGCAAAAACGACCAAACGACCAAACGACACGTACTTTGCCCGTCCAAGCCACCATTGACACGAACTACAGTTACGGACACACACGAGCACGCACAAGCACACGAGTCGCCCAGCATGACGGCCGACGCCGTGTCCTCCGAGGCGACCGCTGCCCAGCTGAGCCCTCGGAAACAAAGACAGACCAAACCACTGGCCGACAACATCTTTGGTGCCCGGGGCAGCGGCTCGGGAGATGTCTCAAGTACACCAGCACCCGCGATGCTCTCTTCGTCACAGGCCCCGTTCTCGTCCTCGCCCGCCTTTGCCACACCGCTGCATCCCATGCGGCCCTTCGTGCCCGGCGAGGCACGATCGACTGCAGCCGCCGTCTTGGCCACAAACGTCCCTGCCGCAGCCCGACCAACAATCCTGCCCATCATCCTGCCACCTACCACCCTGCGGCCTCTTGCGTTCCGGACGTTCACGAAGAAGCACAGCCTGACGCTGACGTCGTCGGCGCTGCAGGAGCTGGCCAACTTTATTGGGCGGCACTGCGGCTCTGGCTGGCGTGAGGAAGGGCTGGCTGAGCGTGTACTCGAAGAGACGGCCAAGAGCTGGAAGAATCGCAACTGCGGGTTCATTGTGGACGGCGCGAGTGCAGAGCTCAAGGAGATTTTGAAGACACTGGAGGGCAACATGAGCGGTGGGCGGATTGTGGTGGGTGGAAGCGCAGGCGCTGGCGGTGCCAATGGTAAAGGTAAAGGAGGAGTATCGGGTGACGCCGCCGGTCGGAACGGCAGCGCTCTCAACCGTCTACGGGGCGAGGCCGGTAACAGCGGTCTCCTGCGTGGTGGGGTTCCACGGCAGAACAGCCTCTTGCTCGACTCGACGCGCGAGGCTGACATCACCAACACGCGGCTCGGGCTTCGGCCATCTGTATCGTCATTGGGAAGTGGTGGGGGTGCCGGTGGCAAGCCGCTGTTGTCTAGGGAAGACAGCCAAGCCAGCATGGGCATGAGCGGACTCGACATGGAGGACGACGAAGAGGACGGTGACGACGATGGCCTGCTTGATCCACGGCGGTGGCTCAAGGTTGTAGGTGCCTACGACCAGCCGCGGATGGTCTACAATGTCGCAAAGAAGCACTTTGAAAGGTAGGCGACTGCCATCTTGCTACGGCATGAATGGACAACTACTAATAACTTGCAGAGAAACATCAAAACCCTCCCTCCTGCCGAGCACCAGCCACAAGACCGCCCTTTTCCGCAACCGCTTCAACGTCATCCACCAGCGGCTTCTGCGGAACGAAATGTTCCAGAGCTCGGCCGTTGCCGAGGCCCGCGCCGTGTCTACACTACAGCGCTCCGGCTCGTCCTTTTCCGGCGGCGCAACGCACCGTATCACGCCCGTGGCTAACCTCCTCGGTCGCCATGGCACCCACCACATGCTCCTGGGTATGCTTGTCGTTCTGCCGACAGGTGCTCTGTCCATCTGCGATATGACGGCGTCGATAGCACTCGATGTCTCTAGCGCAGTAGCCATTCCCGAGGACTCGGCTTGGTTTACGCCCGGTATGATTGTGCTGGTGGACGGTGTTTACGAAGAAGAAGAAGAGGCTGCTGGCCGCGGCCTCAATGGTGCGACAGGCGTCGGCGGCACGATCGGTGGCCGTTTCCAGGCGTTCCTGGTCGGCCAGCCCCCCAGCGAGACGCGACGAGATGCACTGGGCATCAGTGGCCCGGATGGTATCGGCGGTGTTGGCGGTTCCGATCACACGATTGGCGGCGGTTTTGGCTGGATCGACTTTCTGGGAGTCGGCAGCCACCGTGCTGTCGGAGCACGTATGCGCAAGCTGGAGCAGAGGTTCCTGCTGCGCCAATTGCAGCAGCACCGCCAGCAAAGGCTTCGTCTCCGCCGTCAACAGCAGCAACAGCAACAGCAACGGCTGCTAACCGATTCACAAGACGACGACACCCAAGAGCCTGAGGCTACACAGACAAACCACGACGAGACACAGGTGGAGGAGGACGACGATCTCGGTCCGCCCCCACCCAGTCGCCAGCGTGTCGTCCTTCTCGGCGAGTTGAATCTTGACCAGCCACGCTCGCTACAAGCTCTGCGCAAGGTACTGGGTCTGTACGCTGCCGAGCCCGAAGGTGCGACACCCGTTGCCTTTGTGCTCACGGGTAACTTTGTCGAGCACGCCGTCATGGCCCGCGGCGGCAGTGGCGGTAGCATCGAGTACAAGGAATACTTTGATGCCCTGGCCTCTGCCCTGTCGGACTACCCAACGCTACTCCAATCATCCACGTTTGTCTTTGTTCCGGGTGACAACGACGGCTGGGTCTCTGCCTTTTCTGGCGGCGCCGCCGTGCCGCTGCCGCGCAAGCCCGTACCAGAACTGTTTACGTCGCGTGTGCGGCGTGCGTTTGCGACGGCCAATGCCGAAGTGGTGGGTGCCAGCAGCAACCGCGTCAGCGGCGAGGCCGTGTGGACAACCAACCCCAGCCGGCTATCGCTGTTTGGCCCCAACCACGAGATTGTGGTGTTCCGTGACGACATTTCAAGTCGGCTGCGGCGCACGGCCGTGCGGCTGGCCAAGCCGGCCGCTCCTGAAGCTCCGGAGGCTCCTGCGTCCTCTGAGATTCGTGACGTTGTGGATGGCGTTGTGGATGACGTTGTGGAGATTGCAGAGGCAACAGATGCACTCGTCCCCGCCAGCCAAGACGACGGTATGGACGTCGATGGTGCTGCCAACACAATCAAAGACAAGACTGCTTCGTCGTCTGCCCCTACAACGTCGACGTCCGGCATCCCTTACGATATCCAGACAGCCCGCAAACTCGTCAAGACCATCCTCGACCAGGGCTACCTCGCACCCTTTAAACAATCGCTGCGCCCCGTGCACTGGGACTTTGCCAGCTCGCTACACTTATATCCCTTGCCCACGGCGCTCGTCATGGTCGATACCTCAGCGCCTCCCTTTTGCGTGACCTACGAGGGCTGCCACGTCATGAACCCGAGCAGTCTGCTGGTGGCTGGCCGGCGCGGTGCGGCGCGGTGGATCGAGTATGAGGTTGGCCGGATCGGCAAGCTGCGGGAGTGCACGTTCTAAACGGCGATGGAGGACAAGGAAATCAAAGGGCGGTAAATATATACAGTATATCTACGATGTGACGACCAGGACATGTTTGTTTAGGATAGAGAAACAAGGCTGAACTAATGAACAAAATTACACCGTAGGCGATTTCGTTCTCCCTTCCGCCGCGAGCACCATTTGCCGGAGCCTAAAATCTCACCGATCTGACGTCGTATTGTCCGTATCGAGGCGATCTCGTGGGCCTCCTTTACCCTGTTTCTTATCTTCACGTTTGTTTTAATTCATTCAATTTGTTGTAATTTGCATATTCTACGACGTATTACAGTTTATTTGTACTTCATGTTTTCTTCACATTTACTTCATGTTTACTTCTGCTCTGTCGACAGTGCCGAGGCTGGTGGGTATTGTTGTTGTTCGCCACTGAAAACTTCGTAGCCTCGTGCTATTATTTCCCTCCATTTCTTTCTTTTTCTTTTTCCTTTCTCGTCTTCTTTTTCCAAGTCTTATTTTTCATATCCAGAATACCATCCACGAAGATTGAATAATTTTATATACTCGGAGCAACCGTCAACCAAAGATAATACGCCGGAACGGCACTTAACACACATCACGAGGCCCTCCCGAGGCTGCCAGGGCCGTGTGACTTTTTTTCTTTTTCTTACTCTCCATGAAGTCACTCTGATTTAATAAAGTGGTGCCTGGAGCCGCCTAGAACTCCTAAACTTAGCTCTGATGGGGTGAGCTCTGGAATGCCCTAGCGCTGGGAACAATGCGCTGTGGCTGGGGGAGCCCTGTCCTGGCCAGGCCAACGTCAGCCGAGCGAAATAAGCCCAGTGCATTATTACAGCGCTGTCATTGGCCCAAAGCTCGCAATCGCAAGAATGAGCCAAGGAGGGCAAACCCAGCCCCTCCCTCCGTCGCTCCTTCCTTCGAATTTTCCAGGCTTACGGGCCCTCAGCAGTAGCCCCTTTCTGCCGCGACTAGCCCCGCCCAACGGCCTGAAGAAGGGAAAGACCCCAAAACTTTGAAAGCCCTAATAAACCCCTGTCAGAGCCCTGAACCAACCACGCTGTCAGGATCGTCCGCCGCTAAAGAAGCCCACTAACCACTACCGCCGCCAGCCTGCCTCCTTCCTTCCTTCGTCGCAAAAACAGAGCCGAAAACACGCGCGGCCGAGACGTGTCGTCTATGGCTCCTTCCTGCCCCAGGCCCATTCGCTGCTGCCTTTTCAGGTTCCTTCCGCTTGCGTCCATAATAGTTCGTACGAAGCTCCCCAACCTCGACTTATCCACACAACCAAAACTTGCCAAAATATTGTCAACGTCGACAACATCGCCAAATTCCCCCCCGACTTATTTTGTTTCCTTCGGCTCACGAACGACGGCCAACAAACGACGCCACAGCTCGCTTTCCGGCAGCGCCCCACCCTATCCTCCCCAACTCCGCGTCTTCCGGCCACGTTTCGCCGAGATCTTGGCATCAAAACGTCACCGAACTCGCCGGCCTTTTTTTGAGAAAGAAAGGAGAGAAAACAGCAGTGACGATAACCGTAAATACAAAACTACGACTGCTTGGCGACTGTCCGTGATGGACCTCAGCTAGACGGAGCTTCGTTTTTCGTTTTTCGTTTTGTGTGCTTCTTTCCTCGCTGCCCGCCCTCTCTTTTCCGGCATCGCGACAGGGCCTCATCGTCACCACCTCTCCTTTTTCGATCCCTCACCCGCTCTCCCCCCCCCCCCTCCCCCCCTCTATTTACAGCCTCTACGGCCATCGCTCTCTCCTCTCTCCGACACCATGGCCGGTATTGAGCAGCTCGAGATTCACAGCAAGGTACGGCGCACGTCACTCGCAAAAAGAAAGAGAGAGAATGAACGACCCCTCTTTCCAAGCTGCTAACACATGCCTTACTTCTCGGCAGTCTTATATCGTGCGTTGGGCCAAGGTAGACGAGGGTCACACCATCTCCTGGAGCGTCCAGCCACACAAGAAGTCCATGTGAGTCTATATCATTTCTTACCACAATGCCTCTCTCCATTCGTGCCCGCTAACCTTCTCCTTTCCTCTTCAGAAACTTCGGCATCGTCAAACACCCCGGCACCGGCGCCACAAATCTCACCACCTTCCAGTCCGACCCCGATGACAGCCTCCCCGATGGCGCCTCCTCTGATACCAACGCCAAGCCGAGCCTCTTTAACAAAAAGGACGCCGGCACCGCCCCCGAACAGCTGCGCAAAAAGGGCTTTAAACTCGTCAACTGGCACGGGAAATGCGACGCCGACAAGGTCTCTATGGGCACCTATGACGTTCAGGCCGGCAACGGCGGCATGTTCGGCCTTGTCTTTGACAACACCTTCTCGCGACAAACCTCCAAGAACGCTACTTTCGTTCTCTTGACCTACCCTATCGGCGCACCACCCCAGGGCGCACGCGACTTGCCCAACCTCCAGGCCGGCCCGGCCGCCAGCACCAGCCGGTCGAGTCTCGGCAAGAACAACAGCCCACGTCTCGGCGCCATCCCGACCCCGTCCATCGACAGCCTCAGCAGCCACCTTGCGATTAACGGTACAGGAGCTGCAGCGGGCGGCGCTGCTGGTGTTTCGTCAGCAGTATCGACGCCAGGAGAGGGCGCGACGGGGAGTCGCGGCAGCGTAAGCGCCGGTGGTGGCAGTGGTGGAGGAGGTGGAAGCGGCAACAGCACTGTCCGTCCCGGCCTTTCGACTGCCTCGTCTGGCTCCTCGGCCAACCACCATGTCGGCACCCTGATGAAGCGCCGCCGCAAGAAGGGCCAGGGCTACGCACGCCGCTACTTCTCACTCGACTACGCCACCTGCACATTCTCCTATTACCACAACCGCAGCTCCTCGGCTCTGCGCGGTGCCATCCCACTTAGTTTGGCAGCCATTGCCGCCGATGAACGGCGACGCGAAATCACCATTGACTCGGGCGCCGAGGTGTGGCATCTCAAGGCGTCCAACGACAAGGAGTTTACCGAGTGGGCACGCGCACTGGAAAAGTCCAGCCGCATTGCCCGCGGTCAGGGCTCGCCCGGTGGATCTGCATCTTCCCAAAATCTTCTTAGTGGTAGTGGTGCACCACCGGCTGTCGTGGCCCCCAAGATCATGTACCAGGAGGAGACGCGTGAGTGGCAGCAGGTCGAGGCCCTCGTCAGCCGTGTTGTCGGTACGCGGGACGCTCTCCGGCGCCTTGTCAAGGACATGGCCGCTGCGGGCCACCAGCCACCAGCACACTCACAAAAGCAGCACTTCCTGTCCCCGAACACCCCGCCCGTCTCCGAAGAACCCGACGACTATCTGTCCTCTCAGCAGGCGACACCCACCGGCGCGGGTGCAGCAGAGCGTAGGCCGTTCTGGCGGCGGCGGTCATCGGCCTCGCCACTTGCCCCGCAAAACTTTCGCTCATCCGTTGCGTCTTCGCTCGCCGTGCCTGTACCGGGAATGGCCTCAAGTATCGCTGCCGCGAACAGCACCTCGGGCGCCAAGCACGGCCACCAGCATGAAGGCCGCAGCATGGAGGACCACTGCCAGGCACTGCTGGGCGATCTGGACTCGGTTGTGAGCGAGTTCACCAAGTTGCTCTCCAACAGCAAGCACCGCCGCACCACATCGGCGGTCGCCGCCAACATCGCCGCGCCCCGAAACAGCTACGACTCCACCTCGACGACCGACGAGTTCTTTGATGCCGCCGAGGGCTCCACATCCGCCGACCGCTCCCAGCTGCTACGCATCGACAACCACAGCGAGGCCGAGGACACACCAGGCTCCGAGATGGATGAAGAGCACGCTTCTGCCCACGGCACCGACGGCGACGACTCGTCCGTCTCTTCGGTCGACGAGGGTGAGGACTACACGGGTCTGGGTGAGGGTTCCGGTGCCGGCAGTGACGGCAAGAACCTATTCCCGCCCAAACCCAAGTCGCTCGCACCCCTGCCTTTGACTGAAGCCGTTCAGCGCCGCAAGACAATCCCGCCATCGACTGTGCTTCCACCGAGTCTGATTGCCTTTGTGCGCAAGAACGTCGGCAAAGACCTGTCCACCATTTCCATGCCCGCCTCCGCCAACGAGCCGACATCGCTACTCCAGCGTATTGCCGAGCAGGTCGAGTATGCCCAGCTGCTCAACGACGCTGCCTCCAAGTCGCGGCCCGAAGAGCGTCTACTGTATGTCGCTGCTTTTGCCGTGTCGCAGTTTTCGGGAGGCCGCGCCAAGGAGCGCGCCATCCGCAAACCTTTTAATCCGCTGCTTGGCGAGACGTTTGAGCTGCTGCGCACAGAGCGCGAGCTGCCTGGCGGCGGCATGCGTGTCCTGGTCGAAAAGGTCAGCCACCGTCCTGTACGTATCGCCATCCAGGCCGATGCTCCCTCGTGGTCGTTTGCCCAGGCCGCCGCGCCGTCGCAAAAGTTCTGGGGCAAGAGTGCCGAGATTATCACCGAGGGCCGCGTCCGTGTCGTCCTGCGCCTGCCCGGTGGCGGTGAGGAGCACTACTCGTGGACCCTGGCCACTGTTTTCTTGAGAAACGTCGTCATGGGCGAAAAGTACGTCGAGCCTGTCGGCACGATGAACGTCGTTAACGACACGACAGGTGCGCGTGCTGCCGTCGAATTCCGCTCCAAGGGCATGTTTGGTGGCCGCAGCGAGGATGTCCAGATCGAGACGTACGACGCTGCAGGGGCCCACACGGGCCTGGCCCTGACGGGCAACTGGACGACGAGCCTGAGAGTCGTGGATCCGCGCAACAAGGCTGGCGGACTCGAAATCTGGCGTGTCGGTGCCCTCGTCGACGACGCCTCCCGCGTCTATGGTCTCACCCAATTTGCCGCCTCGCTCAATGAAATCACACCGCTCGAAAAGGGCAAGCTTGCACCCACCGATTGCCGCCTGCGGCCTGACCAGCGCCTGGCCGAGAACGGCAAGTATGACGACGCCGAGGAGTGGAAGGTGAAGCTCGAGGAGGCCCAGCGGACCCGCCGCCGGCAGCTCGAGGAACGCGGCGAGCAGCACAAGCCGCGGTGGTTTGTCAAGGTGGCTACCGGACCCGACGGCGACGAAGTGTGGCGGCTCAAGGGCGGCAAGGATGGCTACTGGGAGGAGCGGGCCAAGGGGACGTGGTCGGGCGTGGAGGAAATTTTTTCTGGTGAAGTCGATGAGGAGCCGTGAGGAAGTGAGAATCAGAGCGAGCGGTTTTTCTTTTCTTCTTATTCTCTTTCTGTTGTTTATAAGTTTTGCACACATGTTTTGGGGCGTATGGGAAGGGGAAGCTATAATACCTAGGCGAATGACTGTCGTCTTTTTGTTTTTATCTTTTGGCGGTTCCTTTTTGTCATGTTTTCTTCACTTTACGGCCTGTAAGCTTCTCTTTTTGACTACGATATCACTATGCAATTGCACACAATACCTCGATTCTGTCAGTCAGAACTAGACGATAAGACGATTGATAAACTACAATAGTGTATAAATGTACGGAGAGTCCAACAATTGTTTTATATCCTCTTCCAACCGGCCAACCGAATGCAATTGTATTGAGGTCGTGGCTACAAGTGTTCGGTGGTGAGCTAGCGTTATGATGACTAAGCATCTGATTAGCCCATCCATTTCGCACCTGTCTGTTTTTGGACCAACATCTTGCTTCATTGAAAGAAAGCCACCAACATCACAACACACAGCAGCACCGCGAGCCGCAAACGACGAAACACAAAACCACCACACTTGGTGCTCCTGGACTCATTGTCCTCACGTGCAGCTCTACTAGCCCTCTCGCGTCTCGCCGCCACCCACCAATAGCTTCCTTGCCCACATTGTGAAGCTTCATCGCGTCAACTTTATCGCGACGCGGCGTCGACAAACCTGGTGACAGAGTGCCCTTGAGCCTCAAACCGGTCTACATCAGCTCTAGGTCGATCAGCGAAGCCGCCTACTGACGGTTTCAAGCTTCTCTTCTGAAAAGGGCGGCCTGAGCGGCCCACCTAGCTGCATTCTCCTTCTCCTCTCATCTCTATTTTTGACATCCATCTCATCCCCCTCCTATTTCTCACATTTCTCACATTTCCACATCCCTATCACATCATGTCATCAAAACCCACGACCAAGGCGGCAGTCGGCCGGCCGGCAACAAAAGGGACGGCCCTGGGCTCAGCCCCCATGGCCAAATCGGCATCATCCTCATCGGCCACAGGAGCCAAGTCAAGAGCGTCGGCCACATCTACATCTTCGACAACCAGCGATGGTGGCAGCAGCAGCCATCCCGTCCAGACCTACCGCGAAATCATGACTGCCCGCTCTGACGGTGTCGGCTTCTCAACACAGCAGATCAATGACGCCAGCCGCTCTGCACAGCCCGTCGGCGACGCCCTCGACGACAATGACGAGTTTATGCGGTCGTGGACGGTAAAGCTAGGCAAGGCCATCAAGTATAATCTGGGCGCCAGTTCGTCGCCGTCGTCGTCTTCGGCCACAGACTCGGCAAACTACCTCGTGCGCTTTCCCTCGGGCTACTCGTTGCACGTCCGGCCAGGTAAAACCAAAGATCGCGATATGCCGCTCGTCTTTGGTCATCCGCTGGGACCGTTGGCCGCTTTCCGCAGCCCTGCCGAGCTGGCCCTGCACGTTCTGTGGCTGTTTAGCGACTCCAAGGAGCGTGCCGACTGCTCGTGCCGGCTGTGTGTGCGGATGGTCAGCGAAGCGGCGGCGGCGGCGGCGGCGGCTGCCACGTCGGCTGCAACAGCTTCTGCTGCCACTGCTGCCGCCACTGCCGCCGCTGCTACTTCTGCTACTACGACGACGACAGTCCCGGCAGCACAGGCTGTCAAACCGTCTCCACGCGCACCGACTGTGACGCCCGTGCCAGTCCCCGTCATTCCTTTGGGAACTTCGGCTGTTGCTCCTGCTCCAAATGCCGCAAAACCTGCTACAGCAACGTCCGTGACGCCTGTTCCGCCACCATCTGTCGCCCCAGCAGCCACAGTCGCCGGCCAGCCTGCTGT
Organism: Sporothrix euskadiensis; assembly: GCA_019925375.1. NCBI lineage: Eukaryota > Fungi > Ascomycota > Sordariomycetes > Ophiostomatales > Ophiostomataceae > Sporothrix > Sporothrix euskadiensis. Next base: position 966,832 of record JADHKQ010000002.1, on the reverse strand, counting down.
TCTTCCGCCTCCAGAAAATGGCGGCTCTGCCCTCTTCCGTCCCTGGGAGCTGGTTTGGTACCAGCACTTTACACAACAGTCACGCGGCGCCTGGCGTCTGGGCATTGTGCTTCAAACTCTTCCAAGCATCGCTAGCACAGAGCCGCCGCCGTCCATTATTCCTGGCCCGTCGGGTACAGCTCGCGTGGCACCCTTGGGTATCCCCGGCCTCCACCCGCCTGAGATTACCATTGACACGAGCGCCCTGCGGCCGTTCTTGTCGTTTAGTGTCCCCGGCATGCGGGAGGGGCTACAGGGCTCGTTCTACGACCAGATCGACTGGCAGAAGCTGGCTTGGGAGGCACAGCAGCTGCAGCAACAACAGCAGCAGCAGCAGCAACCACCAAAGCCGGGCCAATACGATACAGCCATCCTGGCCCTCGAAGCATCCAAGTCCTCGGCCAACCAGATCAATGCGTGCTTCTCCGTGTTCAACCCGATGCAAAAGACCTCGCCCACGCAGCAGTTCTTTGGTGGCGTGTTCCTCGGTGCCGAGCAAGTCGTACTCGGCGATGCCCTGCGCGTCGACGTGAAGCCGGTGGCAGGGGCAGCCGACGAAGGCAACGGTAACGTTACTGTCGAGATCATGCGCGTAACTCTCATTGTTCACGACAACTCCGACTTGTATTTTATCGGTGACATCTACCGCCTCGCCGTCACGGGTCCTGGTCTGCCCCCACAGCCGCAGCCTGTGTATGGTCCTACGGGCCAGATCCTTCCCTCCGAGCCCGTCTTTGCCGAAGAGCTGGCCGAGCGCAACCATGCCTCGCAGGCGACCGGCTCAGGGCTCACGTGGTACTGGCAGCTCCGTGAGCACCAGAGCCGCCGCAACGAGAACGAAGTGCACGGCCGCTTCTACGCGTCGACACGCCTGGCGGCCAACCTGCAGAACGCCGAGTTTTTGCAGCGCGTGGCCCAGCAGCAGTCGACCGGTCCTGTGGGCGGTGACGATTCTAGCATGATGTCATCGGCACTGAACCGGCGGCAGCAAGTGGGTGGCTTCATGTACCAGGGCCAGCGGGCGAACCGGGCGGCGACGATTGGGCAAGCCATGAGTGTGCCTCTGCCGCCCATTGCCAATGTGACTGAGGAGTATTAGTTACTGAGGTGGAAGTCAATGTGTCTTGTGTCTGATTTGATATCTTGTAACGGCAACGCTGAGCTTGGAGTCCTCGGGTATATGATATAACATTTGGTACAGATCTTGTAATGTTTCTTAGACCAATCAAACATTGGTGGCTTTTGATCTCGATATTTTGATCATTCTCTTGTTTCTTTTCAGACCATCTCCTGTTTTTGTTCTAGGAACGGAGCCTTGGTACTCTTGTTGTCTGTTGTCGTTTGCATGGTGCTTGGTTCGGATTCGGCTGTTTCATATCGGATCCCAGTCACCGCCCTTTTTTGTTACTTTCTTGACGTTCTATCAATTACAGTCGGCCCCTGTTCCATGGTTAGAGCCCTTACCAATAATCCACTCTATGTACACCTGTGATCCTGTCTCTGTCTGTCTCTTGTTCGATTTTACATGTTTACCTGTCAAATTTTACACACCGCCCAGACCCAGTGTTCCCGTTCGGCTGGTTCGGTCAAATCCTTTCTCGATTTGGTATTCTTATTTTAAAAAAGATGTTGCACCATACTCCGGGACACAGCCTCCGGAACATGGCGGGGAAGTTGCACAGGCTCCCATGTCACGATGAGATTGTTGTAGTTGGCGGTGAGGGGGGTTGTGAAGAGAAGAAGGAAACAGTTGCGAGCACGACGTACTGTGGTATGGTGCTCGAAGAAAAGAAAATCAGTTGTTATGAAATATCTCTTCAGATTACGCCCGAAATTCTGTAATGTAAAAAGGGCTTCTCAGCCAGTCTATGCTATAGCCTATGGATGTTTCCTCCCACATCACTCAAATTGCGAGTCACATCGCGTTTCGTCACTCGTGCTACATGGGAATGATGGCCTATGATAGAGACGGTCCGAAGGTTGCACCCCTGGTCGTGATAAGCTTTCAAAAGCTAAGCTTGCTGATCAAGACGTGACATATTTCGTCAACTCATCTTTGCATACCGGGAACAGCATTGAACAATGCGATGCACAAGCTCAGCCGGTGAGCTATGATCTATGGGAGGGATGGAAGACATGGGGCCTGGGTCAATGTAAAACACTTTGTCACCTTTAAGATCGAGAAGTGATTTCACGACATAAGAAAGATGACAGCATGGACAAATTTATGTATGAAGAAACATGGCATGAAATTATTGAGATGAATGATGAGACAGGCTCAGAGAGATTAGTAAACTAAAGGGTATCCTCCGACATCATCGCTGCAAAACGCTCGCTACCATCAGTAACCCCAGACATGGCAAAAGTATGCCGAATTCGTGGTGTCCCTTCTCCACCGTTTTAACTCTTTATGTCAAGGTGAAAGCAAAGAGAAGAAAAAGGCGCCAAACGTCAAAAATAACGATTGGTAGTCGTCAAGCCGTGTTGCAGCTCTTGTTAAGTCATGTGAATGGCGTGATATAAATCTTGGTTGTGTAAAATGATGAGTTGAACGAAGCAGATGGTTTTTTAAAATAAATGAAGAAGCCAGAAAAGAATATAAAAACGAAAAACGAAAATATGCGCTGGTCGTGAGGTGCGTAGACGTCGGAGAGTAGGTAGGTGAAACGAAGTAATGGTTCCTTCCATCAACCTATTTTCATTTTGGAAAGTCGGGCTTCTATCGCCTTTAATATCTCCGGGTCGGGTTCGGGTTCGACACGCTGTGGTTTCAGACGAGGACAATCAGCACAACGAGGGTGTGCGCACTTGGCGCACTCCGTCCCCTCGGTAGAGTCGGCCGGGTATCGTGTCTTGCATTGGTGGCAGCGGTAGCGTGGGGTGGAGCGGGTGCCAAACTCGTCACCGGGGTAGCCGTACGGATACTTGTCCTTCTTGGCCCTGCAGTTTGTTAGTATGCGATCATGTGAAAAGAAAAAATAAAGCAAAAGATATCAGGAGCTGTGACGTACGGGTCTCTTGGACAGTCGGTACAACGGGCGTGGCTGCATCCTGGACAGGTCTTGTTGCCCGACACAAAGAGCTTCTGGCATTGACAGCAGTTGCGGCGGAGACGCTGGCGCGGCTTCTTGTAGACAAGATCCTGGCCGCCGGTCCGTGACGGCTTCGTGAGCTGGAGTGGCTTGTTTGACCAGTCCCAGTCTGCAATGATGGGTGCGTTCTCCTTCTGCTCCTTGAGAAATGCTGCGCGACGCTCGCGGGAGGCCTGCTTCTCGGCCTCGGTACGCTTTGGCGGGCTGCGCGTGCACAATTTGCAACGGACATGCTTGCATTGTGCGCACTCCTTGGCGGCGCCGAAGTCGGTGTTGCACTGGTGGCAAATGCGGCGGACACGCATGCGAATGGGTTTGTTGACACGCAGCACATCGCCCTCGGTCGAGTGCCACTGGCTGGGCTTGATTTCGAGGCCGAAGCGCTCCCCAAGTTTCCGTGCGCGCTCTTCGTGCAGTTGCAGAAGGGGGACTCTGGTGGCACCGGGGTACGCAGCGGCGACCTTCTTTCCTTTATCGGCCAGTGCGGCTTCGGGTTCGGCAGCAGGAGCTGCTGCTTCTGCGACAGCAGCGGGGGCAGGATCGGCCGCCGCCGCAGGCTTGGCAACAGAGGGGCCGGGCTTGCTGGGGCCTGAGATCGACATGCGCTTCTCGGCCTTCTTCATGATGGTCTTCATGCGAGTCAGCACACGGCTGCTCACGCCGCCCTTTTTCTCCTTTGGGGCGACCGAAGGGCCGCCCTGCGCCGGAGAGCTCATGGCGGGCAAAGGGTGTGCGTGTTGTTGGCCGTAGGTGTGATGTATGTTTCTCCGGTGGTTTGTTCCGACTGAATCAGATTATGGTTCAGATGAATCTGGGCTGGATTTGAAAACTGTTGTCGAGACGGTAAGGCTTAGTTGGTCATTGGGGCTGTAGTCGGGGTTGCTAAACGATCTCGGATGGAAGCGCTCTGGCAATAAAACAGGGCCCAGCCGGTATTTAAGGAACCCGATGCTATGTATCCTGGGAAAGCCACACGAGACGAATAAAGCCGGTCCAACGTGTTGGATAATTGAGCCGAAGAGATGAAGAGTAAGGAGGTGGGGTGTGGGGGAAAAGGGTTGAAATCAACGTCCAACGAGGCGTCCAACGAGGAGGAAATGAAAGACAGGAAGAGAGAACGGTCCCGGTGTTTCGGTTCCGGGAGCATCCAAACTGGGTTTGGGGTTTTGGCAAGAAAATCCTGTTTCGCGGGCGTTGACTGTGGTTGTTGCGTTCGAGGCTTGAGGAGAGATTGAACAAACAAAAGCGGCACGGTATTAATATTAAGAGTCGCAGAGGTGCATGTGACGATGTGCCAAGACAAAATCGAAGACGGACAGAAGCGAAGTCGAAGCGTTGAATTTGTTGACGTGAAACGAGAGGCGTTGATGTTTGAAGGCTGGTGAGAAATTAGACGGTGACGGTGAACGGAAGAGTGATTGGCGACGAGGTCCATGTGCCGTACAGAGTCGATTTCCAAAACTCGGCTGCTGCTTCCACGTTCGGGACGTGAAGTGTTCCTTTCGATAATGTATGGGATATGATGGGCCGTAATCAGCTATGATTATTGAGCAGAGACCAGTTGTCAAATGCTGTTCTTTTTCCTGGCCAAGATCTAACGGTTCTAGGCGTGCCGTGGCCGTGTATGCCGTCTAAATAAATTGCAGTCAGATGTCGTCCAAATCCTGGTGTAGACGGTTGTGCAAATGAGCCGCGTTCGGTATGTAAACTTGGCGAAGGAAAAAGATGAAAAGGCAAGAGATGAGAGAAGACGAGGCGGGTATCTTTGTTGTGATTGTCGAAATCGTCGTTGCCGTCGACAAACCCGAGGCTGGCAGTTGTCGTTCGTCGTTGTTTGTCGACAGGGCGATCCGTGAGACGATAGTCCAACGGAGTGAGTGTGAGAGAGGAGGGAAAGGGACAAAGTTGAGCTGGGGACGACGACATAAAAGAGGAGAAGAAAGGGTCGATGGCGGCAAGGCCAAAGAATGCAGGATAGGGACGTTAGTCTGGGCTTGGTGGGCCGCGTGTGGGCGGGTCAAGAAGGGAAGGAGCAGCGGAGAAGGGGGTGTGCGTGCGCGGCGACCAGACGATTATGGAAGGGACAGAAAAGACACAATGTGCAGGAGCAGGAAGAGCGACCAGTGCCAGCTGCAGCGTGAGTGTGAGTGTGGAAAGAGCGAGACGAAACAGGGAAAGCACGATGCAACTGCGCTGCACTTTCGCTCCAGGTAGAGAGGAGAAAGGGAAGGGGCGTCCCAAAACCCAGGACGGGCAAAAAAAGAAGGAGCATGGGGTGCAGGAAACCGGGCCCAGCACCAGAGCAGAAAGACTCCGGAGGGTAGAAAGAGAAAAAGAGGAGAACGAAAGGAGGAAATAGTCGGCTGCTAGTCCAGATGGGGTAATACGTAAAAGAAGTACGGAGTACGACGTAATTACAGTTGCTTTTTCGTTGCTCTAGCTTTTGGCACTCTGGCACTGTCCCGGGTTGGTGTCACTGGGAGAGGAGCGAGGGGAAAGAGCGGCCGGGTGCGCCAAGTACTCCGTGCCTGGGTGTGGGGGCACACGGTGCTGCGATGCCTGCATGCGCGCGCCTGCCGTTCGAACGTTGAGAGTGCTGCGAGAGCATGTTTCTCGCGAGCTTTAAGAATGTTTCGAGGAAGGCGCGACTCATCTTACGCTCAGATTGATTCTACTGAGGGGGCAAGCTGGCCGAAATGGCAAGATGCACTCCAAACTACTGCATCTTGCGCCTCGGGTACAATCTGACTCGGCTGCGACATGCGACGGAGATTCTGGCGGGCTCTCAATTTGGGGGCTTTCGCTTGTCTCCAGTGACCCAAGATACGGGGTCTGGGGGCCAAGAAGCAATCCGTGAAGGCCCAACACTGTGGACCGACCACTTGGCAGGAAACGGTAACAGCATGCTAGCCACCTTCCAGGTATTCTCCCGGTGCGAGACAAGCAAGAGCGACCCGACTACGGAGTAGAGACCTGCTCTGTGCGTTAGCGTGCGCGCAGCAGGTCGTTCTTTCCTTCTTCTTGGGTACGAATTTCTGGGAGCAGGAGCCCGGTTGTTGCAGACCGCACTAGCCTAATTGGGCAAATTTCGGCCACCTTGTCGCCATTCTGCGCCGTTTGATTTGTTCCTTTTTCCTTTTCCTTTGTCTCTCTTTTTTTCCTCTTTTGGGCTTGCCTTCTTTCTGTCTCTCCCTTGCCTTGCGCCAAATCCGTGGTATGGGATCAAGACAGCACAAAGGACAGCACAAAGGACAGCGCAGCACGGGGTGGGAAGCACAGGTTGTTGCTCTTTCGTTTGAGCAGCTAAAATCGATTTTACAGGGCTCTTCAGCGTACTTGGCTGGAGTGACAGCGTAGTGAGCTAGTTTAGTGTCTTCAGTTGGACAACTATTGACGTCCGATTCTCTCAGCAACATTTCATCAGGTGTTTTGTTTCCTTAAAAGGTCTAATTTTAGCTGGTAAGCTGAGCTTAAATTACAGGGCACAGCATGAAGTTAACAATTGTGACTTTGAGTTGTGTGGACTCAATCATGAGAACAGGGGAAAAGAAGAAAAGAAAACGACGCATCCGAAAGAAAAAGAAGGGAAAAACATTAAAAAGAAGCTGGCTGGAAGGATCAAAAAGAAATCAACGTCTTGATATTCTCGGGACGTCTCAGCTGAGACGAGAAATAGAAACCAATAATCGCCACACGACACTGCCAGACTGGATAGGATGTTCAAGGGCCAAATGTGCCAAAAAGCAATAATTGACTAAACCGACACACTCGGTAGTGAAGACATTATCAAGCATCCACGTTGATGGGTCCGAATCAGGGGCATCAACACCAGGCAATGAAATACTGAGGCGAAGGGCCTGGCCAGGAGCTTCTTCCTTTGGGCTTTTTTACACTGTAATGGTACGATGAGTGCAAGCGAATACCGAACAGCGCAGGGGAAGAGAGACAAAACAGTCAATAGGAGACAAGAGGAGACAAGAGGCGACAAAATACGGAGTAGTGAGGAACGGCGGGGTGGGGCACCCGCCCAGAAAAGCCCAGGTCTGCACCTAAGAAAAGAAAAGGACACCAGTGAGCCCAGCACAGAGTTTCCCGTGCCCCAAAAAATAAGGATGGGAAGGGAAGGGAAGGGAAGGGAGAAACCGCCGATAGTTCGCCCACAACGGCGGGAAGCCAGTCTCGCCAGTCCAGGCCAGTGGTGCGGGCACTACACATACGGAGTACACATTACATACAGAGGATAATATCAGTACTCCGTACTGTTTGGTTTGTTTGGGGCGAGTGGCAGGGCTCCACTTGGCAAGATGGGGCCAGTGGAAACGAGCCAGCACCAGCACCTCCTCGAGAGTGGTCTTCCTGGTCGATAGCGTGGTGCACCCTCGCTTCGCAGCTGGAGCAGTGTGCTTTTCCCAGGTCGGGCCAGCCCACAAAACGAATAAAAGAGGGGCGCAGCCCAGCAAAAGAGACCACAAATGGCGGGCCATTTTGCCCCCTTTTTATGCTCCAGAAAGAGTAGACGTTGTCTGGTCGTGTTTTCAGTGGCTACGCAAGCTACGGTCTCTTTCTCTTTTTGTCTGATACCGCTGGGGAATAAAGCCACGATGCGCCAAAGCGGGCACCAACCCTTCTGAGAACCATTGCGCGCCGCCATTGGAACCTCGAGTCTCCATATTCTTCTCTCCAATTGTCGCTATGCTTCTTTGTGGGCGGCGTGCCTCGATATTGCATCTGAATATAATACGTCGTAGTGGCGGTCGTTCCTTTTTGGGTACAGCCGCGTTTGCCGTCTACGAAGTAGGCGAGAGGACATAAGATACAACTGTCATTGACGTATCGTGATGCTGATATGTTCACACGGTGTACGTCGTACCCCGTACAACAGACGACGCTGGCGGGTTTTCAATTGAGATTAACCTACACATGGCCTGCTCACATTAACTCGTTAACTCGAATGGCGTGTCAAGCTGCGCCATGATGCCTGTTGCGAACACAGACACGAAATCAATGCCACTTCACAGCCCGAAAAGCGGCAGTCTGCCGAAGAAAAAGAAAGTAAATGATGGGACGGTATCGGAATAGCAGGGGGCATCATCTTGAAAGAATGCACGAAAAACGACAGCATGGGAAGCCCAAAAACACCTTCTCATGAACAGCAGCAGCAGTACATCCCGTCATGCTGGATAGCAACAGACGTGTGAAAGAAGGACTGAAAAGTGACATGGCAATCGGTCATCCTCGTCCACCTCAATTGACCTTTGCGTGTTTTATCTCTTTTCCACCCCCTTGTCCTTGATTTTCTAACTTTCCCAAGGTCGGAACGGCATTCTATCTGTTCTGGGCGTCACGATGTGACGCTGGCAAGGGAAAAGGGGTGGAAATCGGGGCCTGGGTGGAGGCCAGAGCCGGAGAACGAGAGAAGGGGGCGATCATTGGCCCAGCTAACAAAAAAAAAAAAAAAAAAAAAAAACAGCCAAGGCCCTCAAAGAAGCCAAAGCCACTTGAGCGACGTCAAGAGCGAAGGAACTGAGACACTCTCGCTGGAATGCGTGTTAACCCTTAAAAAAGAGCAAAAGAAGGAAAGGAAGGCAGAAAGGCTCAGACAAAGCATACAGAAGTGCAGGAGAGGCGCGGCCTGCCACAGCGCCTGGCATGCACCCAGTGGGCTCCGCACCACCCTCATTCCACCAATTGTTGTCTCCTGGACTGTTGTGAGGAAGATGACCTGTCGACTTTTGACCACGCGTTTTGGGCGGACGTCAGCGGGGACCTTGCCCCAAAACCGTTGCAGAATCGAGGGCAGGAGGAAGGGAAGATACGGATTGAGAGACATGGCAGGAAAAAGAAAAGAAAATAAGCAAATGTGAGCGAGTCGCCCAGGAAAAGCAATTGAAAACGCCGGCGCGTTGAAAAAGGCTGGCGCTGGCGCGATGTGCCCCCAGACATCGTACGTTTTTTATTCTTATTTTATATACGAACTAAATTATTCTCCATAATGTGTCTAGGCCGTTATCCAATGTACGCTCTTTCCTGGATCACCATCTCGATGCCGTTCATTCCACGACAGACAGCAGCAGCAGCCAACAATCATATGATAGCAGCATAGATACGCGTGCGGAGTGTATTGGTTGTACGAACTACTGGCCGAATCCCGATATAGCGATGGACTACATCTTCCAAACTGGCGATGCGCAAGCGAACGCAAACAACAGGCCACACAAGTAGAAAATGCAAATACCAAGTACACACATGCACTCTTGAGACATCATATCCCAACGCTACTGACGCACCAAGGCTGCACGCCGTGCACCTGATGCACGACTAGCCTGCATGCCCGCCTGCTTGATATCATCCATCGCGTCGTCGAGCCTGCCCAACTCCGCATTTCACTTTCAGGGCCTGTTCACAATTTGTTACGGGATTAAGGACGGGTTCATTTGACTCTTTGAGGCACTGGAAGAATTTGGGATGAAGGGTCTATCACTCCTGCCAATGGACCAATCGTTGGCCTTTATCGGAAGCTGTATGCCCGAACAGAAGAAGGAAAAGACATTCGAGAAGGGCGAGTAGCACGCTCGGCACGGTACGTAATGAATTGTCGAACAGCAAGATACTAAGGAGGGCAATAAGAGTGCAAGCCACAGAGCCACAGTGTTGGTGAGCCTAGAGCAACCTCTTCACATTGGATGCTGATTTGATTGATTAAATTGATCTGCCGCCAGTCAACAAATGCTTCGGAGCCTCAAATTGTCGAATGACAGTGTGTAGCTTGCACGGTATCTCACCGCCAGCTGTGCACTGTACTCATGTGCACCGCCCTGCTGGTAAGAACAGCCTGGGGAGGCTGGAGGCTCCGTCTAAGAGTTTTGAGGGCCTTTTCCAGGCATGATGCACCGACCCATTGCCCTGGGATGCGCTCTTACTTGCCCAGCTTTTTAGTGAAAGGGGGCGAATTGTGCTACTCCGAGGGACACACACCGACAAGAGCTGACCCGTTAGGCTCATCCTTCCTTCGCCCAAGCTGTCGGGACCAGGCTGCACGGAACTTTTTCAATGCATAACGAAAAGAAGGAAAAAGTACGTCGTAGAGAAAAACCAACATACGAAGTAAGCGACGGACCGACAACAACAAAACGAAGGATGCAAAAGTTTCCACAGTGGCAAGCAGCGATGCAAATCACAACTGGGACAAGCAAACTGGGACAAGCAATCTTCCGCTTGTTGGCACTACAATGCATCTGACGCTTCGGATCGTGGCGTCTGAAGTTCGTTCACGCGGCGTGTACGCGTAGCGAAAAAAAATTAGATCACCAGTGGTCTAGAGGAGGCAAAAAGTGCAAAGTACAGCCAGCTACTCATTAGCAAAACATCTACACCGCCAGAGCAAATGGAGGTGAACCCGAGAGCTCGGTTAGACGTCATGCAGAGGTGACGCCAAAAGAAAACATATGAATATCGAAAGGAACAAAGCACTCCACATGCCTACACATATTGAAAGACAACCAGGCTTGGTTGTGAGTGGCTAGGGAACGGGCTGCATATGTCGTTGCGAATAATTCTCCTCCTGTGCTCTCTATTTTTGCGTTAGATATGGGGCGCAGTTCTCGCCCTTTTGAGCGCTGTGTCGAAATCCTCTCAGCTGGGGTCAAGATAAGATAGGAACAGCAAAATAAAAGCAGTAAAGCGAGAGAAAGAGAAAGAGATTGCAGGGGGCTGCAGCAGCGCTGGACCTAATCCAGCACACGAGGCCGAGCAAGGAGACGCAGGCGGTCAACAAGGATTTTGAGTGAGAAGAAAGACAAAAACTCACAGGGCCACAGCACAGTGGAAAAGACAGGTCCGTTGTCTGTGCCACCCTTGTGCTGGCTGATGTTCCCGCGTTGCTTCCCCGTCGCGTTACCCAGGATGGGATGCCGGGATGTGAGAAAAAAAGAGAGGAGAAATACAGGAGAAAAGAAACAAACTCGCGGGTGAACCAGTGCACAACTCGATCTATGCGCAAATACGACTCTGTGCAGGCTGAAGTGCAAGCGTAAAGTACCTTTCACGTTTTGTACAGTGCGGGTGTACTTTTGCTCCTTAAACTCAGAACAGCGCAGAACCATAATGTTTTACAGCAGCTCTCTTTCACAAAATCAAGAGTTAATATTCATCTTCCTTCACCCTGCATTTGTCTGTCGTCCCTTGTGTCTTGTGTAGAACACATGGGAAAATAGAATAAGGTCATGCTTGGTGCCCGTGCAGCGTTACGATAACATGATGCCTTGATGATGCTCGTTGTTGCTTGGGCTTTCTGTTACCTTGGTTCGCTCACTCTATTTTAGGAGGCAGCACACAAAGGCACGTTGCAAACGCAACGTGCTGTGTCATTGGAGCTGAAGCTGAAGCTGAAGACGTGGCACAACAGCATCAGGAGCAATATACGAAAAGCCACCCGTTGCTGAACCGCAAAACCACATTCTCGAACGATGTGGTTGCAGACACGCGAATTGGCTTGTGTCAATGACAAGACCTCCCGTTGCCCGTTACAAAACTGCCAGTATTGCCCTGTTGGCTCTGCATCTTATCATCTTACAGTTGTAAGTAGGTCTGTTGGGCGCCAATAACCATGAGACATTATCCAAGTTGAGGCACAAAAATGCTTTGAAAGGGCTGTATTGAAATTTTTTATTTTTTTTTTTGCTTTTTCTTTTTTTTTCTTCTTTCTTCGCCCCCATTGACACCCCAAATCTGCCCACCCAACAGCCAGCAATCAACAAAAGAAGCCAACAGCCCGCTCGCCACGCGACAGGCGGGTATTGTTTGCAATCTCATTACACACTCATCACACACTAACCTAAGACATAAACACCACAGTCCGAGGCAAAGTGAAAAGGGAAAATGCGCACGGAACGTCAAAGCAAACTTGCAGCTGTGCTACGACAACTTTGCCCGCGTAGAGAAAGACTGTGCCGCCATTCTAGCCCCCTCCCCTGCCCCCTTTCCGTCTCGTGGCTCGACACATTTTTATGGTTGTGCGGGCATTTCGTCCCAGCAAAACTCGCAAGGACCGGTTTGCATGCAACATGCACTTATTTATTGCCTCTCCCAACATACGGTATTTGAGATAAATAAATAAAAAGACCACACGCCGTACGTCGTACGCCGTACGGAGCACTGTGTAGGAAACGAGCGCGAATATAAGAGTCTGCGTTTTGTTTCAAGAGGCCGCCAAAGTATTACATCGCATCGTCACCCCTGATCCAAAAAAGTCCCTGCTGCTGCTGCGTAATACCAGCATACGAAAGCACAGAACACGGCATGTGCTTGCTGTCAGGCAGCGTTTCGGCTTTGAATATGCATGGCGCTGTACAGCGTAGTGTTTATTGCGTTGAACATCGACGAACGCTTTGCGCGTCACCACGCCTGCTATTGTACTCGTATGACTATGCTCCTGCGATCTCACGAATACACAGTATTCGGCTCACGGTGTACTCTGTACGTTTTGCTATTCCTTTCCACTCTAATGATGCCTTTCATTATTCTTGCAGCCGAATGGGACCATCCCAGCATGTTGGCTGGGAGTGAGAGTGCTTTTGGGGGCCGTAATGCCCTGTCGTCCGGCTCCGTTAAAAACAGTGCATGTTGTGCCGTGATCGTCGCAGTCTTTGATTTCTAAATTCCGGTGCGCGCTCTGAGTATTTTGCTTTTTTTTAGTAGGGTGCTCTACTTTTGCCTCTGTTTTCACGGATCCGGCCTTGTTCAGCTCTCCGTATGCTGTCACTTTTTGGCTCCGTATCGGCAAGGAAAGAAGAAAAGATCCTGCAAGTGACTGCAGGCGACTGCAACGCTCCAAGTACGACGTATGCGGGCAAAAGTACAAGCTCGTACTTCACTTTGAGCAAGACAATATAAGAAGCAACAGAGAAGAAAACGAAGGCGATGGGAAAAGAAACTTAAAAGGGGCCGTGACGACTTTGAAAAGAAAGCAAGTCGTGACATTTGGTCTCGCTCACTCTTAACAGGTCATTTTCAACCGATTCGATCTCGCATACGGCAAACTAAAAGGCAAGCGACACGCCTTGGAAAAGAAAGCTGAAAGAAAATAAAAAGCTGACAAAAATCTTACGGGGTATGGAGCACGGGGTGCACGCGGACTTGAGCCTGTTTGCTTTTTGTTTAACGCTGCTGACTTGAGAAATCAACCTTTCTCAATGGTAGGATGCCAGGCAATACGACATCGCTTGTGCCCAGTACGTCGTATCAATGTTGCAAAAGCAAATCGTGGCTTGTTCTGCAAAGGAGGCAAAGTCTGCCAAGACAATTTCAGGCCTTTCTTGCAAGTGCTTTTGTTCAATAAAAATACAGGACGGCCTGGCTGAAGAAATGGCCGCCGACTTTGCCTTGTTGTTCGGTATCCTACCATCAAGAAACAATGGGCGTATGTATCCCGCGCTGCATGCTGCAGACAACAAAGACGATGGAAGGCTGCAAGAGAAAGAAAACTGCACATTCAAACAATGGAAAAGAGGAAGGCAACAACAACGATGCAGCAGGCGGCCGCATTGAAGAGGCGGCAGGAAAAAGGATGGTGTGAACGAAGTTGTTCTTCTTACTTGCACGCATGATGATGGGGAAGTTGGGCGAATCAAAGGCACCCTATGAACATGCACGCTGTCATCGACGAGTCAACCCCCCCGCGGATGGGTATGCCGCGTCGCCCGTCCGTAATACGGGCGGGAGAGAGAGATGGGTACCTGTCAGTACTGTACATACTGTGTACAGAAGGAGGGGAGGAGGGGCGAAAGGGACGATGACGATTGACAGAAGTAGACAAAGGAAGCGCAGTAGGCCGTCCAATGCAGATGCGATACGGAGTAAACATGCACGACGCTGCCAGACGGAGTACGACCTTCACGCGCCGAAAGGATGATGCCAGAAGCACGAGCAACATAAAATATACAAGATATTATGTGTACGACGTACGGAGTACAGTGTTTGCTCGTAAAAACGGGACGACAAAAGACAGTCGACGCGTGTGTGCCCGAGAGAGGGGCTTTGATAGCGGGCAATTAAGCTGATGAGTTAGGCATAAGGACATGCCCCTGGAAAGATTCGCACGACGATACTAGAGATGGGTTCGTAGAGGATGGCAAGATTGGCCCTCCACTCAAACCCGTGTGGGTGGAGATCTGAGGGACAGTCATGAACGGTTTGATGAGAAAAAGAACCGGCGGGCCCGAGAGTCCTCGGCGTCAAGCGAAGGAAGGATGAAGACCAAAAACGGCAATTGACCGTCTATGAAGGCGTAAACGATGAGCAATGAGGAGAGGAATTCGGCATGACTGGGGCAGTTGATGATAAATGTTTGAAGAGAAAAGAAGGGAAGCCTGAGAGGTAAGGGCCAGGACGTGAGTCCAGGCCCTACTTTTTCGTACTTGATTGCCCCAGCCCCTCTTTCCTAACTGCCCTGAACCCTGCTCGCATTCAGACTTTACTTTCTTTTCTTTTCTTTTTTGTCCCCCAACTCGGGCCGGAGCGTAGCAGGCGGGGACGGTGATGAGCAGCGAAAGAAAAAATGTGATAACCAGTCCACCGCTATCCACTTGCAACATGTTTAAAGATCAAGAGCAAAATCGCCTTGCCACCATCCTCAAGCGAGAGATGATTCAACGGTCGAACTGCATTCTTCCCTGTTGCTGTGATCAATCATATATCACCCAAGACTTGGTTTTCTGCAACAGCTCATGCATCTGTTCATTAAGAGCCTTTCGAACTCTTGAAACCCCTCTCACGTACGACTTGCCACCCTCTCCATCATTCTATCGGAAAGTAGCTCACTCAGCGCGTTTTCGTATGCCAGGGTGCTGCGGATGTCTGAGAGACCCTCCATCAAACAAGTCACAATGGCCACCATTTGCGAGGATGAAAGACACCAAGGAGGAAGACGGTGCCTGCTTTGGTCCACTCGCACATTTTTCTTGTCTCTTTTTTATCTGCTCATCTTTTCCCTCTTTTCGCGTTTTATTTTGCCCCTTACTGTTCCTGTTCCTGCCCTGCACTCCTTCTTTTGCTAGTGCTCACCACGAGAGGGCATCAACAAAGTGTGTGAGGAGAAGGGGCCCAAAGATGATAGCGTGTCAACCACCTGCGCCCTGCGCAAAGAGGGCGCAAAAGGATGTGGTTTTGCACAGTTTTTAGTGTGGTCGGCTAGCTCGGACGGCCTGGGGCGGGGCGCGAAAAGTGGGTCCTGGTGGGCTTTAGCGGCGTCCTGATGCGGCAAGTGGCCGTTTCTCAGGCGGCAAGGGCAGGAGCGATAGAGGACTGTGAGACCACTTATTTATTGAGGAAAGAGCCTGACAGTGAGCAGTTTTTTATTCTTAACGGTTTTCGAGCAGTTGAAGCCTAGACTCTTACTGAACCTCACAATCAACATTGTCGGCTCTCTGCTTCCTTGAGTGAGGCCATGGCGGCGATCTAGACTGTGATTGGAACAAGGCCGAAATGGTGAGAGGCAAAGAAAACAGCAGAAGAGGCAAATGGGACAAAAATAACGAAAAAGACGAGCCCAAGCACTTTACAAAAGGACCAAGAAGACAGTTGGAGGCCCCGAGGCCTCTTGGTCACCTGGTCTCGACCTTCGTCGACGCCGCAAGGCAGTACAAGACAAGGCTCTCGCCAGTGGTTATCAAAGACCGGCGTGAAAACCTGACGATCCCCTCGTCAAGTATCGCTTTTCCGGCTTTTTCGCAAAAAAAGGGGAGGCCAAGGAAGGGTCATCCTTTTCCCTTGAGGGTTCCTTTATCCTAGCTTCAATCTGCGCAAGGATCGTGGTCCGTCGTGCTCCCACTTCACCTTGCGGCCTTTTTGCTCCTTTTGCTTGTTTTTGTTTTGCACTTGTAGCTCTCCCGTCGCGCCTCTCCACCCGCCCCGTTCCTTCTTTCCAAGATTACGACGTACTTTGCCGTCTTCCGTTCACCACGGACCACCTTCTCTCAGGGGTTTTACTGCTTTTGTTCGACTGTGTACAAATATCTGTCAGTATTGTCTCACCGGTTTAGAGAAGGTGGCCTTTACTCCGAACAGGCTCGAGCTAAGGAAATATTCGAAGTGCCCCGTCCGGAGAAGGTGAGGACAATGACAATATACCGAGTTGCTCGCCCCGGTAGTCTTTTCTCTTTTGGCAAATGTCGTATGTCGCCAAGGTGTATGTGCCATCGTCTCTTGGTCATCCTGGCTTCTGACTCTGTCTTGAGAGGAAAGCCCCTGATGCTAATAATCCCTGCTCGATGGTTTTTCTTTCCCTTGCATCCCAACTGCTCGCGCCCTTTTGGACCTTTTTGTCGGACTCCACACCGAGAGTTTGTGCAGGATCTCTGACAGCTAGCGGGAGTTGTGGCACTCATATCTGAACTATTACGGTTTGAACCCTGGGAAAAGGTGACAGTCAGGCAGTCGAAAGGCACTTGAAAACCGTTGGACCACCACCGGGAATACGACGTACAAAGGGTAGTTTTTACACAAGGGGGTCGACAGAAGCTAAACCCAGGGAGTTCAGTGAGCCTGAGACGTGCACTCGAATGCAAGAAGAGGAAAGGATAGACCGGCGACACTTCCCTCTTCGGTGTCGAGTTGCCTGCCGTTGCTCGATTGCGACTGGCAGACTCTGGTAAGGAGGTTCTTATCCTGGTCATTTTGTGCTACCGTGGAAAGTATGCTTAGAAAGCAGGTTTCGACCGGTTCAACGTCGCGAGAAAGTCGAAAAAGTCGAAGAGATCGAGCAGGGGACTTTAAGGGCAAACGTTGAACAGAGAAAACAAAAAGACCAGACGACCGGTGTTGTGTCCCACCCGTCGGCAGATGAGCAGTTAGATGGGACAAATGTGGCAGATGAAAGTTGGGGCCCATGCGGCCATTTTGACCGCTCGAAGGACGAGCACTTTGTACATCGCAATGCCGATACAGGTAGGGTGTGCAAGAGGAGACGAGATAGAAAGGAAAGCAGGCGATAAAACGATAATATATTTTTGCTCCAAGGCAAAACGATCCTCTAAAAAATATTTGGATAGCCAAGTGTTCTATGTCGTGTTTGATGCCCTGGAAGAAGAGGACACGAATGCTGCGCGACCCGAACGCCGGTTAGAATAGCAGCAAGTGACATAGGAAAGAAAAAAAAAAAGGAAGAAAAAAAACGGAAAGAAACGAGGCGAAGAAAACGTGAGACAAAGGAAAGAAACAACAATAAGCCAGATGATCACCGTTCAGCAAGAGCAGCCGCTGACCAACTTTGGCTTCGTCGACACTATCTAAACTCAACTGGAAAGAAGAGACAGGGTCGACAAAGAAGGAGAAAGAGAAAAGGAAAAGAAAGAAGAGAAGACGAATATCCAAACAGACCCAAATATCAGTGATAACAAGCATAAACGTAACCCAAAACAATACTCGATACAATCCTGCCAAGATAGGATATATGCATTTTTGTGCGTCCGCCGTCCATTGTCGTCGTTCGACGTCGTCTCGCATCACCGTCACTTAATCCTCCCACTCTTCGTCGAGCTGGTCAATCAGACGGTTCTCGTCCTCGCGGTTGCCGCCGTTGGCCGAGGTGGACAGCGTGCGGTAGCCCTGCTGCTGGGGCAGGTAGCGCGTGCACGTCGATGTCAAGATGATAGCGAAGTCCTACGTCTCCGGAAAGTAAAAGGAAAAAGAACGTTAGTCGTGACGTCCGTACTGCTGGGGTTGGGACGGCTTGTTGGCGGCGACGGCGGGGGCCCAGAACAGATCGTCGCCGCCCGAGCCGGGCAGCATGCGGTCCTGCTCGTCGTCGTCGCTGCTGCCGCCAGTCCCACTGCCAAAGCCACCGCCGCCTCCACTGCCAAAACGGCGTCCACAGAGGATACGCACCCTGACAAAACTCCAGATGCCGAGCCAGATGGTGTGGTTCGGCAGCTGCCGCCAGCCGCGGGCGTGGGCGACGGTGCGGTTGTAGACGACACCGCCGATAAAGTAGACGAGCAGGGCGACGCCCAGAATGATGGCAAAGACGCCACCCGGGCCGACACTGCCCGGTTTGTGGGGCTCGGCGCCGGCGCAGGCGTGGGGCGAGCGGATCTTGAAGAAGTAGGCGCACTGGTCCGGGGTGCCGACAAAGGAGACGTGGGCGGTGGTCTCGAGGGGGTCGCGGTCACACAGGAAGGCGAACGTGGCGGACTTGCGGCGTTTTGTGGACAGAGTCGCTTGTGTCGAGAACATGGGCTCGTCGCGCTTGATATCGTCAAGCTTTTTCGAAGAGTCGCTCGTGGCCTTTTCGCTCAGGTCGGGGCACGGCGAGCCGCCAGTGTACTGGAGGACCAGCTCACGGCCGCGGGCTGTAAGTACGGAGGATTCCTGTCTACACAGACGTTAGTAGGTGAGCAATCAAAGTAGGACAGGAGAAAAAAGGAGTCAAACTCCGCCGCATACCCCAACGAGAACGTGCTGCCGTCCAGCTCGTAGTAGGCGCTCACATTGGCCCACAGATCACGGTCGACGCCCTCGACGTTCTTGACGGGCTTCACAACAGCGGCGCAGATGTTGAGCGTAAAGTTGGCGCCGTAGTCGTGGCCGCGCGCGATATAGTCGGTCGTCAGAACACCAGCCTTGGGTTTTTTGGCGCCCTCGGCCGGCGGCGGCAGTACAATATCATGGCGCAGATCGTAAAAGGCGCCACTTGTCGACGAGGCAGTGCAAGGGATGGTGCTGGTGGTCTTGGAAGGAGTGGCCGAGTCCGACCGCGGGATGGCAGCGACCGCGGGAGCAGCTGCGGCGTTGACGGCAGATGGCAACGAAGCCATGGCGGCCAGGGCCGAAAATATTAATGGCGAGCGGGGGAGCTGCATTGTGTGTGATTGTGGAGGGTGGATGCGGATGAGGATGAAGAAGAAGGTGAGAAGGAGATCTGGAACGCGCTTGCACGCTGGACGTCAGACGTCGGCGTCGTTCTCGTATTCGAGGAGAGATGTGTTCGGATACGAAGATCGCTAAAGATATCGAGGCCAGAGTCGTTGTTGATAGCCAAGAAGGGGCGTTGCACACGGCTGTACGCTGCTGTATGCCCTTCTTTGATGCAAGGAAACAGTCAGGCGTGGTAAGCTCGAGTCTGCCTGGATAAACAAGGGCTCGGCGGCGGGTCGTCTCGGGAGGAGGTTGATCTGGATGGAGGTCGATCTGTAAGGCTGATGGTTGCGCGTAATCTACACACGGTAACGATACTGGAGGTGAGAGTCGGAGGAGGAAATGCGCGCTTTCCAGCGGGACAGCAAGAAAACAGATATCGCGTAGGAAGATGCGGTCGTCGAGGATGACCGTCAAGCGTTGGTGATGAGGAAAAGGGTGGTCGAGGTGGTTGTTGACGAATCGCCAAGCAATGGCAAGAATACAGAGTAGGGAAATAGGAGAAGTCGAGCACCGCGCAACGTTCGCCAAAGACTAATTGGCTCGTTAGTGGGCGCTGCCTTGTTCCGGCCTGTTTCGTGCAGGATGACATAATTTCCGAGCTTATGTAATACTCTCTGTTGTGCCCTCGTTCGCACCTTCTCCTTTTTAGCGTATTTGGGTGGGCGCACGGTCGGCCCTGGAACTTGGCAGGGAACGGCAGGAAGCGAGTTGACTTTCGGCAGTGAACAAAAAGGACGCTGATTGAGACATGTGAATTTAGACACGAGAAACAGGGAAGCAAAGAGGAGAAAGCATAGAATGAGGATACGAGACGACGACAACCAAGTGGAAAAGAGGGGCCCTATTTTTATTTTTTATTTTTTATCATTAACAATTACGGTGCTGAGAGGTATCCCCTGGGACCTTTAGTGCCGCTCAACTGACAGCTGTTTTGTATCATCCGCTTTTCGACGTCAAGATATATCTCGTCTTCTGGCTTTTTATATATCCATAGCGTCCCGCTATCCTTCCTTTCTTACACCCGCTTGCCCTTTGTCACCAGCTGCGGCCCGCTCAGCCCGACACCCCACAAGAACGCAAGCCGCATCGACGCGCCCACATACACAAACGGCACATTGCCCCAGCCCATGGCGTTCCACTGGTCGGCACGCCAGTAGATATCGCTGCCCAGCGCCCGCAGCGAGTAGAGGTGGCCCAGGTCAGCCACGAGAAGACCAAAGAGCAGTGTGCGCCACACGCGGCGGTCGGCAGTGGTGCGCAGCACGAGAGCTTCGTTGAGGGTGAAGAGCAGATACAGATTGGCGAGCTGCGAGAGGACGACGGACGTCACAACGGGGACATTGCCGTCGGCGTCAAGCGTGACTGAATTCGCATGCGTCATTGCCAGGTAGTCATGCTGGCGAAAGTGGGCAAAGAAGGCGCCGAGGAGGGCCGAGATGGGTTCAATCGTCAGAAAAAAGAGGCGGTAAAACGACGGCAGCGGGATCGATGCCGTGGCCAGCATCGGCCGCTTCTTCGTCTCGGTTTTCGGGGCGCCTGACATGGTGGTGGGAAGGACGGGGCGGGTAGCGGTGGGTGTTGAGAGTTGCCGGTGTTGAGTTGTCAGGGTTTGCGGTCGAAGTGCGACGTAAAGGTAAGGTCGACGTTGAAGGTAAGGCGTTCTCGAAAACTGGAGACGACACTTAAATTCCGTAGATGCGCTAAACTGTGCCCCCGGGCCCGCTGTAACAAATCCCCTAACAGCGCCCTAACCCAGGCGGGCCTCGATGTGACTTTGGAGACGTCCAACAAGCCTGATGATGAATGTCGACGACAGACTTCAGTCTGCATAAACTCTGATCGGATGGCAAAAAACTTCAGCAGCTCCGAGGTCTGATGTGTAGACACGGAGTACGGAGTACTATCGGATGACAACAGACTCTTAATTGTGGGTGGGGCGAGAATGGCGGAGTATGGCAGCATGGGGCTTGGCCTCTCATACGGAACAAGAATTGTTTGAGCAGGTCAGCTCCACGGATGAGACAGGCCTGGCACATACCCTCGTCTGGATACTGTAAGTGTATCCTCAAATGCACTCTGTCTTGGGCATAGGCCCATCCTATCTTGGAAACCCGAGCAGAAGCCATGTCATGTGAAGTTCGAGAACGTTGACACAGACGTATGCTAATCGGCATCTCTACTGCAAAATTCGCTCTGGCTCGTCTCGTATTTACTGTTAAATAAAAACCAGGTTGAAAATGGTCTGGTTGTTGTTGGAAAGTTGACAAGGAAGAGCCTCGAGGGTTGTGATACAGGCGAAGCAAATCCATAATCAAAGAATACGATGCTGTGAATGGGGTTTTGGAAATCCCACACGGCCTCGACATAACGACACGAACGTTTCATGGCCGTCATTTGCGATCTTCACGAACAATAGGTTGTCTCAACCTCAGGCTAAATGTATGAGCAGACATTATTTGTTTGATTCTTGCATTCTTTGCTTTTCCGCTTGGGGGGTTTTTTTAAAAAAAAAAAATAAAGAAAAGAAAGAAAGAAAGAAAGAAAGAAAAAACTTGAAAATAAAATCTGTCAAACAGAAATAGAGCAAAAATATAAGCAGCATTGAGTCCCTCTCTTCTGTTCCTTTATCTCTTTTGTAAATATAAATGCGTTTTATTGAGGGTCGAGGGTTTTGCTGCTCACAACAGCAATAGGAGATGAAAGCGTCCAGCTCCGTTTCAAACGTTCACACGTCGTACACTGCCACCCATGACCCCAACACGAGAAAGACAAGCCTATTGTTATCCGTGCCTTTTGCACCTGTCGTTCTTCTGTCATTCTTCTGTCAAACTTCTTTCCGGGGAACGACTTAACATTCAAGTCCCTGTCCCTGTCAACTCCTTGTCAAACAAAGTTCGATTTGCATGGTTCGCATCGAAACCTTTATCGGGTTGATATGAAGCTGGGCGTTTGGGTTCGGTTTGATTCGGTTTTACTGGCACACTTGGTTGTCAAGGAGTAAGGTCAACAGCACCGACTTCGTTATAATGAAAAATGAAAAATCAATAAAACGATAAACCGACCAAAAACATGAACTGTGTGCCCAGTGATCATAAGCGTAAAGAGAGGGAGTTGGCTCTTGCAAATCTAAAAAAGCAAAGCATGAAGCAGCCGTAGGGGCAAAACAAGAATAACAGAAACCCCAAGCAGAGTAGCAAAGCAAAAAACCTGGCCGTCCGTCGTAACTATTTGTGGATCGTTCGCCATAAGCGTATCACCATAATCGACGTACCCCATACCATTTTTTCTCGTTTTTCATAAAAGAGCATCTCTCATAGATCATGCCAATCCTTCGGGTATCATAAAGCATAACGCGTTTTCGCATCAATAAAAAAAGACAGTCGTTGCATTTCCAACCTCAAGCGCGCCGACGCTGCGACCGCACGACGTACTCATCACGATGTCGGTAGCGGTCGTGCCGACTGCGTGTTGCTGCCAGGTGGTCCCATGGAAACAGAACGGGACGAAGTGTCTCCCACCGGGTTCCGTAACCCAGAGCGCGCGGGTCGCCCTCTTTAAAGGGGTACGGGTTGCCAACTGACTCGGCCCAGATAGCCTTGCAGGGGACCACCTTCTTCTTCTGGACGTTCTTGACGGCGGGCTCGTCGTTGTCTCCTTTGTCGCCTCGCCGCACAATGACCATAAAGTCTTCGCCGCGGACCCGGCTGTTGTGCACGTCCTCGAGCGTTTCCATGGGCCACATAGCCTGGCCGCCGCGGACGCCGTAGACGGAAATGGTGCTGCGCGGCGTGTCGCCCTCGTAGAAGCCCTCGTCAATCACGGCGTCGATGCTGACACTCCAACCGGCAGCGGCAGCGGCAGCGGCAGCGGATGAGCTGGCAGCATTTTTAGCGGCGTCATTGTTGGCTGCGATGAGCCCGTCACGTTCGGTCAGCAAGTGCCGCCAGCGCGGGAGACGGTACTCTTTGCGGGCCGAGTAGGACGCAAAAAGGCTTCCGAGACGGCGGTGGCGGCGGTGCTGCAGCATGAACAGAGTGCCCTCACCCTCTTGCATCTCCTCGTCCTCCTCCAAAAATAGGAGGCGCGCCGCCTCTTCCTCTTCTTGTTCGGTCCGCTCGGCTTGCGCCAGTCTGTCAGCTCGCTCGGCCTCGGCAAACACGTCGTCGTAGTGGTCCATGTCTGTGTCCCAGAAACCCATGTTGACCATCACGGCCTCCACCGAACTGGGGCGGTGTTTGTCTGCTGCCAGCATGGCCGTGTCGTGGTGCACATAGCACAGCTCTTTCCAGCCGCTGCCGGCGTGCAGGAGCTCGGCGAGCATCTCGTGCGGTGCGGCCAGGCTGACAGGTGGCGGCGGATGGCTGGTGACACTCATGTTGTACATGTTGACGCTGGGCAGATTGTGGCAGCGCGTAGACTTGTGGACACGGCACGGCAGGGCGGGCAAAATGGTGAGGCGGTCGAGGCAGAGGCCCGGGAGCAGGCGCATGAGGCCGCCGAGCAGCAAGAATCTTTGGCGGAACTGCTGTTGCTGTTGGCGTTGTTGCTGTGTGGTAGAGGACGAGGACGTCTCTGGGGCTTCTGGTACGGATGGCATTGCCGGCATGGATGGCAATCGCTGGTGAACGAATAGACCACCCTCGCGCACGCGCACCTCCTTCACCAAACTGCGCTGTGCTGGTGTCGCAAAAACACCACCCAGGACATCCAGCATCGTCGCCGCATCTTCAAAGTTGAACAGGACCTGGCCGATCCAGGCGTTGTCGCTGACGAGCTCACGGGTAATCTGGCGGCAAACGAGGAAGAGGGCCATGGAGTGCCGGGCTGGCTTGACGTGTGTGATGACACGGCCAGGTGGTCGTGTCTGAGCTTGGTAGCTATCATGCGACTCGCTAGGGTCTGGTGATAGTGTCCGGGTAGACGATGCTGAGCCTGGACACGATGAGTCTGCGGGTGGTGCACAGGTGACTCGCCGGCCCATGGTGAGGCGTGTCGAGTAAAAGACGTAGGCGTATATTTGATCGCGGACCTCTTGGGGAAGAGCCAAGAGGCGACTTGTCTGGCGCTGCCCAAATGTTGGCGTTGGTGTGGGACATGATGTGAGCATGGGCTGGCCATGTCTTTGTGCTGATAGTGGGTGGCGGCTGCTGGGATAGTGATACTGGTCAACACCGACCATGGTTGAGCCACCATCACGAGCCATCCCACTACCCTGCCCATATCCACAGCCATGGCCATAGCTGCTCCCACGCTCGAAGCTGTTGGCTAGAGATAAATTGCCGTGCAAATCGACATCAGAGACGCTGTGTAGCAGCTCCAAGTGGCGGATGCTGCGAATGGCTCTGAGAACAGGTTGGGAGATTTTCTTGGCCATGCTCGTGGAATGCGAGCTGTTCACGGGATAGGCACCTTCTTGCGTCGACTCGGCATAGTACGTGCTCCGGGACATGGACCGGATCGTCTCCGCGGCGCTTTGTCTGCCATCTAGAAGCCCGTCCTTGTCGAGAATTTCGCGGACCTTTCCTGGCCGTTTCCACCGAGAGAACACGGAGCGCACAGACAGTTTTCTGGTGGAGTTAGAACGAGGATCGTGTACGTTAAGAGTAAATGGAAAAAGAAGCTTGCCTCTTGCTATCATCGCTCTGGCTAAAGGGCGACCAATAGGCCGTGCTGGGGTTGGAGTTGCAACACGTCATTGCGATAGTTGTGTGAAGCGGTGTCTGATCGACCACGATGCTTTTGAGGATGTTTGTTCAAGAGGACCAAAGAGCTCACACGGCGACGCTGGTCCGGACGACGCCCTCACGAGCCTAATATATGCTTAACGTGAAAAAAAAAGGATCTCTCGTACAGCCGTGAGCGTTGTCTCCCTTTGCTGGTTCTGGTGTCGTATGCCGTTGCAGCCGTTTGTCATTCTCTGCCCGGATGCCGTTTGCTGATGCTGTGCGATCCCACCAGTTTGGTACCGTTTGTGATTGTGTATCCTGTTCTTTGTCGTTTGTGTGACTGCGTGCTTCTAAGCACCCGTTCGCTAGGAATCTTGCTGTGTATTGTTTGTCTCCCTTGGCCGTGTTGTTTTGGTTCTGGATGTCTGCGTGCTGAGTAGAGAGTCGCGTGTCGGCCCAAGCAAGGAGCTAGATGAAATGGAACGCAACAACCAGAAATGACGATGGCGACGAGACGACAACAGAAAACAAAAATAAAAAGAAAGCAGAGACGAATAAGAAAAAAAAAGAACAGCAGATGGGGAACGAATCAAACCTCCGACGTATGTCTCGCTTTTCCCTCTCCCGGCATTGCATTGAAGGGAGGGCAGACACGAAGAAGGAAGAAGAAGGAGATAAAGGTGTGCTCGACAAATGTCTCCCTGCGTCGGTCGGTTTGCTTTTTCTTTTTCTCTTTTCTTTGCTGTACGATGTACATCGTACATGTACATTCCCTTCTTGGCCGAGCGGCTGCGCCCACGTTTGTCGCAGTCCACTCTTTCTCTCTTCTTACTGCAGGGTGCTGTTTGCGAACAGCTCTCGAAAGCGACGAGAGTGTCCTAGCTTCCAAGCTTTCCTGGGACTTACATGGGGACTTACATGCAGCTTTTCCCAATGGACCCCCTTGACCCCTGTCGTTGATACCCTCAGGTGATCCCGCCTCTCCCTTTTGTGACCGGTTTCTCTCTCGTCTTTTTTCTGTCGGTTTGTGGCTCTTGGTAATTTCAATTCCCTCGTCTTCTTTTTTTGCCCATTATTGCCCGCTTCATTGCTCAACCCATGTTCATGTTTGCCATCGTGTGCTTTCTCATATCATACTTCCTCTCTCACTGTCCACTGGGCCCTGGTGAGGGGAATGGGGGAGGGATGTTCACACCTTGCATAATGGACGGGTCAAGCTCGTGGTCGTGCGTCGTACCCAAGCAAAAGAAGTACACAAGAATGCACAAGAAAACAAGCGGACCCTGCGCGGTCGCCCGAATAAGATAGGGTGGAGTATGAAGGCCAGATAGCGGCGATGACGGCGAGAGAATGTGCATACATAGTACGGAGTACGGGGGTTAAAGAACATGAGAATGACGGGCTAAACTGTGCAGGTGTGAATACAAGTATGGCGGACTGAGCAAGGCTGCAAGGGGGAGGAGCCTCAGGGAAACCTTACGAATTGCATGGGATCGTCGAAATGGGAAAAAGGGGGGTTGATGTGTTAGACACATGCACGATGGGAGGAATAGACAAGAGGTATCGGGAAATGCGAGATAAAAAAGAAGCAAAAGGGAAATGATCGGAAGACGTGGGCATAAAGATGTTCGTTGGCAATGGTTGGCGACATTGGGAGGCAGGAAAACAAACCACAAATAGCGAAAAAAGGGACGACACAAGAAAAAAGACCAACACTGAATGGAAGCAGAATCACAGGCAAAAGAATAGAGCTAGAACAAACGCAGAAGGGAGGCGGGAAACATGGGGGCGATTTTGACAGGGATTGGAGCAGCGGGGAGGTTGAGTTCTTGATTTTGGGAATTTCGGTGGCGGCGAAAGGTGAGCTGGTAGCAAACAGGCAAAATGGTAACACATGTAAGTTCAGACAGGGGAGATATGCCGAGTGATAGAACACACACAAAAAGCGAGAGATTATTGAAAGAGATTTCAAAGAGAAATAAAGCAAGGTGAAGGTGAGGCCCAAAGGGCATGCCAGCGTTGTATCCGATTGTGATTTTTGCGTTTGTGCGCTGTAAGAACCAGGCTTTTTTGCTGTATTATTGGAGGTCTGCGTCCTCCATTTGCTTGGCCCCTCTGGCTGTGACCTTTGGCTGTGACTTCAACGTGCAGAGCATGCAAGGCGATCACATCTCCTTTTGCTGGCCGATGTGCATTCTGCGTGCATTTCAGTGCCCAGTCTGTCCATTCAAACCCTCGTTGTTTCTTCTCCCACGCCAAAACGGTTCGGCGCAAGGAGGTGGGATAGGTCAGAGAGGGGCAGCGCGGTCAGATCGCGTACTTGTCGTCCTCTCGAATGTGCATGTAAGTGAAGTGATATCGGAGTCGAAACGCCGCATCTTAACACGGTCAGTTAAGACACGAGAAAAGGAGTATTGGCTTCGACGGCCAGAAAATTGCTCGGTCCTTTCGCTTTGCGTGCCCCCCCTCTTTCACTCATCTTCTCTTGAAATTTTTTCTTGAATTTTTTGTCTGTCCGGCACAGAGTTGTTTCCTGCGATATTAGTTCGTGCACAAAAAGACCCTTTGCACGTCTGAGGGAGATGCCTCGTGCAGGTCCAAATCAAAGCAAGACATCCGCCAGGACCAGCGCGAGACATGTAAAATGAGACACATACAGGCAAAAAATAGAAGTGAGACATGGACCCGTTCCCTAGGGGCCTTCCTAGTGTTGCCGTCCACACTGCCGCCCCGGTGAGCGGGAGGCATCCAGGTGAGCTGGAATATGCGTGGAAGCGGCATGGGGGAAATGTCGAGACGGACTCGATGGGGTATGGTCACAGAGTGGCCCGAGACAAGACAGTCAATAGAGACAGCAGTGTGCAGTAGCAAGTGCAGTAGCGGTACGTAGTACCCCAGACACACCTCGCAATATCGTTGATGTCGTTCATGTCAGTCACCAAAAGTTCCGAAATCAAGATATTGTCCAGATGAGCGTCGACGTGGTGTGGAGACGATGCTTGGTGCGGCTGTAAGTATCTGTAGTGCGTATTGCTGTGTATATATTTCGTGTGCGTCGTGTCGTACATATCGGGAGATGTCATGAGATTCGATGTCACCCATCGTCGAGTCATCTTCGTATGCTGACGCCTGACCGTGGTGCTGGGCTTGTAGTTGGCGCAGTTAACCATAAATCAACAAAGAGCGAGCAACAGCATCGTCGTCCAAGATGCTGCTGCCCATTGACTCAGAGTTTCGAAGCATGAGACCGTTGTCCTTGTCGAAGCATGGCTACGCATGGTCTGTCCTTGCACAAAAGACTGCAGCGCCCGGGTGGCGGCGGAAAGGGCTGGTACATCGATCACCACGGTGCTGCATGCGAGCGAGCACAAGCCGCTCACGATGTCTGGTTGTCGGCTTCGCGAACGAAATAGCCCCCGCCGTTGAGCTCTGTGCTTGTACCAAAGAAAGTGCAGCAGGAATATCCGAATTCTGTAAACGAGCGTCACAGATCGTGCTGCTTTGCTACCTTGCTGCTGCATACAGAGCTGAGTTCTGTTGAGCTCTAGCCTCCTTCATCGACACCGTTTTCGGCGGCCTGGGCCTTTTGGCATTATTCTTTTTGTCCCGTGCAATGCGCTCACGGGTTTTGTGTCTGTTCGCTGGTGCAGAGGCAAGTCCATGCGACGCAACGGCGAGTATGCTCAGTGCGTGCTGCAGGACGGTAAAATTAGGGGAAGTCGAAGCGAAGGGCGAGAAAGCAAGAGGAAGACGTCAAACAGACGAAGGCAAAAAGACAAAAGGAAAAAAAAAAAGGCTTTCAGCTGCAGGCATGCATCGCCAAAAGTATCGTCGACATTTTTGGTTGAGCTGAAGAGAGACAGCACTGTCCCCTCCTCGACACGATGTTTCGGACCTATGCACGCTGCATGCCCGCTTCACATGGGCGGTGCGTGTCCGCGCATTCCAATTTTTCGTCGGCGTGCTGGCTTGGTGCTCGATTTGATGCTTTTTCAATTGGCATTTCTACGAATCCGCCTTCGCCCCTTTTCTGCATTTTCTATCCCATTAACGTTGCACAATCGTTCCTTCCCTTTCATATCCTTCCTCCCGTCTCTTGCCTGCGTCGCCTGCCTACTTCACTGTCCGTGGCAGGTCCTGATTGGCTCCTGCCATCACAAATGCAGCGAAATGCATCGAATGCAGCAAATGCGACTAAATGCAGCAGGAGCAGTGAATGTGTTCACCGCATTCCCGTCTATCGTTCCTGCCATTCGCCATTCGCTCCTTCTGTTCCTCGTGTTGTCCTGCCCTGTCCGCTTCTTGGCTCCTTCTTCTTCTGCGGCCGGCGTGGCCGAGCCCGCTAACTGGCTGCTTCCCCCGGCCAGGCGCAGTAATTGCCAGTAAATGGCAGTAATTGGCAGTAATTCCTTGAACCTGAAAGTCTCTTACAAGCCTAGGCTGGCCGGCAGCCGTGTTGGGCCAGTCGTATTGGCTCTAGATCTCGCTTGATCGCGCTCTCTCACCGCATTCTTGCCTTGTGTGCCCAATTGTTCCCCAGGAACCGGAACACTGGGGGCTGTCCATCCGCCTGGAAAGGAAAGTTTCGCCTCCCGCTCAAAGGAAAAAAAATTCGTTCAAAGTAAGTTTTCTAGCGCATACCCCTAAACTGCCATAGGGCCTCACAGCCTTGACGGAAAGCGCGACCGCTGTGTCTTACGTCCTAGTTTGTAGCGACAAGGCGGCGTTGGTTGGTCGCGACTCCCTGTTTTAGTGCGAAAAAGTCTGCGTCCAAGGGCGAACGCTCAAAGAAGGCAGGGACAGAAGGGGAAAAGAGGAAAGGGAGGCCCGATGGCTCTTTCCGACTTTAACGTGCGGCAACTCAGGGGGCCCTCTTTCCAAGACCAGACCCGTGTCCACTTACGTGGAAAGCACCTGGTTCGCGGAGCCCTTTCTGTTTCTCCAGACTTTTGGCACAGTTACCCAACTTCACCCTCGTTCTTAACACTGGTTTCCCCATCTTTCTTTTTTTGGCATCACGAATCTTTTGCACGCACTGTGCAATCGATTCTTTCCCCTCGTTTTCTTCTTTTTCTCTTGTCACATCTTTTATCGCTCTCTCCCGTCGCTGCGGCACCCGACCCTCGCACAAGATTGGCCACTGAGCTGCACAAGTCGCACTGGACCAAACTCGACCACCCCTGGCAATTTCGCCCAAAATTCAAAACACCACAACATCTGAAAGGGACCGACCAAAACAAAAGCCCGTGCCGTGCCCAACACGCTCGCTGTCCTCTCTATCTGCGACCATCGCGACCCACTGTTCCTTCGCTCTTCGACATCGCAGCCATTCCTCTCATGTACATCGCTTTCATCTCCTTGTCGACCCTCTAATCATCCCCTCTTCTATCTGACCGACTCCCAATTCCCTTCGACGCCACGACACTCTTTATTAAATATGCCTGGCCTTGGCTCTGGCAACCGGTCGCGGAAGTCCGCCCGGCTGAGCATGGACGACTTCCACAACTCAGCCCATGGCGTTCGTGGCGCTGTCCTCGGCGGCGAGGCTGGTCCTAGTTCCGAGCGCTTCAACAGACAGAGCCTGGTCATCAACATGAGCAACAGCTGTGCTGTGGAGGATGGCGACGACGACCACGAGGATGATGGCGGCCCTTCGTCGGCTCCTGGCAAGAAGGCTATCAAGGGCATGATCCGTCGTGCCTCAGTCTCCCTCCACGGATTCATCCAGCGCCGTGCCTCCTTTGCTGGCGGCAAGACCGCTTCGAGCACCGACGACGCTGTCAACTCCGGCTCACACTTCCTCCCCAACCGCCTCCTCCGCTCCTCGCACGCACACTCCCAGTCTCAGTCCAGCGCCCGTCCCCAGCCTCAGGCTCAGTCCCATGTGCAGGGCAAGTTGCCTGTTCGTCTGCAGCCCGCTAATGCCGACGCTCGCCCGACGACATCCCACAACTTCTCCAGCTGGCGCCGTGTTCGCCAGGTCGCCAGCTTCCGCCACTCTCGTGTCTTTGACAGCGACTTCTCTGCGGGTGTTGGCCCCTCTGAGTCTGGTTCGTCCAATGCCTACGGCGACTCGATCGCACCCGAGACCATGGAGTTCCCTATCCGCGAGGTTGGTGACTTGAACGACGATAACGACCTTGCCCCGACTCTGTCTTCGTCTGCGCCTCTGCCGGGTGGCCTGTCGTCGATTGATGGCCCTCCCGCTTTCCGGTCGCGCCCGCCTGTCATCCCGCCTAACACTGGGGGTGCTGCTCGCGCGGCTGCGGCGGCCGCCTTCCAGACAGACATCCTCCAGATGCTGCAGCCCAAGTGGCTCCAGCAGGACGAGTATGGCAACGATCGCGAATCTGGCATCGGCATTGCCATCACATCCACAGAGTCTGACAGCGCCGACGAGGCCAACGGACAAGAGTCTTACAGCACTCTTGATGGCGATGCCCCGCAGCTCGATGTCGCCAAGGTCGACTTTGTTGGCAACCTGCCTATGGAGCTGGCCATTATGATCCTGCTCGAACTCGATGCCGCCGGCCTCTCTGCCGCATCGCGTGTTTCCCGTTCGTGGTTTGAGGCTGTTAAGAATCAGCACATCTGGCGCGAATCGTTTCTCCGTGAGAAGACGACTACATACGCTACCAGTGGACCTGTTCAGCCTGGCGTCGGCCTCGGTGTGCCGCCTATCCGTCCTTCGTGCAACTGGCGCCAGATCTACCGCGTGAAGCAGGAGCTCGACCGTCGCTGGCAGGAGGGCAAGACCCGCCCTGTCTACCTCAACGGCCATTCTGATAGCATCTACTGTTTGCAATTTGACGAGTACGTTAGACCCCACTTCCTAACTATAAAATTGATGGCCACGCACTAACACTACTCTCCAGACAAAAAATCATCACGGGTTCTCGTGACAAGACTATCCGCATCTGGGACATGAAGACCCTCGCGTGCCGTCTGGTCATTGGTCCTCCCGAGGTCGTTCACGACCCCAAGCTCCTCTACGACGATGACGGCCAGCCCGCTCACTACATCACCACGGCCTATCACACCCGTAGCTCGAACAGCACGCCTGCTGCCGTCAGCTTTCCCATGCACCACTCAGCCTCGATTCTCTGTCTGCAGTACGACGACCGCATTCTGGTCACCGGCAGCTCGGACGGCTCGTGCATCGTCTACTCCGTCAAGTCCGGCTACCGCCCGATCCGCCGCCTCCAGCACCATTCGGCGGCTGTTCTCGACCTGTGCTTCAACGACCGCTACATTATCACGTGCAGCAAGGACGTCACCATCTGCGTCTGGGACCGTGAGACTGGTGCCATGCTCAAGCAGCTGCGTGGCCACTCGGGCCCCGTCAACGCGGTCCAGATGCGTGGCAACACGATCGTCTCGTGCTCGGGTGATTTCCGCGTCAAGCTGTGGAACATTGAGACGGGTAAGGCCATTCGTGAGTTCACGGGCCACACCAAGGGCCTCGCATGCAGCCAGTTCTCCGAGGATGGCCGTTTTGTGGCGTCGGCGGGTAACGACCGCGTCATCCGCATCTGGGACGCCAACACGGGCGAATGTGTGCGCGAGATGAAGGCCCACGAGAGCCTGGTGCGCAGCTTGCACATCGACTCGGTGTCGGGCCGCCTCGTCAGCGCCAGCTACGACCGCGACATTAAGGTCTTTGACATGGAGACCGGTCAGCAGCTGCTCGACTTCCCCCAGTGGCACCAGAGCTGGGTGCTCAGCGCCAAGAGCGACTACCGCCGCATCATCAGCACGGGTCAGGATCCCAAGATTCTGGTGATGGACTTTGGCGCTGGCATCGATGGCATCGACATGCTCGAGACGGCCGATGCGAACGCTGCAATCTGCGCACCCATTAGTGCGGCCGATGACACGACTGCCGCGACGACCGAGCACATGGACTGGGCGCCGAACGCGTCTGACGTCCCGGCGCCACTGGCCACCGTCGAAGCCGCAGCTCCCTTTTAACGAATTTCTTTTGTCACGACTGCCTTGCCTCGTTTTTCTTTTCCCTTTTTACATTCATTTCTTTTTGTTCTTGGATACATATAGGATATAATACGGTATACATTTTTGGTGCTAAAGCCTGGTTATTATTTGCGTTTTACTCATACAAGGAGACAACGGGGCGGATGGGAAGCTGGTTGGTCTGCGTGCCGGCCGCCCGACATCTTTGGATCACATCCTGCTGGAACAGTCGGACACAAGTTTTTGGATCTTTGTTGTCGGGGGCTGGCTTTGCGTCTTTTACTTCCTGGTTTTCTTTTCTTCTCAAGCATTGCCAACGGCGTTTATTACATCACTAGACAGGTCGCTTTTCCCCCCCTTTTCTTTCTTGCGGCTCCATTTTTAGCCTTTTAGCCTTTCAGCCTTGATTCTTTCTTGGCGTATCAACGATAAAATAATTGATTCTTTTTGCACCGCATATCTTGGAGGCTTCTCTTTGTTGTTAGCACCTTGGCACGCACCGGATGACCCTTTTCAAGAAGCAGAGTTAAAGTTGAAAGAGTGGACAATATAAAAACACACAAATATTGGACGATGCTACCAGAACGGCCCTTCTTTTTCACCTTTACCCCATGTCACGAGCGATACTACGCCGCGGAGTAACGGTCAATACTGGGGTGGGATGGTGATCGTCCGCCGGAGCAACATATGAAGAAAGTGGACAATCCCCAATCCTGGGTCCTGTCCTGGGCCATATCTCCCTACTTGCTCACCCAGTATTCCTCTTCCAGCATGAGGGCGTGTCAGTGTCCCTGAATGAAACGTTGCCGTTCCCCGTCCCGGCCGTCCCATGATGGCAGACCCAGCATGGCAGAACCACGAGCCACGAACCAAGAACCAGGAACCACATTGTGGAAAGTGTAGGTGCAAAGTGCAGATGCACTTGCCCTGTACCTGCCCGGGCCTTTCTCGGAGCGGGAATGGGGGCCAGAACACATGTGGAAGAAAAGAAGGGGAAGGAAAGAAAGAATAAAAAACCTCTTTCTCCGCACGACCCGCCGGTAGACTACGACGATAGTGTGCATGAACCATGGGGAAGCCGCCGACATGATGCCACACGAAGGTCGTTGAGTTTAACCGGCGTGGAGGGAAATATCTCTAGAAACTCAAATACCCCGGAAATACACAACAGATTGTTTGAATGTCGTCAAGTTGGCAATGTTCCCCGATGCGATGCGGCAGTATTACCCAGCGTTGCAACTACCTTGGCAAACGCCGCACATCCAAGACCCTTGCAGTGTCGACAATGACATTCTGCTATTCGTGGGCTTATTCCGTAGTCTATGAGTCCACTATCAGACTACCCCGTCTTTTTCTCCGACATTGTGCATCGTGGCACCCTGAGATGTAAGCGTGTCTCCCCCCCCCCCATACCACACATTACTCTAAACCTTTTCCTGTGATGGTGATGGCGGGGTCCGGACCAGAGTGTGGTTTTGAGGTTAGCCCAGACGGCGATCGTCCGACGATGGGGCACCGCTAATCGGGCCTTGCCAGGCTTGTTATGCGGGTGTATTTGTGTAAGTCAAATTGTTCTCAGTAGGAGGAAATATACCGGGTTCGTTACAGAAGTTGAGGACAAATCCAAGGAGGACTGGTGAGCCGAAAAGAATACAGCCAGGAATGCACGATGGGATGAAGTTGCAGTCGGCGCAGCTGGCCCTTGGTCTTGACTCTTCAAGTGTTTTCTTCTCATGGGGACGAGCAGAAAGTGTATTGTGGCTGGACGACAATGGGCAGAGAACGACGGCGCATCGTCATCCAATCCTCCTGGGTATTGACCCAACATATAGGAGAAACAGCGTGGGTTTGAAACAAGGAGAAGCGAGAGCGCTTGAAAGGGATGAGCCGCACCAGTATGGAGTTCTCCCCACAAAGAGATGCCCAAGGAAGAAGCGCAAACACATAAACCACAGCCAACCATCCAAGCGCAAGCCATCTTGTTTTTCTCCCCTTGTTAACGTAATTTTGCATCCATACCCTGCCGCCATTGTGGTAGGATCTGGGGGGGGGGTCTGATAGGATGTGGCGCAAAACAACATTTGCGCAGTGCTCCAAGGGACACAATTCATATCTCTGGAAAGACTTGACGTTGTGCAAAAAGGAGCTGAACACAGAGGATTGGACTGCATCTGCTTTATTTTTTTTTCGTACGACGTACTCCGTACGTCTTAGGCGACGGTTGGATGCAGGCAAAGGCGCACAGACGCAGCAGTGCGACAGCAGCGTTGGATGGAACGTTGTGAGGTTGTGCATCGCCAAGTCTCTTTTCTGGGGACGCTACCGGGTCGACTGCGCTTGTGATAGTCCTCCTTGATAGAAAGGTGGCATGGTCGTTCATTTTGATATTTCCGTTCACTCACAGTCTTCTGCAGCCTCTCAAGATCGACGATGTGATGGCTGTCAACGTCCGGCCGTATTTTCGGAGCAAACTGACCACGCTGCCACGCTTCTGTTCCATGTCATCCATGGGTGTTTTCGTTGGAGAAACATGGTCAGAGAAGGAGCAGAAGACGAGAAGCGACGAAAGACAAGCTTGTTTGCCGTTGTTCCGCTGCAATGCGACGGCTCACGTGGATCAATTGCAAAGGGTTGCAAAAGGGGGGCAGATGACATGACCGGCCGACACGTGCATATATCTCTGAACAGTCATGATGGCAGATGGCCAGAGAAACATGCGCACACCCTCATGCACAAAAAGAGTCAGGAATACGTCGTACAGTCAGGAGGAAACAAAAAGAAAAGTGAAGATAACAAGAAACGAGCAAAAAGCGAACAAAAAGAACAAGCTCGAAACATGAAGCAAAAAGATCAGATGGTGTGCAGCCAATCAATTGGTGGCAAGCCCGCCGTTTTGAAACATTGCTGCTCCGTGCTTGTGCCTGATCTGGTTTTCCAGTGCAGGGAAAACTGTGCTCTGGACGACCATGAGTCTGCACATGTTGTTGGCTCTTGTCAGGCCGTGGCCGTTTGTTATGTTTATTCTCAAACAAGGGGTAATGGGCTAAAAGAGGCAGATGGCGATGCATGATTGGCTGGGGTGACCTGGCCATCTGGGTTGCGGCCTAGCCTTGTACCTGAATTAGCATCTCAATAGCGATCCAGGGCCCTAGGAACAAACCTCAACGGTTGTAAATAGAAGAAGCAAAGCGTTCCCTGAAAGAGCGTCAAAGAAACGTCAAAAGCGACAATCTTTTAGCCTTCAACCTTTGATCGGAATTCAACATTCGTCACTGCCATTAACAGCCGGCCTCTTGCCTCCGCTCTTGCCTCCGCAAAAGCAGTGTCAGTAAATTCTGGGAAAGTGCTGGGCATGCCTCTCCGCGCACTTGCCCTCCTGAAAAGAGACAGCGATCGTCGTGCCGTCGTCCCATTCAGGAAAGAGCGGACGATCCTCATAGTACCGCCCATGTACAACGTACCCATGCACTCAATTTACGCGCTGGGTGACCTTGCCGGAACGCCCCACCCAGGGGATCTGCCGATGCGCCGGCCACCCTCCTTCCTTCCCCAATCTCCTCGACGCACGACAGCGAACCCCTGGACGGCAGCCGCGCTGCTTTGCGACATCGACGTGTACTCAGTACTGTTCAAGTACTCTGGAGCTGCATACCGAGCATACCAGCACCGTTTCATGCATCCAGGAACAGGTGAAGAAGACCCTCTCTCGCCTCTCAACTCTTCATGGCACGGCTGTGCCACCCAGAGCCACCACTGCCAATCGATCGTCGTCAGTGATGGGCAAGATGACTTGATGGGCTCTCCAGCGTCCCTCTTGCCATGCGATCCTGGCTCCTTTGCTTCGCGAATGTCTCTCCTGTCTTTCCTTCTTGCCTGTCACCGTGGCCTTCCGCACAGGCCGGCTCTTGGTGAGACAGTCGCCTTTGCCGCCGACCTTGTCTGCTGTGTCTTTGTTCTTGGCTCCCATTTGCGCAGTCTGTCTTGTCTGTTAATAGTTGCGGGGGCCCACGGCCAAGGCCCCGTTCAAATCCAAACGACGCTCAAAAGCCATCCTGTGGCATTCGGTCCATCAAAAATACCAGCATGAAGGTGCAGCCGCGCGTAGAGTGTGGATTAAGAGCCCAACTAAGAGGCGAAAAGAGGTTGAAAGCACTCGAAACAAGGCCCAGATGAGGCTCGAAAGAGGCTGGCCCAGCCAAAACAGCATACGAGAAGAAGGAAAGAAAGCAAACAAAGGCAGGCTCGACCGTGAAGCTGTGGCCATGGACCCTGCTTGGCGGAACATCGAGGCAAAGGCAAGGCGGTCATTGCAACCTGGGCCGGAGGATAAAAACGATGCGACCGGGAGGGCACAGACTGCGTTTCCTTTCCCTTGTCTTTCTCTGCATCTCGTCTCTCTTCACCCTCGTCTTCATCTTGTCCGGTTCACTCGCTGGATTCCGTTTGCACAAACAGCTTTCCACTCGCCCTCATCATTCCCCTGTCGTTGTTTCCCTCGATCCCTCCCTCACCTAGGCCCCTTGCACCCTGTACCATCCTCCAGTCCTGTCCCATTCACACTTCACTCTTTCCTCACGTTTCCCTCACTTTTTCTCTCACTTTTCTCTCACATTTCCTCGGGTTTATTTTTTGGGTTTATTTTTCTTGTTTCTCTTGTTAAGGTTACCCACTTTGGACTTGGGTCGCTCCTTCCTCACCACACCCCCCTCTGCGGCCTTTCTCCCCATGTGTGATATATAACTTGATGCACATGTCCGCATCGTCGGCCTCATTCCCATTCTAGTCGGCTTCTTTCTTGTCCTGCATCGTCATCTCGACTTCACTTTCCCTTCTTTCTTTTCGTTTCTCTTCGCCTTTTCTTTTTTTTTTTCCTCCGTCACCGCCGCCGGTCTGCTCTTTCCTCGGCTGCATCCATCGCTCTTTCCCTCTTTTGCACCACCAGCAGCCATCACGACGCCGGTCGCTCCTTCCTCTTTTGTCTCCTTCCTTGCTGTTCACACAATCCGGCTCGGAAGCATCTCGGTCCTTCAAGGCCTTACTATCACGGGGCTACTGCTATTGTGCTATTGTGCTTTTGTGCCCTTTATTTTTTTCCCCTCCTCCACCCCGCCGACTTTCCATCCACCCCAAAATCTCCTCCACCTCGCCTTTCTGTCTCTCTCTGCATTCTTTCTTCTTTTCCCTCTTTTCTCCTGCATCACCAAAAACCAACTTCCAAGTCTTGGTCTTGACGACCCTCTTTCTGCGCAAGTCGCTTTCTGTCTCTCCCTCTGTCTCTCTTTTTATCTTTCTATTTTCCCCTCTTTCGATCTCTCGATCCATCGTCTTTCATCAGCTATAAAGGCGACGATCCTCCTCGACAAGATCTATTCTTTTTCGTCTGCCAACACTTCGCTCCTTGTCACCAACGGATCACGTACAGACGACACTGTTCCCTTGTGTAAGTTGATCCTCCTCTTCGATCTTTTGTTTTGACATCGTGCCGTTGCCGGCGTCACTTTTCCTATATCGCCACGTACCACAATGTTTTGTTCTTTTTGCACCTTTTCGTCGTCACATCATGCACCAAGATACACCAGGCCTTTGTTTTGATCTCGCTCTCCTTGTTTGCTTCCTTTTGTCTATTCAGTCGCATCTACCCCTGGCTGCACCTCACTTCCAGCTTTCACAGCAATTCTTCAAAAGACAACAAAGACAACAAAGACAGCCACACAAGGCCTTCCTCTCCTCTGGTCCCATCCCTGTCACTTCACAGTCACCTCACATCCGACCAACATCACCATTCAAGTACATGGACAAGATGGCCGTTCACCTGAACAGCTTGTTGTGGCTTCATATATACACGATGCGTTCTATATTTTTCTTCTCTTATTTCCCTCCACCTTTTTTTTCTCGCTCATTTTTGACAACAACATACAATAACAAACCTTCTTCCTATCGCTTTCAAAACTAACAAAAAAACAGCACAGGATCTTCTCCAACACCCCTCAGAACAAGTCACCAAGCATTAATTAGCTGGCTCTAATCCCGCAAGATGGGCTTTTCTACCCGCCTCACGGCCGCGCTTGCGCTGGCTGCGAGCCTCATCACCCCCGTTGTCGCGGCCCCGGCCGTTGAGTACACCATCGCCGAGCGCGACGCTGCTAACACCTCCGTCGCTGCGACTTCCTCGAGCTACTGGCTTGCCAGCATCACCCGCCAGGGCACTGTTCCCTTTGGCGCCTCTGGCTACCAGATCTACCGCAATGTCATGGACTTTGGTGCCAAGGGTGATGGTGTGACCGACGACACTGCTGCCATCAACAGCGCCATCTCCTCTGGTGACCGCTGTGGTGAGGGCTGTGACTCGAGCACCACTTCCCCTGCTCTTGTTTACTTCCCTCCTGGCAAGTACCTTGTCAGCACGCCCATCATCCAGTACTACTACACTCAGCTCGTCGGTGACGCCATCAACCCCCCGACCCTGCTAGCCAGTGCTAGCTTCACCGGTATGGCCGTTGTCGACTCGGACCCCTACGATAGCAGCGGCAACAACTGGTGGACCAACCAGAACAACTTCTTCCGCCAGGTCCGCAACTTTGTCATTGACCTTACGCAAATGCCCTACACGGCTGGTGCAGGTGTTCACTGGCAGGTTGCTCAGGCCACCAGCCTGCAGAACATTGTCTTCAACATGCGCACGGACGGTGGCACTGCCAACAAGCAGGTCGGTATCTTCATGGACAACGGCTCCGGTGGCTTCATGGCCGACCTGGTCTTCAACGGTGGCGAGTACGGTGCCTTTTTTGGCAACCAGCAGTTCACCACCCGCAACTTGACCTTCAACAACTGCCAGACTGCCATCTTCATGAACTGGAACTGGGCCTGGACTCTGCAGGACATCACCATCAACAACTGCGGTGTTGGTCTGGATACGAGCAACGGCGGTAGTGTCCAGACTGTTGGTTCGGTTCTTTTCTTGGACAGTGTCATCACCAACACCCCCATCGGTGTCAAGACTGCTTACACTGTCTCGTCGTCGGCCACCAATGGTACGCTCGTGATTGACAACGTTGACATGACTAGCAACGTCCCCATTGCCGTTTCTGACGCTACTGGCTCGACCACCATCCTGCCCGGCAACACCAAGATCGCCTCGTGGATCCAGGGCAATGTCCCCAGCACTGGCGGCTCTAGCTCCGCTGTCCAGGGCACACAGACTGCCGTCAACAAGCCCTCTGTTCTGCTCGACTCCACTGGCAAGGTCTTTGCCCGCAGCCGTCCCCAGTACGAGACTGTCCCCGTCAGCGACTTTGTCTCTGTCAAGACTGCTGGTGCCAAGGGCGATGGTACCACCGACGATACCGCTGCCATCCAGGCCGTCTTCAACAGCATCACCTCGAGCCAGATTGTCTACTTTGACCACGGCAACTACCTGGTCACCGACACCATCAAGGTCCCTGCCAACGCTCGCATCACTGGTGAGATCTGGCCCATCATTATGGCTGGCGGCAACGGTACCTTCTCGGATGCTAGCAACACGAAGCCCGTTTTCCAGGTTGGCCAGTCTGGCGACTCCGGCGCCGTTGAGATCTCGGACATTCTGTTCGCCACTGTTGGTCCCCAGCCCGGCGCTGTCATGATCGAGTGGAACCTCAAGGGCTCGTCTGCTGGTGCTGCCGGTATTTGGGACTCGCACGTCCGCATTGGCGGCGCCGCTGGCACGAACCTGCAGCTGACTCAGTGCGCGAAGAACCCGACCGTCACTGCTGCTGCTGACCCCAACTGCCTGGGTGCCGGTCTGATGCTGCACGTCACCTCGGGCGCCTCGTCGCTCTACGTCGAGAACGCCTGGTTCTGGGCTGCTGACCACGACCTCGAGCCGTCTGCCGCATCGGCCCAGATCAACATCTTCAATGGCCGCGGTGTGCTCATTGAGTCGCAGGGCCCCGTTTGGATGATTGGCACTGCCGCCGAGCACAGCGTCCTCTACAACTACCAGCTCAGCTCGGCCAGCAATGTGTACATGGGTCTGATCCAGACGGAGACGCCCTACTTCCAGGGCAACCCCGACGCACAGACGCCGTATGCCAGCCAGGCTGCGCTGTCGGACCCGAGCTTCGCTTCGTGCACCGGCTCCACTTGTGCCCGTGCCTGGGGTCTTCGCATTGCCAACTCCAGCGATGTGTTTGTGTACGGCGCCGGTCTGTACTCGTTCTTTGACAACTACGACCAGACGTGCCTCGATACCGAGAGCTGCCAGGACAACATTGTCAGCCTGGAGTCGTCGCAGGCGTACATCTACGGCCTCAACACCAAGGCGTCGGTCAACATGGCCACGGTTGACGGTGTGTCGGTGGCTCTGGACGCCAACAACCGCAACAACTTCTGCGCCACCCTTGCGCTCGTCTCGGCTCAGTCGTAGTGTCGCTGTGGCAAGGGACAATGATCACTTCTGTGATGGTCTGGTCAGAGGTCAGGACGTCGCCATTTCTCCATCTGGGATCTTCACTTCTTGAACATTTTTTTTTCTCTGTTTTTT
The DNA here is from genome assembly GCA_019925375.1 of Sporothrix euskadiensis. Lineage (NCBI taxonomy): Eukaryota > Fungi > Ascomycota > Sordariomycetes > Ophiostomatales > Ophiostomataceae > Sporothrix > Sporothrix euskadiensis. The sequence continues at coordinate 925,631 of JADHKQ010000002.1, read as the reverse complement.
ATTTTATTTTTCAGTTTTCATTTTCTCATGACCCCCACATTCGATTCTTTACACTCGCTTCACTGCCCCGTTTTCCCCCAACCTCTTTCTCTTTTCTTTTATTTTCTTTTCCTTTCATTCTGTTCCCTTTCATCTTCACTGGCTTGCCCTTAAGGTATCCAGCAAAGCATGTCGCATTGGCGTTGGCGGACTGACCATATGATTGTTTCCGATGATTGTCGGAGTGAAATAGGAGAGCTCGGTCTCTTCTGAACGCAAAAAAAATAGCTGTCTTGGTTTAACAAGCCTTTGATAGAAATCAAAACAAAAATTAAGAATAAATGAAAGTGCAATGTGTGCAATGTTTATGATGTGAAGCGATCGTGATCGTGACCATGATTTTGATCGGTGATGTTCTCGATGCAGGTCTGGACTAGGAATTTAGGTATTTGTGGTGGATTTGTGGAGCACTTGTAGTAGTGGATCGTTTTTAGCTCCCGGCACGTGATCCACAATAGGGAGTGCAAACCCGACGTCATCGTTTTCTCCCTAACCGTGGCGCTGAGCAAGCTCGTCCGCAAGGGCGCTGAAAGCGGAAAATCCAAGGCCAGCCGACGCTATTTTGGCCCCATCCCACACAAAAGAACCCAACGCCTCTTTCGTCAATGTTCCATTGCTGCCTCCCAACTTCAACGACGGCCTCCCGGCACCGTGGCCTTTTTTCTTCTTGTTGAAGGCCCCTTGACTTTTAAACTCTTCTTTTCTTCCATCCTCAATTGCTTGCTGGCTTATCACCAACACGCGACCGTTGACGACACCCTCAACCCTCCTTTTCCAACTCTCAATCGACTTCGTTCTCGACCTCGACTCTCCTCCGTTATGGCATCGTCGCCTCTCCCGTCCGAACCCCAGCAGCGACGCAAGCCCAAGATGGCGGCCGACACATCTGCGCCATCGCCCTACTCCTCGACCCAGACTACGGCCCGTCGTGGCTCACCCTTCCTGCCAACCTCCCGCGAGACGCTTCTCTTGGCCATCTTCCCAGCCCTCCTCCTCTTCGGCACGCTCTTCAATCTGCTGTCGCCACAGACACGTGCGGCCGCGGTTGCTGCTGGCGCCGGCGATCCAGCCTCGGGGACAGCGCACTACTCCCAGGCACCCGGTCTCGCGCCCAGCTATTTTGCCCGCAAGGACAATTTGTTGAATGTCCTTTTCGTCAAGCGCGGCTGGTTCTGGATCAGCGTCACGTTTGCCTTCTTCGTCGGCACCCACCCGTACTATTCGGAAGCCAGCGGGCCCCGCAAACAAGTCCTGGGCCGCCGTGCCACCGCCATTCTCCGCTGGGCGCTGGTCACCGGCTGGTGGTTTTTGGTGACCCAATGGTTCTTTGGCCCCGCCCTAATCGACCGCAACTACCGCTTGACGGGCGGCGGCTGCCAGACACTCCAGGCCCTGACCGACGAGGCCGAGGCCAAGATGGAGTCGGGCGAGGGCGGCAAGCACACCGAGGCCACGTACAAGTTTTTGGAAGCCGCAACCGCGTCGGCTTGCAAACACGCTGGCGGCCAGTGGCGCGGCGGCCACGACATCAGCGGCCACGTTTTCTTGCTGGTGCTGGGCACGACATTCTTGGCCCAAGAGGTCGGCTGGGTTCTCTGGCGCCAGGCACGCCGGCGGGCGGCCATGTCGGGCGGCGTCCCCGGCAGCACGAGCCACAACAGCAGCTCCGCACGTGCCGTCGATACACGTTCCGTGGTCATGGACGACGGCGCTGTCAAGTCCGCCGAAGTGGAGGCCGGGCTGTTGATAGGCAGCAACGGCGAGCAGAGCGGCAATGCGACGCGCGCCGGTCTTGTGCAGCCCGATACGCGCAGCGCCAACTCGGCTCTTCTGTCACGTGTTGCTCTGCGGGTGGCCGGCGTCGTGATCGGCCTGAGCCTGTGGATGCTGTTGATGACGGCCATCTACTTCCACACGTGGTTCGAGAAGCTTACTGGTCTTCTCGTTGCACTGGCGGGATTCTACAGCGTCTACGTGCTCCCCCGGTGGGTGCCGGCTCTGCGGCGCATTGTTGGTTTGCCTGGACTGTAACGAGGTGGTGGCGGAGCTAATAGGACTGTATTGATAAGAGGGTTTCACCGTGATGCCCTGTGTACGAGCTTTTTGGCCTCTCGTCTCTTGATTTAGATAGCTATGACATTAATATAATAAGAACACATTTAGAAGAACGTCTGCTCGTTCCTGCGTCCGGGTATTTCCCAAAATCATAAAGCTTTGGAACACGTGACTTTCCCGCAGTGCTGGTGACATCATTTGTAGAGTACCTTTGGTCTTTACTACGACAATTGTTCATATACTCCGTAGACTGTAGAGCGCTCTGATGCGACTCAAAGGCACAGCATACTCTACTCAGATGCGCCGCCAATCCGCTGTGGGCATTGTCGTGTTGTTTACAACCTGCATGCACAGCTGATGCAGTGGCCAAATCAGTCTTTACGTTGTCTTTACGTTGTATTTTTAGTGCTGTTGGTTGCAGCTAAAAGTCCCAGTTAGCTCAGGCCCGCCGAAATTCCAGGCCTTGTGGACAGGTACTGGACAGGAACAGGGCAGAACGGGCTCCCCGCAGAAGGCTGTCGCGCTAGTCAACAGCTCCTTCCTTCGATTTCCACGGCCGACCTTGGCCTTGTTTTGTAGGCGTCGTTCGCTCTTTCTCCTTCTGCTTTTGCCACCACCACCTTTCCAGCCTGGCCTTGCCAAATTACGGAAAGAACGAACCACAAAGAAGGTTCGTGTCGACTCATTCCTTTCCCCTTTCTACTGTTTCCTTCTCTTTCTGCACGGCCTCTGTGAAAGACAAAATAAAGGGGAACTCTTCAACATTTTCCTCTTTCGTGGGCAGCCAGCAATGCCTTCAACTCTTTGTCTTTTCGCTCGCTCGAGAACAGTAAACGACCAGCCATGTCCCTAATTCCCTACCACCCGCAGGAAGGGCGTGAAATCGTGCTGTAAGGAGCATGCCCCTACGTCATATGCAAAGCCTCGAAAAACTGAGAAATCGAGCTCAATTTTGAGCTTTGAGGCTCAAGTTTCAGCTCTCTGTTGAGAACAAAAGTGAACTAACCATCTCTCTGCCCTAGCCGCCACCGGAACGCGATTGTCGTCCACGACCCGACGTCGCACCGGCTCGAAATCCGCGGCGTTGCCGAATGCCCGACATGCCACCGTCCACTCCGATCCGGATCACCAGAACGGCCACATTTTGGCGATGATGGCCACCACAGCAGCAACTCCCCAGGCCCCCACGGCTACAGTAGACACGAGGGCTATGTCGACCCAAACTACTTCCGCATGCTGCGTGCCGGCCACCACGTCGGCCAGCTACGAGCTTCTCCGGCTCCCTCGTCCCCGCCATCCGTTTCCGGAAGCCGATCACCCACCGGTGCTGCCGGTGCTGCCTCTCGAGCAGGACGCAGTAGTCCTCTTCGGCGCCTTTTCCAACCTCTCGTCGGACGCACCGACGCCGACACCGATGTAGATAGTGTCTCATCCGTCGACGGCGACGCGTTCGATCCCGATACCAACAGCGCCACAGCTGCAGCGGCGCCAGCCACGTCCTCTCTACCTCACGATGTGCCCAACGACGCCGAGTTTATTTCGAGTGCACCCTACGTCCCTCCGGACGCTGCACACCCGATCAACAAACAGGCGTTCAGCCCCAACTACTTCCGCACCTTCTTCGTTGAGGAGCGGGAGCTCGGCCGCGGTGGCAAGGGCGTCGTGCTGCTCGTTCGCCACGAAATTGACGGCTGTCAGTTGGGCTACTTTGCATGCAAGCGAGTGCCAGTCGGCGACGACCATGCCTGGCTCGAAAAAGTGCTCGTCGAGGTTGAGCTGCTGGCTAAGCTCTCACACCCAAATCTGGTCTCCTACCGCCACGTATGGCTCGAGAACGTGACGCTCAACCGCTTCGGTCCCAGCGTGGCCTGTGCCTTTATCCTACAGCAGTACTGCAACGGCGGCGACCTGCACCGCTATATTATCGGCGACCAGCCCAAGGAAGTTACCAAGGAGGAGCTCAAGGCCCGTATGCGCCGCCTCTCCAAGGGCCAGGCCGAGCGGCCACAGGATCTGTATGCGTCGTACCGCCACCTCGCCTTTGATGAGATCTACTCGCTCTTCAAGGACATCACGTCGGGCTTGGCCTACCTGCATGCGGCCAACTACATCCACCGCGACCTCAAACCAAGCAACTGTCTGCTGCACCGCGAGGGCCGTATTATGACTTGTTTAATTAGCGATTTCGGCGAGGTGCAAGCCGAGAATGTCGCACGCAAGTCGACCGGCACGACCGGTACAATATCCTACTGTGCTCCCGAAGTCTTGCGGCAAGACCCGGTTACTGGCCTCTACGGCAACTTCACCACAAAGTCGGACGTCTTTTCGCTGGGCATGATCCTGTACTTTATGTGCTTCGGCCGCCTACCGTACCGCAGCGCCAACGCCGTCAACGAAGAGCTCGAAGATGTGGCCGAGCTGCGCGCTGAGATTTCTGACTGGAAGGGTTTCCACTACGAGCGCCGCGAACGACCTGACCTCCCAACCAAGCTATACCAGCTGCTGATGAAGATGCTCTCTGTCAACCCGGTTGAGCGACCCAGCGCTAACGAAGTGTTGCTGGCCATGCGAACCGACTCAAACGGTCTTGACGGTGTTGGACTTGGCATTCCACGCAGCGCGTCGGCATCGTCGGCCAACATGGCACCTCCCGTCGGTATCAGTGGCCGCCGCATTCAGAATCTCGACTCGCCCCTTCCCTCTACATCCGTTCCCGACCCATCTAAATCCCAAAACCCGCTTGATGGCGAGCCATCGTCCTCTCAACGCGTTGAGGACCTTGACGAGACTGCTATTGACGACTCTGACGATCTGCCCTCGCCGTTCCTGCGGTCGTCCGTACGCAATGGCTTTGCAAATGCAAGCGACCACAGAACCTCGACGTCTCTCACTCTTACACGCAGCCACGGCAGTCAAGGTAGCCATGCTGGGCGGTCGCCTGAGCGAGGCAACCACCCCATGATCACTAGAAGTGCCGAACTGGGTCAGCAAGGCGACGCGTCTGCAACAGCAGGGCCAATGCTCTCGCCACGTCGACGTCTCAATCGACAACTCCAGCAGGGCGACGATGACGACGATGTTGACCGGGAAATACCACAACACTCATCTACAACAACCCTGCTGGGCCGACACTCTGCCGGTGCTACCCAACCTCCCTACCTCTTGATGCCGCCGCACCAATCACCCTGGCTCGAGGCCCGCTATCGCACTGCCTTCTTCCTTCAAACTCACGCTGCCACCACCGCCTTTGTGCTTCGTACCTCCCTCTTCTTTGTCAAGATTGCCAGCCTCACCCGGCCCTGCTGGCCCTACATGACCCGTTTTGGTGTTGGCGCCTCTCTTTTGGTGTTGGCTGCCCTTGATCTCGGCGTGCCCCGTCCAGACAACACAAGTAGCACGCGCACGTTCATCAGCTATCCGCACCACACGCGCGCCTCGCCGCGCATCCTCTGGGACTGGCGTATTAGTGTATTGCTGTTCGTGCTGCACTTTGTTGTGCTGGGTCTGGCGTCGCGGAATGATGTGCTGTGCAGTGCTGTTGGAAGAGTTGGAAGTGGTGCTGGTGGACCAGAGACGTGGGAGGCAGAAGACGTGGAATGGTGAGTGCAACCTGCAGTCTCCGTCCCGGCACCGAAACCTTCTCGGCGAACCTCGGCCCGAATAGTCAACTCATCCTCGATTGCCGTGCACAAGAGTGCTCCGGTATGAAGGAACCTTTGATGGAAAGAAGGGGCTGGCGGGGCAGAGGGGGCAGAAGAGGCGATATCTATATAGGAGCGAATAACGTTGTGGCATTTGGGGGGCTCATGGTGAGACTGTAAAATATGACGCAAAAAAAGAACACGATCAATGATGCATTTTCCAAAAAGGAGACAGTTGCTGTACTATTTTTGTTCGGTTTCGGTTGCTCGCATATACCAAAGCATTTCCTTTTCTCTTTTATTCTTCTTCTTCGAGGTCAACTTGTTTTATAATGTACTACAAAAGTGAAAATGACAATTGTCCACCTCCATTTTCCATACTCCCTTGTCTTCCTTACTCCAAGAGCCCAGTTCGTCTCATGATGCAATCGCACAGCTGATATAGACGCGGGGGACAGGCGGCATGTTAGTCGCTTCGACCTGCTTGTGTATCAGATTGACAAACAAATCGAAAATAAAAGAGCATAATCCCTGTAAGGAAATGGGGGTGATTAAAAAGCAGACGCAAACGGTACGCATGCTATCATATGATCTCAGATCAGTCTATCACGTACGAGCATATATTTCGTTTCGAGATAAAAAAGCTTCTGCGTCCCGCCCCCCTCTCGTTCTTACCCCTCAAGCGTGCCGTGGTTCGTCGGCCGATTTTTGTCGTGCCTTTCACTTCTTCTTGTGTTCCTAATTTAGTTTCTTGGCTCAGTAAAGGATTCCATCTGTTTTGGGTGTATCCATGTTTCCACCTCTCTTCGTGGTTATTGATCACTGACTATCTCTTACGGACACCCAGAAGGGGATATCCCGAGGCGTTCAAAGCGGCCCGGCTCACTGCATCGACCTGCATACGTACCACGAGGGAGTTTGAACGAGATGCCAAAACTTGTGGATGCATGTTGCATTCGGCTCCTTCCTTTTTGATTTAACGCTGCGATCTGCGATTGTTTGTTTTCTTGCCCCTTTTTTGGTTCACATTGGCTCGACACATCAACACATACATGGCTGAGGAGTTTTGGGAGACTGCATGGATAGCGTAGCTGAATATCTTCTTAGAAAGCCCGTACAAAAACAGTGTGTGCATTGGGCGGCAATTTTGGTCGGAGAGCGTCGCTTTCTACATCTTGCTTTATTTTCTTGGTTTCACCTTTCTTGCATAATTCAACATTTGTATCTGAAGGATTCCTGAAAACCATGTGAGGTCACCTGTTCCTCCCTTTAATTGCATGGGCGGCCGGAAGAAGATTGTGCTGCCCAGATTAGGACAGAGATAGGAGTGCAAGCATTGTAGTCTCTCAACAAAGTGTGGCATGCAATTAGCAAGACCTAAATATTCAGCAATACAAGGACCTCCTGTCTCAACAGCGAAGATGGCCAGAACTCTCCTATCCTGTGTCACACATCTACTTTTAAATAGTTGGACACCCACTCTGGAAGCTGTGATGAGGAAAAATAAATCATATTGCAGATATCGTATTGTACAGTAAAGAATGCTTATGAAACAAAATGCTAAAACGGAGAGTAAAGAAATAAGCTGGAAGTATAACAAAGGAAATATCGTAGAGCGTAAGACATACTTCAAACCAACAGAAGAAAGCATAAAAAAAAAACCCCCAGCCCACCCCCTTTTCTACGCCAGGTCCCGGTCGTGTAGCATCTGCCATTTATCGTGGGCGGCATTAATGTGCGTCCGTAGGTCTTCGGCCGTCTCGTATGTTTGTGCCACACCACTTGATGTGCACAAAACACAGCCGTAGCCGCCATCGACACCCTCGCAGTGGCTTTTGGCCAGGAACCGACGTGACATACCGAAACCTTCCTTCAGCTGGTGCGGGCCACCGCGAGCTTTCCCCTGCTTTGGATCGCTGCCCACCTCCCAGCGGAAACCACAGCGGCACTTTCGAGTTTCTGATGGCACAGGGCGGCGTACATCGACCTGTAAAGCCATAGCCTCCGGGCAGAAGATGTGGAAGACGCTGTTCTTGGGCCGAACGAGAGTCGTGCCACCACTGCTGTTGGCGCTGTTGCCCGTCTTGGTGCTGTTGCCTGTCGGGCCATGGCCTTCAAAGCCAAATCCACAGTTGTAGGCCGATTCAAGATCAGTGGCGATGGGCCTTTGTGGTTGTGGCCTTGCATGCATATGATTTAGGTTCTGGTGCTGTGCAATGGCATCCAGAGACAGGACTTTGGCGGCGGCCGGCTTGAACATTTCGGGCAAGGGTGGCACAGGCGGCTGGGCCGGTAAGAGGACGAGCTCTTTGGGTGTCAGGGGTGGAGATGGAGGCTCGGATTGGAAGACGAGCGGGCCTGAGAGAACAGACCAAGCGGTGGTGCGGTTGTCGTCTTCGAGGTAGGTCAGCCATCGGGCGGAAGGTGCGACCGGCGGTGGTGGGGCGACGGGAACGGGGGCGGGTATGGGGGCTCGGACCGGCGCTGGCGACCGTGATCGATGTGGGGCATCTTCCGGAGGTGGGAGGAGGGTATTGTGGTTGTTGAAACTGTTCTCATGATGGTTCATTGGCTCTTCTCTGGACCCCCTTCTCTCCTCCCGTGAATCGCGCCTCATAAATCCCTGTCGTGAGGGTGAGCGCCATTTCGGCGTTGGCAGCTCTCTTGGTACATCGCGCCGGTCCATATCCACAGCCATGCGTCGATATTGGTCGATGAGAGCTTGGATAGCGGCCACGCGAACCGTCTCGGAAGCTTGCAGAATGACATTGATATCGAGCGGTCCGCCGTCGGCCCTTTGGAGGAGTGCTACTTGGTCGTGGAGAAGATCGCGTTGTGCTGTAAGAGCTCGTCGTCCAGCATGATCTCCGCGGGTGAATACGCTACCAAGGATCGCCAGGCCGACATTATAAGTTTCCTTGGTGCGTGTGCCAAGGTTGAGTGAGGTCGTGAGCGCGCAATTTGTCTGCAACGTCTTGGTTTTGAGAGTGGTTGTCGCGTATCCTGGCCGTCGGTAGTGGTTGGAACGCTCTCGGCGAGATTTCCAAAGGCCGTAGAGTTGTGATGCTTGCTCGAAGGAGGTGGTGATGTCGTCGACAAGGATGCCGACAGTCTCGGTGTTTTTGCTTCGGTATGCCATTTTGTGGCGTCTTGTGTCGTCGTGTATCGTCAAATTGTTTGTTGTCTTCGTTCCAGTGTCTCCTACCACCCTATAAACAGGAGCTCGAAGACAAGTTCGTTCTCATCACATTGAAGGTGGTGTTCTTGAAGATTCCTGGTCGTGGGAGTAAGATGAAGAGAGAAGAAATTTTGAGAGAATACCACAAAGCTCACGACAAAGTATGGAGTAGAAGAGAGACAAAACTGCCTCAATGCAAGGGGCACATCAGGGGCAGCTCGGAGTACGCCGTAGAAAGCAGCACGATCGATGGCTGCAGGCTATTGCAAGAAGGAAGAGCTCCTTACTCGATGCAGCGCGTGCCAATTTTAAGTTTAGTGAAGACCAGGGGAAAGTACACGGAAAGAGGAAAGGCTAAATCGATACCGAGCCTTTGTACAGGAGGTAACAAGAGTATGAAAAAAGGAGGGTTGCCAGAATTACGGAGGCAGCTGCGCGTCGATCCGGGGATCTATTTTTGTGTCCTGAAGAAAAGGGGAGCGTAGAGAGAGGGGATGGACACAGACATCAAGAACGAGCAGACGCGGTCCGTCTCTGAACCCCGAACACTGGTAAAATGTGCGCGGCTGGTTCTGTTCCTTCTGAGTCCCATTCTCTGGGCAGATTTGCTGTACTTCCTGCACCTCCGCGTCTCTTATCTTTCCCTCTATCTCGAGTTTCCATGACATGCTTCTTGACCATTCCCGTTTTGGGAATTGGCATAAGACAGCAAAGCAGAGCAGCCACGGCCAACGGGCGTCCCGACGAGCCAACGGTGGGACCTTGCCTGACTAGCTCCAGGCCGTGCCCTGCATGTAAGAGAGAGCCTTTTCTCAAACACAATAAAAAGAGACACGATACTCTGTACGACGTACAAAAGGAGAGATGAGCAGACATCCGGAATATTCTTGTCTCGGTTTGTGACGTCCGTCGAGTGTGTGAGAGACGGTGATAAGCAGGGAGAGTACCAATTATGGCAGGAGGTATAGGTACTCTGCATTTGTCGAGGCTGAAAGGTCAGACGAAACGGAACAATTGTACGGAGTAGTCTTGCGAGGCAGAAAGGACCCACAGAAGAGGGAAAAGAAAAGAAAGACGGATGAAAAAGAAAAGAAAACGGCCAAGCCATAGATAGGGCGAGCCGCAAGACGATCCATGCGGGCCTGTGTTGGCGGGCACCAGCGTCGTAAGTCGTATTTTAGCCCGCTGTCACTGTTTTCAGCCCGTTCTCAGTGAGTAGTGAATATTGATACTTGATAACAGACGCGACGAGTCGTACGTTCGTATTGATTCCACTCGTAGGGGCGCATTCGGTAACATCCTCTCAGCGGTCGCCAGAACGAACGGGCTAAGCTCGCGTGACATGGTGAGCAACCTTTCTACTTTTATGCTTGAAAAGACGCGCTGTTGTCTTTGTGCAGCGTTGCATTTTGTGCTGGACTTGGACCCTTTTTGTGTTTCTCGATGGCGCCTTCCCAAAGCGTGGAGTACGGAGTAATGCAACGGGAGTCAGCCGCTAGCGCATTTTGTGCATAACTGTGCAAATGCTTGCACAATTGACATTGATTTTGGTGAGCATTACGCATTCTGGGTCGCGCCTGCCATAAACTCGAACATGAACATCCACACGGCGGGCCAGCCCGCTTGATGCCGCCGCACTTACAAACTTTGTATAAACTACATCCGCTTATACATATTTCGAATTGCATTACGTTACACCGGTCATGGTCGGCCCCGTCAAGACGCGCTTGGCGTGCGACCGGTGCCACGGCCAAAAGCTGCGGTGCCCGAAACAGGCCGGCAGCCGTGTCTGTACGCGATGTGGGCGAGCCGGTGTTGCCTGCATCTTCAGCCCCATTGGAAGGACCGGTGGTAGTTTTCAAAACGGAAACAGCGACGGATTGTGCCCGGCAGGTTCCGGTTTCCCGGCGCCGTCATTCTTTGGTCAGGCAAACGGCGACATGAACCTGAACAACAGCGATTGGCCAATGCCATTTGCAAACGACAGCAACGGTAACGGATCATCCGGCTTCAGCTTCGACGACTTGGTGCAGATGGCGTCCGCCGATGGTTCAATGCTTACGGGTGACACAGCAAATCTATCTGCTGGGTTGACTCCCGGAATGACACCGGGGATGGCCCCCGGCACAACAGCTCCAACTGCCGTGAATCCGGCAGAATCGGCTGGAACGGCGGCCACTCCCAAGATTGCCTCAGACAATACGTCCGGAACCACTCTCACCTACCGCCTTGCCAAGCTTGTGGCTGACACGGATCTTCTTTATGAAGCGCTCCCGGAAGAGTCTACGATGCACACTCCTCTCGAGGCCAGGAGCAGCGGTGACAGTGATGGTACAACTCCCGGTAGTGACGGCCAGGCGCCTTTCCTCGCCTTCTTGGATCAATCCCACTACTCGCGGGACAAGTTTGCCAAGAAGGAGTTTCTCGAGCGCGTGTTTGACATCACACAGCGGCTGTCCACAGCGTATGCCGACGCCGCGCCCAAGAAGGCGGCCAACAGAAGCAGCAGAAACAGCGAGGCCGAGGAGACTTGCGACGCCGATGATTGCTTGCATACGGTCGAGCTTCCCGGAAACTTGTCGACACTCGAAGCGGCTTTTCTCAAGAGCGGCGTGTCTGCCAGGAAAGCTCGCTCTTCCGACAATGGCATTGACCTCACTGTCGCCCCGCTTCTTGTGGCTGCCCACACCCGACTATTGGACGTCCTTGTGCGCATCCTGCACGGCATCTTTGCTTGCTACCGGCTGCGCGTAGCTACATCGACGCTCGACGATGCCGAGCTGCAGCTTCCGGACCTCACGATTGGTGGGTCGTTTGTGCCACAAAAGGGTTCGGCAGCGCTGGTGCACGCTTTTCTGTTAAGGCATCTTCTAGACAGTCTGCAGACGGGCGTCGAGCGGTATTGGGCCAAACTCAAGGACGCGGACGACGAAGACAGCAGTGAGGGTGGTGTAAAGAGCATCGCCAGCCGCGAACGGCATATTGCGGCCCTCCAATTTGGGTTGCTAAAAGAACGCCATGACGCGACGCTGCACCACCTGGTGGCCGTCGGTACCGACCTGGCTTCAACAGGGTTGATCAAGTGAGGGGCAGGAAGACAAGACATATTTTTGACTCCCTCGCAGTCATACATTTTCCTTTGCCCCGGACTGGTATGAAAACCCGGTGCTCTGTGCACATGGCATTCAGCCAGTATTCCATTACCTTGTAAACATCAGGTCCCGCGGGCATCAAAACAGCCACGGAATACATTTTTTTCGTGAAGAGAATTTCTTTTCGTTGGCATCAGCCTTTTCCATCCACGAGAGAGTATGTCTTTGGCCAAATCAGGCGCCAAGTAAGGGCAGGTGGCACTCGATACGCTCGGTTAAATCGACACGACTCGCCAGCTTCCAGCTTTTATGTGCACGAACATATTGGCCGCTGCAGAAAGGCCGCACAAAGGAGAGGGGAAGAAGGTTTAAACGAGGTGGCCTAGATTCTCGCTCATATTGATATTGGGACTGTGGGCATGACGACGGAAGCGGCAAGTTCCACCGCTCCCGATCCGTTCTACCTTCTCCCTGGATCTCCGAGTCTGTTCATAAATAGCCCACGGCCCTACATCATCGTCTTGATATTCCATCTTAACGGTCAACCAGAGCTACGTTTGAACATCACCACGATGCCTTTGACGGCCATCATCGCATCTTTTATCCTTGCTGCCCGAACGGCCTCGGCCGACTGTAGCTGGCAGCTTGCGCCCAACGATTGCATATGCATGAATAGCACCAACGGTGCATTACTGGCCGACGAGACATTGGTGTGTTGCCGCGACATGGGAAAGAAAGTAGGGTCCAAGAAGGTGAGCATTTGTCGAGCATCCTTGGCTTTCACCTTCTTTCTCTCTAACGCCTTCAGATCTGCAATGTCGACGACGAAGACAAGAGACAGACGTTCAAGGACTGCTGCAAGTGGCTCAAGGAGACAAGCCTGATTGGCCACTGTCGATAAGGCTGTATCACAGCAAGTTAAACACAGAATAGTTACCACGAATATACCATCAATTATACGGTCCGTCTCTATTTACATTATATATACGCCATGTTCATTACACACATCTTTTTGTCGTAAACTCTTGTCCAGCTTTTTTTTTTTCCAGCTACACGCCATCTCCTAGTTCTGGCCAACGGCGGCCCGCTTGGCATAGCCGGCCTTACGGCCCATACCGCTGCTCAGACCACGGCGGCGCATCTCATCGCCCGAGCGGCCACAGGGCTTGTAGCCCGTGCCGTTGGTGGTGCTGCCGGGGCCAAAGTCGGGCTTGCCGCCCAGACTGCCAAAGATGTCGCCAATGTAGTTGGCCGGCTCGACGCCCTTGCGGAATTTGGTGTGCCAGCCATCCAAGATGCCCTTGACAATCTCGACACCGGCCAGGTAGATGTTGTCAATGGCAATCTCAAAGCCGTTCTGGTCGGCGATGCGCAGGTTGTCAAAGGCGGTCTCGTTGGGTGGCGGGCGGTCAAAGTCGGAGCCGGTGCGCATGAGCATGGCGCGGCTAAAGTCGACGAGGCCTTCAATGGCCAGGCGCACCAACACCTCGAGCACGGCGCTGTCCTCCTGGGCAGTCATGCAGTACTTGCCGGTACCGTTGGTCCAGACCTTGGTGACTTCCTCGAACGCGTTGCCCAGGATGGTGCCCGAGAAGTAGACGTCGCTCGTCACGGAATCGCAGCTGATGACCGAGGGCGGCTGCGAGGCGGGCGCGTACAGGCTGGCGGGCTGCACGGCCTTGTAGAGCTGGCCATAGGCCGAGGCGGTGGGGTCGGTGCTGAGGTTGGCCTTGCTGGCGAAGCCGACGGCGAGGTCGCGCAGGGTCTCGCTAATCTCCAGGACCTCGGTGCCGTAGGCGTTGCCCGGGTAGACGTTGGGAGCGTCGGTGCCGTAGCCAAAGTAGCCCGTGGACCAGTTGGAGGGCATCTCGCGGGCGTCAAACTCGTACTGCAGAGCGACCTGGACGGTGTACTTGGCAAGGGCGACGCTGCCCAGGGTGCCGTACTTGGGGTTGATACCGGCGATACCGGCAATCAAAAAGTAGGTCTTGGTCAGGTCGAACTTTCCAGACAGGGCAGCGGCCATGACACTGGCGGCGGCGTTGATCTCGGACTCGCCCGTCGTCATCTGGCAGACGCTGCCATCGGCGACACAGTGGACGTGCGGGAAGAGCATGGACAGACCGGGGGCGGTCACGTTGACGTCCAGCAGGTCGCCAAGGCCGCTGCTGGGCAGCTTCTCGTACCAAATGTCGGCTTCGGGAGAGAACTGGAAGGGCCCATGTTAGGAAGAAAGAAAATATTGTTTGAGGAGAGGAACACGGATGGATACTCACCAAGCTGATGATCAACACCTTGGGCGCAATCTTGCCATGTTTCCATGGGCTGCTGTGCTCCTGGTGAGGAACAGCAAAGGCAGTCTGGGCAACAGCCAGAGCGGCTGCTGCTGTTGAGAAGAAGCGCATTTTGAGGAGAGAAGAATGTGTAAACCAAGAAGAAGAAGACGGGACGAAGAAGCTCAGTGGCCAATGGTGACAGCGGATCCTTGAATTGACAGCTCCAGACTTGAACTCAATGGATGCAGCATGGTGGCAGGACGGGGAGAGGATGGGATGGGGGCATGCAGAATATAAATAAATAAAAAGAGAAAGATGTGCAGAGGACCTCTACGCAGTACGTTCGTACTGATAGTAAGACAGGAATAACTGGGAACGACAGGCGGCAGCAGCTCGAGCACACGACCCCGGAAGGAAGAAAAAAGGACGAAAAACGCGGATGGAATCCTGCACAAAAGTCCGACAGCTTGGAAGCTTCGATCCCAAAGAGAGCAATGATAAGCAGGAACACGCGGAAGGATGGAAAAGAAAGACGACAGGGGACGGCACACAGGTGAACTAGAGAAGGAAAGAACAAAAGACGAAAAGATAAAAAGACAAAAAAAGTGGCAATGATAGGCAGAGCGGGGATAACGCCGTTGTTTGTCGATGTTAGCAAGCTCTCACCAGTACGCCTTGGCATTATGGGTATTTTGTCGAGTTCGTCTTGTTTTTTGGACTTGTCATCTTTTTGTCTTTTGTCCTCTTTCTTCCTTCTTTTTTTGCTTTCCTATTTCGTCACATCCATCTTGCTGCTTTCTCGATCTTGCTTCTTCCCTGGCCACTCTTCTTTCTACGGAGTATTACTGTGTATGCGGTCGCAGCGCGACTTCCGCGACCCTAGCCTTGAGCTTATTCTTGCTAGCTGCGCCTGGCCCTGCCCAAAAGGGTTGCAGAAAGGTGCTAGAAGACGCGGAAAGCGCAAAAAGGCGACACCGAGACCAAAGAAAGTAAACGCTGTGGCGCAACTGGGCGTTGAGGCGTTAATCTTTATTCTGCGGCAGTTCCTGCTACTGCGTAATTAACGCTTGCTCTATGACGTGTAAGTATCGAATAGATGGCGGGAAGAAAGAAAAGTGTTGAGATATCGCTGCTGGCTAGAGCTCTTCTTCTATCGGGACTTTGTTTCCTTACAAACCATATTACGCGGACCGTCTACCAATTTACCCTTGATTTAAAACGTACCGGCACCAAACCGGCGGCAGCAGAGAGAACCTAAAATCAAGAGCATTAGAGCATTTTTCAACCACCAAATACGCAGTAAGAAAATCATTATCGCAACACGACCTTGAATGATAAAGAAAGGTGGGGGAGACGGGCCGGGGCTCACCGCGCCTTCCTTTTGCGCTTTTGGCCTTGCCATGTCGAGGTTGTGTTCCTTTTGTTCCGCCTACCTGCCCCCCAGAAGCCTTGACAAAAGCCCTATCTGTATCGCCATCGGGAGCCATCCAGCCAATCAGAGTACATCATATCGACTCCCAAATCGCCGAGCTGCCACGATAGGAAGGTGCGGGTCGGCTACCACAACTGCAGCGCTCTTTTCGACTTCTCGACTTCTCGACGACGCCCTAAAATGCCTGCTGTGTACGAACTAAACATTTGATCTCATCTTGCCAAGAGAGCCTTGCCGATTGATAGGACAATTGGCATTAGCAACTGACGACGATACCCATCAGGCGTCGGGTGTTTCTTACGAGGCCACCCGCTTCCACCATCTTGCCATCCCATCCATCATCCACCTGTTTTTTTTTCTTTTTCTTTTCTTCTGCCGCTTCCTGGGCACCCCGGTTTCTCCATATTCATGGTCCAGTCTAGCACGATGGGATCAATCAGACCCATCCGGTGTTTCCATCTTCACATGCAAACAACCAAAAAATCAACAGAACACTAAGAAAAACATTAACAAAGATATTAACAAAAAAAATAGACAGGGAAAACAGAAAGAATCGTATTTTCCCAGACGCGGGATCGAACCGCGGACCTCCTGCTTACTAGGCAGGCGCAGCTACCACTGTGCTACCCGGGCATGTATCCGTTGATTTCGAATGTATCCTGAATCCAGATGGTGGATGTTGTGTTTCACGGGATAGATACGAGGTTGATATAGAAGTGTTTGCAGGCTCCCACATGTAGACAAAATGGAGAAAATGGCAAAGTTTGGAACGAGTCGTTGGCGAAAGAAGACAATGCTTTGCTGTGTATGAAAAGTCGTAGGTCATCGTGACATGTTGTGTTCGCAAGGCTCTGACCATCCGATGTCTGCCGCTTGTATTGCAAAACCTGTAGGATTGACAGGCGTGTCATATTTGTAGGTGGTGATAAGATCCTAGCTCGAGATTTTCATAGAATGGTGATACTTGTTGGAAGAGACATGGTCCAATTTGAATAAATAAAAAAAAGATACGATGTAAATAATTTTTTTAAAAAGAATAAAGAATCAAACCCGCTTTCGTCCCAGTAACATTCCTAGTTCATAAAGGACAAGGTACAGAAACAAACTTTCGCCACAAAAATCAGATCCCATAGCACGCCACATTTCGTTACATGAGAGACAAAAAAGCAAAACATTTTGGAGGGGACGCCAATACCTGCCTTCCGGGCGGTGAAAATCAGAAGACGGAAAGGGAAAAGCACGCAGAAAAAAAAAGCATAGACGATGGCTCACGCCACCCTAGAAGCTGAAGAAGTCCAGGTCGTGGTTACGGTCGCCGCCGTGGCCGGCAATCGACCCGGCAGCACCAGTGGTACCACCAGCGGCACCGCCATTGCCGCCGTTACCACCAGCACCGTTGTTGCGGTTGTGGTTGTGGTTGCCACTACCATCGCCGACCGTCTTTTCGACCGTCTGCACGACAAGGCCGCTAAGACTGACAGGGCTGAGCGCGTCGAGAGGACCATCAGCCTCCATCCAGTCGAGACTGTCCTTGACACCGTTCTCATCCTCACCATTGTTGCCACGGACGTCCATGTGCCGGCGCAGGCCGTCGAAGCTGGCGCGGCTCTTAATGCCTGAGACAGACACTGAGTCCGAGGCACCGGCACCGCCCGTCGCAGGCGAGGGACCGCCCGCATTGTTGTTGGGTGTGGTGGCGCTGGTGGTTTTGTTGTTTGATGAGGAGCTGTTGGTGTTTTGGTTTGAGGACGAGTTGTTATTGCTACCTCCCCGCAGACTGGCGGCCGAGGCGGCCGCCTTGCGCTCAGCTTCAAGAGCCGCACCAATACCAGCTGCAGTGTTGTTGCCACCGCGTGTCGACGACGCTGAGGGCGAGTTTGTCGCGTTCACACCGGCAGCGGCTGCAGCCGCAACGGCCGACGGACCGACCATCCAGTCGGCCATGGGCATGTCAAAGGCGCCGTGGCTCTGGCTATGGTGGTGATGGTGCATGTGGTGGTGATGCTGGTTGTGGTGGTTGTGGCCGTTTAGGGCCCAGCCATCCGCGGCACCAGGCTGCACCAGCACGTAATCGTCGAGACCGCTGCCGCGCAGCAGACCCGTCGTGTCGTTGCGGTCGTCCGATCCATCGAGGTCAATGGCCGAGCCGTTGAGGAAGTCCAGGCTGAAGGTGCCGCCATGGTCAGACGCAGCACCGCTGCCACCGGGCGTACCGACCGAGAAGAAGCTGTTCATCATGTCGTTCTGAGCCGCGTGCATTTGGTGCTGGTTGTGCATGCCATGAGGATTGTGGTGGTGGGTGTTGCTGGGGTGGTGGATGGCTGCAGATGCAGCCGCTGCTGCTGCCGCCGCAGAGGCTGCAGCGGCCGAGGTAGCCGACGTCGAGGGTGTCGCAGGCAGACCACCACCGCCGTTCATGAGTGCAGCTGTGGGTACGCCACCAGGCGCGCCATTGGGACCGGGTGGAGTGTGCTGCGCAAAGAAGGGCGGCGCAGGACGTGTGAACTCGGACGCGCGCCGTGAGGGAGCAGGCCGCCGCTTCTTGAAGGACTGAAGAGCATCGGCGTCGGGGTTCTCACGGCGTGCGGGAAGCACACTGTACACATCAATCCCGTTGGTGCCACTGGGTGCGCCGCTGGCTGTCGGTGTTGGTGTGCTGCCAGGGCCACCGTTAACACTGCCAGCACCGTACCATCCACTGCCACCACCAGCGGCACCACCCATCTCGCTTCCGTACGCTGTCGAAGAGGAAACGCTGCCTGGTCGGCCATTGTTGTTAGTGTTTGCGCTGTTGCCGCCAGCGGACGTTGCTGCCTCCATGGCTGCTGCGTATTCAGGTCCGTAGACATCACTGCGCAGCTGTTCAAGAACTGCCTTCAACAAAGCGTCCATGCGCGACGCCGGCTGGTAGGTATGGCTCATGTCGGTCAGTGCGTACGACAGGATCTCGAGGTAGCCCAGGTACGAGCGGCGGTCGGCATCGTTGCTCTGGTGGTAAGCAAGGGCAGCAATCAGCGCAATTGCGGCGGTACCGGCATGCTGGATGCCTGTGACACAGATGCGACGACCGTCAAACCGCTGGCGATGCTGCCAGAAGATGCGAGAGACGCGGATGGCTTGCTGCGTGCAGATGCTACGCGACAGCGTGGTGCGGCTGTCGTCGACGATGCATTGCGGGTCACCGAGACCAAGCACCGAGTGGCCGGCAATGCCGTTGTGCATGTGCTGCTGCTGCTGGGCCACGGTCATGCCACCCGCATGGCTGCCCGTTGCATTGCTGCTGGACGAGTCGCGACGGTTGGCTGCTGCGTTGCCGCCACCGCCCGAGGGAGACGACGGGCTCGGGTGCGAGTTCGTGCTTGAGCCATCCGACGGCAGGATCGAGCCGTACTTGGCCCATGGGCGGTGCAGCAGGATCATGGACACGTGGTACTGCTGGTGTAGCAAGAAGAAGCTCATGGGCGCCGCCTTGATGTTGGCTGGCTTCCATGTCAGGTGGTCTGGCAGGCGACGGTACCAGTTCTGCAGCTGGCGATCCAGGCTGATGACATGCAGGTACGCGTTCTCCTCTGACTCATTGAGAGCAAAGACATTGTCACAACCACCAGGGCCGCCGCCGGCGGGGAGTGTTCTGCTGGCCGATGCATTGCTGCGCACACCAGCACCATAACCAGCGGCACTGTTGAAAGCATTAGAGGGGTTGTTGTTGCTACTGCTGCCGCCGCTCAGTTTGTCCATGTCGCGGGTCTCGACAATCTTGCCGGCCAGCTCCATCAGCTCAAAGAGGAACTCATAGATTTCCTCGTTGCTCATCTTCGCCGGGCCGCAGTTGCGGTTACCGCCGGCGCCGCCAGAACTGGCATCCTCGCCAGTGAACGACACCATCATGGAGAACCGTTTTGTCAACAGATCCATGCCAATGTCCTGGCTCTTGATGCTTGTTGGCCGGCCCAGGAACAGCGCCCAGTACTTGTCAATGACAATGGCGGCTTTCATGACCATGTGGCGGATGTTGACCTCCTTCTCGTCCATGTCCGTGCTGCGGTAGTCGAGGTGCAGACCGATATCAAATGCCAGACGGTTGGCCATGCCCGAGTACATCCAGCCGGTGTTGTCGCGGCCGATGCCGCACTCGAGATCGCCGAGCAGAAGCAGCGCCTGGACACTGGTAATGCCACCGGGGCGCTCCAGCTCAATATCGAGCATGTACTTGGCCTCACGCTGCAGCGTGCTCTCGCGGTTGCCGAGGCTGATCTTCTTGATATCCTCGCGACTGCGATCTGCAAAGCGGTAGCCTGTGGCCAGGATGGTAATGTGCAAGAAGGACGTGTAGAATTTGGGGTTCTGTGCATCGCGGCTGGCCTCAAATGCCTCGCGGTCGATGACGTAGATTATGGAGTTGTAGTACTCCCAGAAGCAATTCATGAGGTAGTCGTGTGTGGCCGATGTCAAAGAACGAATAATGCGCTCAGACCGGCGCACCTGCTCAGGGGGCTCACGCGAGTCAAACGAGTCGGCCGCCTCGGTGTACACGTGGCTGTTGGCTGTCGGGCCAAAGAAGCGCAGACGGCCGGACAGCTGGTCAAAGGATAGGTTGCCCTTGGTCGACAGCAGGCGCTGCACGATATCTTCCTTCTTGGGGTCGAGGTTGCGGAACGGCGATGTTTCCTTAAAGCCGCGGCCGGGCAGCATCGTAGAGGCGTGGTGTGCGGTATGTGAGGATGAGTGTGAGGACGCGAGTTGTGATGGTGCCTGCTGGGCATGGGGGTTGTGGTGTTGGTGGAGGTTGTGAAGATGTTGTTGTTGTTGTTGTTGTTGTTGTTGTTGTTGTTGCTGCTGCTGCTGCTGCTGCAGGCCATGGTGGAACCCCGCCGCATTAACTGCTGCCGTGGCGGCTGCTGCTGCCGCTGCGCCCGCCGGATCGGACAGGCTGCTGTCGAGGTGGTCGCTTTCGTGCATGTTGAAGTCGTCGGTGTGGTGGTCGGCTGCCGACGACTCGGGCGGCGACGTGTCGTCCCTTGACGGAGAGCCATCACTGCTCAGGGCCGGCTGGCCGTTATTGCTGTTGGCCGACAGCTGATTTGAAAAGAACTGCTGTGCCTGGGGTGTGTATGCGAGGAGGTCGGGGCTGGCGGATGACATCAGCTGCTGCTGGAACTGAGCTTGTGCTGCAGCCTGGGCAGCAGCTGCCTGTTGTGCTGCCGCTTGCTGAGCTGCTTGCTGTACTGCTGCTTGTTGTGCTGCCGCCTCTTGCTGTTGCTGCTGCTGTTGTTGTTGAGCAAAGCTGGCCGCCAGAACCTGCTGGGCATTCGATGGGCCGCCCTCGTCGGCGCTGGTTTGTCCTCCGCCGCCTCTGCCGCCTGACGTGTCCTGCCGCGTCTTGGGCGGATGCACGGCCGGTGGTGGATCGACGCCGCGATCTACCAGCATGCTCTCCAACAGCTGGATGCGGTCTGAGAGCGACGACATGTACGCCTTGGAGATGGGCCGCCGGCGTTCGTCGTCATTCTTGATGACACACTCGGTGCCGGCACGCTTGCACTGTGTGCACTCAGCCTCGCCCTTGGGGACGACACAGCGGATCCGGCGGTCACGGCACGATGCGCAGGCTACGGACGCGCGATGGCGGACCTGCTGCTTGACACTGCGAGCTGCGGCGCCGCGTGCCGACACGTTCTCCTGGTTGTTGATGTCGTTGTTGTCGTCCGACTGGGAGAGTTTGCCCTCGTCTGCGGACGCCATTATGGAAAAGGTCAATGAAGTGATGAGGTGGTGAGGTGTTATTTGCAGTAATTATTTGGTCGTATCCCTCTTGTTTAGGGTGACGTCAATGTCAATGTCGATGTTGATTATCGTGGTCGTCGGTATTGTCGTCGGTATCGTCGTGATGCTGCTGTTACTCTCGTCAAAGTTGGAGAAGGCTTGGTAGCCTTGTTGCACACCTGGAGACGGCCACTTCTTGATGATGTAGCTGAAGGACGGAGAGAAGACTTGTTTTGTTTTCTTTTTACTCTTTTCTTTTCGAGAGGCAACCCAGGATTTTTTTAATGGAGATGGAAGTCCGAAGTGTTGTCGAAAAAAAAAGTGGGAGAGGGAGGGCAGATGAAGGTGGGAGAGAGGGGGCCTGGCAGTGAATCTCTACCGGACCAGGGAAGGATTAAAAAATATGGGGAAATAGGCAGGGCCGGATTTGGCTTGGTTTTGATTTTTTTGGGGGAAATAAGGGGCGACGGAGGGGGGGGGTAAAGGTAGTACGGAGTAGAGAGGAAAGGAAGGGGGATGTAATAATTCGAACGGGGGGACGGACAAACAACGAACAAGTCGACTGCAAGAACTGAAAGAAGGGTTCACGACGGCGTTACAGAACAGGCAAAGAGGTAAAAAGGGACTGTGCGGAGAAGAGGGGGGTACGAGAAAGAAGAGGAAGCCAGAGAAGTGTGTGTAGAGCTGAGAAGAAAAGCTGTTGCGGGAGAGCCTTGATGGTCAGGTCGAAAGTTTCGGAGAGGAATGCAAGGGTGGTGGGTGTGCGCAGATTTCTCCACGCTCTGTGCGGTTTCTTGGACAGCCGGAGTATCTACGGAGTGCAGAACAAATAAAAGAGATAATTGGGGGCCAGGGGGATAAAATAACAGGGAATCAGAGAAGGTGAAGAAACCAGCAAACAAGCGGGCAGAACAGGACAAAAACAAAAAAGGCGCTGAGCTCCCCCCACAAACTCGATTCTGGGGTAAAACGAATGTACTCCGTACACAAATACATGCTCTTTCACAGCTCCACAGAGCACTGAATTTGACGGCCTCTGACAGGTTGACAGGTCGATGGGCCAGGTTTGAAAGAAACCAGTGAAAGAGAAGGAGGGCGTGTAAAAAGGCAACACAATGGCCCCATCACACTACCGAGTAGTGTGCGTCAGCTGGCGTGCAGCTGTGGAGATAGTCGACGCCGCGAGACGCAAAGAAACCACAACAAGGACAGCAAAGACAGGCGAGACAGCGGCAGAACTGAGCAGAAAGAGGCAAAGGCCAGGTGTGGTGACCTCGAAAGCCAGCGCCTAGCATCTGTGCTAGTCCGGACTAGTAGGGGTGCTGAGGGTGGGCAGTGATGAATGCTGGTGGACGCGAGTCGTGTTCTCCGTTTTTTTGGTGCGCATTTCGCTCTTTTGTGTGCAGCTTCTCCAGTTCCAGTCACCGTCTGGCCCAGGCGTGCAGGACCAAGACGTGCTCTCAGGATTGTCCATGGCTTTATGAACAGCCTCCTGGCATCTCCCCCAGAGCCCCAGAGCCCCAGTCTGCCCCAGTCTGCCCCAGTGTCTGATGGGGCATTTAGGGAGCCCGGGGGTAATAAACAACCAAAACGGCGCCAAAATGGCGCCAAGCAGCGCCCCAAAAGGCAAAAGCCATGCGGCATGCGCGGAGACCGGAGGCCGGTGTGCAGTTTTGGGCAGGCAGCAGAGGCAGAGAGGTGGTAGGAGAAGGGAGAAGACGCAAAGTCTCCAACAAAAGTCCCCGTACTGGCGGACATCTAACGTGCGGGGTTTTCGATTCTTCCATTTGGTTCTGTTATCTTGAATATTTAGCGGGTGTCCGTCCGTAGGGATGAGAGAACGGCGAGCACGGCAAAAGAACAACATGACGAGAGAAGAAGTCCACTCGGTAGTGGCGTCATTCACGGAGACAGCCATCAGAATTTGTGGCGGAGTTGAGGCAGAAAGAAGTGGGAAGACAGTGAACAGACCTGGAAAAAAAGACAACGTAAAACGGAGACAAATAAGAGATGGGTGACAGAACGGAAGGAGCCATGTGGACGTGCTCTCGTGTACAACGTACGAACGTATCTTTCATACTGACTGGGGTGAATGGGAGGACATTATCTCTATCATGTCTCAATAGCGCGCCCGGCAGGTGAGTTCCAATATGAGCCAGGTGGCAGAAGCCAGGAGCCATGCCCACTATGGCCAGGGCTGAAGGTAGTCAATAAAATTCAAAGCGGCGTCGGATTCCTGCTGGGTTTCTGGCTTCTGGTTTCTTGTGGCCCTTCTTCATGCAGTTTGATTGCGTGATCAAGCGTTGGTCAAGCGTTGGATATCATGAATGTACTCTTGTCGCCCTCGTTTCTCATTCCTTTTTTCTTTTTAAGTTAGCTAGCGCCTTAGTAGGAAGAGAAGGCAAACCAAGGCGGAGAATCGGTCAACGATCAACTGGAGCCCCAGACAGCACTATTGTGAGGCATGTGCACGCTACAGTAATTACCGTAGTGCGACTCTGGTGTGGGATGGTGAGTTGGAGGTTGTAGAGTAAGTTTGTGAAGCTGTCGTCCGTCTCTGGTTCTTCTGGTTCTTCAACTTTGATTTCTTCAGCTCGTGGTCTCAGACTATCATGTGGAGGCGGCGAAACGTCGCAGGGCCACGACTGTTGGCGGCTGGCAATAGACGTTTGATTTGACGGCAAACGTACGTGCACTTGAAGGAAAATGTATTTATTCGACAGATGTCTGTTGTCTGTTGGGAAAACGAGAGACACCAACGGCCGCTGTCTTGACACCAATAATATTCTGGCTTTTTTTCAATTTGTGCCTCGTGGCATCCCCCTTGTCCGGGGGAAACACCGTCCGTTGTCGTTTGTACTTTTGGTCTGTACTGATGTATTTTCTCCGCCGCGGAGGACGCTATCATGCCGCGGGTATGTCTTGACATATTCCTGACTCAGGGAGTCAGGATGCATGCCTACCCTGCATGAGACCAGTACCTGACGGGCAACTGACTTCATCAAGACATCCTACAATGCCCGACGGGATGCATAAAAGCAAGCTTTGAAAAACACGGGGTTGGCTGCATCCGAGAGACTGGACGGGGGTAGCCGACAGAGGGGTTGCGGGATCAAGACATTTTGGGCGATGCCTCAAAGACACCTTGTAAGCCACTTGTATGTGGGACGATGTTTGTATATTTGTCGTTGCAACCGGCGGCTATTAGGTGTTGTGGACGAGTTGTGTTGGTGATTGAGTTGCCAAGTCCCAAGTACGGGGTAATTACCAATTACGCAGTGATACGCGTTCAATAGTGTCTGTGCGTGGCTTTGTTGCATGTAAGTGCTGGCCTTGGTCGGTTGGTGGTCGGAACGCATCCGAGCAGACTGTTGGTGTATGTCGTAGTCGAAGTTGCAGCTGCAAGTACGAAGCTTGCGTTGTTGTATTTGACGACTCCGAGGATGGGAGTTGGGAGGACTGGCAATACGGAAGAGCCGACAAGGTTCTGTCGTTCCGGCTTTCTGTCTTTTTGGCCGTCTGGGGTTTTAGTCTTCTTTTGCTCTGAAAATTCGTGAGTGCACAGATATGACCAGTAACACTGGTACTCTGTTGAAAGAGATGACGTTCTGACGCGCCGAGACCACTTTATTTCCGGTACGCCAGGGTCTGGCAGTGAGAACGTGGTAGCCGACGAATAGCAGGAGTGTTAGCAAATAAAACAAAACACGTCGTAGAGCAGAAAATTAAAAGAAAAGAGCATGACGGCGAAGCAATACGAAGGCTTGCCTTGTAGCCCGTTTTCAAGCAGTGTTGTCCTTTCTTTTCTTTCAGGCCCTGCCTAAGCCCTCCCTCCAATCCTCCATCCTGTCGGACTCCAGTCTGCGACGTGGGGAATGGAGAAGGGCAAAAAAAAAGGGAACTTCGCCAGACGCCATGCACTTTGAGACTCTAAGGCACCCAAACCAGCAGCAAAAGGCGCTAGATTGGCCGCTGGCACTGCTGGTCTGGAGTCGTTTTGGAAGGAGGGAGCATAAAATGGGAGTGGAGGTGGAGGAAGAGAATTTCTGACTGACCATGGCACGGAGAACGCACCGGAGTCATGTAGACTTGAAGCCAGGGCCAGGGCTGTTGGCAGCGCCATTGCGAGAACGAGGGATATTGAAGCATCAAAGAGCCTGACCTGGGGCCCAATGTGACCAGGCGATGCCGGCGATGACGATGCAGGATGGCTAAATGATTCGGCGGACGACAAAATTGTAGATGTCCCTTGGATCTTGGTTTTTTTTCTTTTCTTTTTTTCTTCTTTTTTTTCTTCTTTTTTTTTGCCTTTTTGGACTTGAAAGAAGCTCCGTTGCTGGAACGAGGACGGTCTGAACGGCGGAAACCTCGTGGTCAGCCAGTTGAGCGAAAGCGGGCAGCGCACTGTCGACCGGAGCTGCGATGCAACGAAGCGATGATGGTCGGTTGGTGTCGCGTTATTGTGGTGCTTCATACGAGAACAAAACAGAGGAAAACACAGATCGGCTCTGCGACTTCGCTGACTCCTATTGTTGTTGTCCCCTTTCCCCCTTTCCCTTTGCCTCTTTCCAGTTCTGTCACTTTATGGATATCTCATTCGTTCTTTCCGTCAATTGTCAACCCTTGCTCCTTGCTGCTCTAGGCGGCTGGCGAGGCCAGCCCTCAACAGCCCGGACCGCGTGGAAGGAGAGACCGGGAGAAACCAGCCAGAGGAAGAAAGAGCGAAGAGCAGTTGCAAAATGAGACGAGAAGATACCAAGTACGGAGTACAACAGTTGCAAACATGAGAATTGCAAAACGGCAAGAGCGCTCCTGCCCTGTCCTTGGCCGCCTAACCAAACAAGCGGCAGCAAGCGCGCAAGGGAAAAGGAAGGAGCCTCCCAGGGTGACATTGGAGAGGAACGGCTATTGACACAATGGAGCTTGCCCAGTTCAGGCGGTTTGGTGCCATGTGGTCCCCATCTTGGTGTCCTTTTATGCTCGTTCGCCCTTTCCCCACACGCACACCCCTCCACTGTCGCACTTCGCAACGCGTGTCATAAGTTCAAGGTCAGTTGCAGTCACACATTTACCCAAGACTTTTGGGCCTGTCGTGGTCGCTCTTTCCCCCTTGCCCTGTCATCTCCCCTGTCCCCAAAAACGGCAAGAGGCAACAGGCGAATTAAAAATGAAGGTAACACACACACCGGGGGGAAAAAAAAGAGACACGCGAAGGAAAGAGACAGAGGGGGGGAAAATGGGGAAATCTCCTCTCGCACTTCTAACCCCGGCAATAACGACCAGCAACCCCGCACTCGTTCCCTTCTCCTCTTTTTTGCCTTTTGTTTTGTCGGTTCGAACCCAGAGTTTGCAAAGCATTTCTCTCACATACACTGTGATCTCACACTCCTTGCTGGCTGTCTGGGGCATTTCGCACCGTCTCCCACCACACACCACAACGAGCTTCTCCAACCGGCGCTTCTACCGAGGTCACGGCCCTTTGGGTGTCAGACTTTCAGGGACGAGAGGGGAAACCCAGCAAAAGAAACACAAAAAAGAGGGGAACATCCGGCTCGAACGGTGTCATATTTGTATTTCGATGCGACCGAACGAGAAAAAGACACGAAAACGGACGGGCGTAAACGGCACAAGAACATAGGGCCGAGCAAACGAGACGAAGACGAAGACGAAACGAGGCAAAACGAGGCCAAACGATCGTTGACGAAAAGGACAAAATAAACGAGAAAATAGACGGGAGATAAACGAGAAAGAATCGTGTCTCCGGGGTTAGTCTGCAGACAAAGTGGCGATTTTTTCCCTGACAGACGACAGACGGACTGATTTCGCTGTGAATATGATATTATGGACTGTCTGAACTGTCGGGGCATTGTAATTTTCGGTCACTTCGTTTGTCTGTACAATTACTCGCTGTTTTTTACGAGTTTACGCCTTAACTACACGAGTCTATCCTCACGGCTCTCCACGCCGCCCAGCCTTTGAAGGCCATGGACGTGTCTGGACCCTGTGCCAAGCTTCCAACAAGAGCCTGGCAAGAAGCAATGCTGAGCAACAAGAGGGCAAATGCCAGCAATCCTCTCCACTCGGTCTCCAAAGACTTGCCTGTGTTCGGAGTAGTCGGGGTGTCGGGGAAGCCAAGAGCGGGCCATTGTTCCAATTTTGTGTTTGTTCTTGTCCATTTGCATGCCTGACCATTAGTCCGTAGCCGCCAGTGGCCATATTTGCTACGCCTTGACTAACGGGAAGGAAGTCGTTGATGAGCACGTCTGTTTTACATGGCTTTCTTGGGCAGAAGAAACGATGAAAAGGAAAACCAGAATAACGAGGTACTCGTCTAAGCCCACTTCCCACCCTATCAATCTTTACTCCATACAAAAAAGAGTCGGGAGCTTGCCTGGTTTCCAATGGGTGGCCATATTTGATGGTCATGGATCGAGGTGGGCATAAATCAAGGCTCACACAGAGGATAATGCACGTTTGTGTCCATGTGAGTGGGTTTGGTGGCGTTGACGCCCAGTCGTCCAGGCCTTGAAGAATAAGAAAGTAAGAAAAGAATGTAAGACTCGTACGAAATACAGTCCCCGCTCGCTATGTCAAGACACAGCTTTCAGCGAAAATACCTCTTTTTCTTTGTTTGCCCCCCTTGCTGCACTGAGTGATGGGCCGTAATACGAGTTCCCAAGACTGCCTTGTTGGTGGAAGAAAGAGGGAAGAGAAGAATGAAAGAACAAGGTAAAAAGAGGCAAATAAAAAGGCACAACAGGAGTCGATCAAAGACAATAAACTTACAACTTGGTGAAAGTAGCAAAACAATACTACGTTTGAGGTGTGGTAATGGGGCAACCGTTGTCGATATTGTAGAAACGGGATGGGAAGCAACAATATATGAAACGGTAGCATACGTTTTACATTGAAGGTCGTACAGGTTCAACAGGAAACAGAAAATACGTGCAAGCACAGGAGAAGTCACTCGAGGCCACCAACGAGAAAACAGGATGAAAATGAGGATGAAAAATTGATGGTTGCATATGACGGCCAGAGTGGGGGTGCGAGATGCAAGGACGTCGTAATATAGAGCCACTGTGATGGGAGATGTGTGAATAAAGGAGAAAGGAAGCGAGGAAGAGGCAGGAGAGTGCGGGTACCTGTCAGAATAAAGTGAAAAATGTAAGAAAATACGGCAGATAAAAGCAATAGCTAGTATGACGCATATCGCAGTGGAGCGTGAGATGAAGCAGCTCGAAAGAGAGAAAGACAGACGAGATACAAAGTACATGCATAGATACACAAGGCGACAAATCAGGAAAATGAGGTAATGAGGTAATGAGGTAATGAGATGCGACGGGGTGCGATGAGATGCAACGGCGGACCAACAGACAGTGACAACCATATGTGTATGTGATGTGACAGTAATGAACAAATGGGCGACAAGTCAGCGGTTCGACAATAAGCAAGACGATGAGACATAATATTGAAGACCAGAAGACGTGATGTGATGACGGCCGATGCATAAAAATCAAGAAAACTGGGTGGTTGAGTAGTTTTGATAACGTGTTTGCAGATAAATGAGAAGAAATGAGTAACATAATATATACCGCAGAGAAAAGCAAAAAGTTCCAACCAAGCAATGAGACAACAAAATACGACAAAAAATAGCAAAAAACAACCAAGAGAAAAAGATGCACACTAAACGGGATAGGGGGGCACGAAACAGAACAAGAGAGCGCAGATGCTCCGAGACGACGAGCAGCCGAAGGCAACAGACAAAACCAACAACCAAACATCCAACAGAACACAAAAAGCTGTGCTTTGAGGGTGTGATGAATCAGTGGTGTTGGCCCCCAACCGGACAAAAAGAGCAGAACGAGCAGGTCTTTTTGTTATTTTTGGTCGGATGCCGTTGTGTTCGTCTGTCTCCCCTTTCCCCTCTCTCGGTTTTTCGTGGCTATTTTCGGGTTCGTCGATTTGAACCAAAAAGTCAAGTCGAGTCGGCTTAACTTTTAGTCGACGAAGACAATACCCAAAACGGGAAACCAGCTTGTTGTCTGGCCCTGCGCCCTGCATGGGTTTGTGCGCGCACGGGGGGCGGGGGAAAAACGAAAAGAAAAAGAGCGAAAGAGGGGAAACTATGCGAGGAAGTGGGAAAAGGAGAAAAAAAGAGACGAAATTGAAATGATGCAGGTCATGCGACCAGCAAAAAGGAGAAACGACGGAGAAACTTGTGAAGAGAAAAGAAAGGGGGAAAAAAAGAAAGAAAAAAAGGCTAAGCTCTCCAAAAAAGAGGTGATCGGCATCCGCGCGTACGAAGGAAATTGTCGTATTCGCGATGCGCGATGCGCGTTCCGCCGTCTTGCTGTCCATGCATCGATGCATCCGTCAATTGCTTCCCCATTGCCGTCCATTGAATTATCGCCATCACTGTCCATCATCCATCACCATCTAGTCTCCGTATTGTGTGTGTCCATCTCTTGTCCCGTCGTTATATTTCGCCGTGCATACGGATGCAGAGGGGAGGAAAGTGTCGTTATTTTGGCAGTTTGTTGTCGTCAAAAGGGTTCTTTGATCGTAGTTCGTAGTCGTCGTCGTATCCGGCCGTCGTCCGTCGTCCGTCGTCCGTCATCCTCGCGCCATCCGCCACATCTTTTCTTTTTCAGGAGAACGACACGCTTACTCCACATCCCACTCCTCGTCGTTGTTGCGCACGTATGTCGCCAGGCCGTTGACATCGCCCGTGACGTTGGCCTTGACCTCACCGTTGCCCAGGTAGGCAAACCGGTTGCCGTAGCGGTAGCGGATGTTGTAGTCCTCAAAGCGCGGGTTCTTGATGGTCTTGAGGAAGTGGATCGTGCAGCCGGGCCACAGGTAGATGCGGTTCTTAACCTTGCCGTCCTTGAACCAACTGCGGCACTCCTCCTGGAAGACGGTCGTCTTGTGGAACTCGTCAAAGTGCGCGTAGATGTCGTCGACAGCCTCCTGCTGGACATCGATCGAGCGGATGTTCTCGTGCTGGATCTTCTTCATCATCTTGATCGAGTACTCGACCGTCGTCTCAATGGACGGCAGCAGCGTGCCCGACGACCACGTGGCACCGGGACCGACAATGGTATAGTAGTTGGGGAAGCGCGGTGCCGAGACACCCAGGTACAAGTTGATCTTCTCGCCCCAGTCCTCGTCCAGAGTCTGGCCCGAGCCGTTGATGAGCTTGAAGGCAGGCTTGAAGGCGACCTTGAAGCCGGTCGCGCAGACAATAATGTCGAGCTTGTGCAGCTGGCCGTCGGCAGTGACGATACCCTCCTTGGTGACGTTCTTGAGGGGACCGAACACAGGCTCGACGTTGGGCTTGACCAGAGCCTCGAGGTAGCCGTCACCGGGGGAGATGCGGCGACAGCCCGGAGCCCACTTGGGGATAATGAACTCCTTGAGCTTCTCATTGCCGGGGCCCATGCGGCGGGTCATCTCCTCAGTGATGACCTTGCGGAAGTGCTCCGACATCTCGGAGCCCTGCTGGTACATGCCGAACAGCGAGTTGATCTCGGCCTCGATACGGCGACGGAACTGCAGGTGGTACGCCGGGTCGTTCGCGAACTTGTCCTTCTCCTCTTGGGAGAAGGTGTACTGGCGCTTGGTGTCCTCGCCGCCCGTGCTGCTCTTGCTCAGCAGATCGGCGTTGAGCACACCGGCGCCGAACGGCGGGCTGACCCACGTCGATGAGCGCATAAACACCTTCATGTCCTTGACGACGGGCTGCAGCGACGGCACAATCTGCACCGACGTGGAGCCCGTGCCAATGACACCGACCGACTTGCCCTCAAAGGACACGCTGTGGTCCCAGTGCGCCGAGTGCATGACGGGGCCGTCAAAGTCGTGCAGGCCGTCAATGTCGGGCCATACCCAGTTGTTGAGGATACCCGTGCCGTTGATCAGCACGTGCGACCAGTCCTTCCACGTCTCGCGCGTGACCTGGTCCTCGAGCGTAATGTCCCACACACCGCGGTCCTCGCTCCAGCGCGCCTCGATCACGCGCGTGTTGACCTTGATGTACTTGCGCGTGCCGAAGCGCTCGATGCAGCTGTCAAAGTACTTGCGGATCTCACCGCCGTAGGCATAGTAGTTGGACCAATCCGGCTTGGGGTCCCACGAGAAAGTGTACAGGTGGGCAGGAATCTAAGGAGTGGTCAGTATTGTCATCGGTGGGGAGCGGAGAGGTGATGATATCATGACTGGAGATATTATAAATCAGTCTCGGTGAGAAGTAAGAATCTCACAAACTTACATCGCAAGCAACACCGGGGTATGTGTTCTCAACCCAGGTACCGCCGGGGACCTCGTTCTTCTCGTACAGGACCAGCTCGAAGCTGCCCGGCACCATCTGCTTCTCCTGTGGTGGGTGTTAGTTGATGCTCAGGCATTTTATGAGATCCACACTAAACAATGAGAACATAACAATAGACATGGAGCTGAAACCATGACGCGTACAAGTCATAGCTCATGAACATAACAGAGCACGTGGACACACAATTTCTTGGATGAGAAGCGTGCACCCAGAAACTCCGTTTCGTCGTTCATGAGCGTGTTTGACCGCACATGTCCACAAAGGAGCGTGTAAGCGAGCTCAGCCCCAAATTACACGAAAGAGGGGTCCAGGATCGCCTCCGGGAAGCTTTTCCCGCTCTCCAAAAATAAGTGCACTCCGAAAAAAGTGCACCAACAACAAGGAAACGGAGTAAACTGGGAAAGAAAAGAAAATCGTTTAAAATGAACATACCATCTTGTAGGCAAGGCAGATACCAGAGGCACCGGCACCAATGCAGGCCACACGGAGCTTGGTGGGCTTCGAGTGGTACTGCTGCAGCACGCGGTACGGCGTGGCCATCTCGGGGTACGAGAAGGTGTTGGCATCGTTGGCGCGCTTGTCGGCGCCGTTCGTGCCTAACGTCGCGGACGGAGACATGATTGCTGATTCTTGTTGTTGTCGTCGAGGGGTATAAAGAAAAACCTGAAAAAAAAGACGCAGTTTATGTTCTATGCGCAAACTGTGCCCCGTCCGAACCAGGAGGAGAGGGAAGGAAATAATAATAGGCAGGAAGAAGAAAGAGGAGGAGGAGGGAAGAAGAAGAAAAAAAAAACTAGAAGAAACCCAGAAAGGGGTTATGAGGAGAAAAAGGAGGGGGAGGGCCGGCAGGTTTTATTGTATGGCTACTTCTTCTTCTGGGAAAGGAAAAAGACAATGCGGAGGGAAAGGAGGAGGCCCCAGATATTATATGTGTGCTTGTGTACGGAGTACTTAGCTCGATGTGGATAGCGATTGAAGATATTAGTGGAATCCTCTTGTATCTTTTTTTCTTTCTTTTTTATTGTGTTAAAGACGTACTCTATTACTCGTTACTGTCGTTCCTGACTCTGTCTCTTTGGGGGACTATCAGGGGAAGTTTTGCGGCCGTTGCACAAGGTCGTTCTGGCGAAAAGAGGCTCTACGTTGCTCGCAAAGTCCAAGAGTCCGTCCGCTCAAGCATGGGCGTAAACATGAACATGGACACAGGAAACGAAAAAAAACTGACGATCCTGTTGACAAGAACGGAGCAGGGGGGCCAGAAAGGAACAGCAGGAACAGCAATGTGGCCCGATGCTGTGCATTCTCGCATGTCCAGATCTGGACTGAGATCATGACAAAGAGGGCTGGCCAGGGTGGGCTCAACTCAGTAACAGGCCTGCAGGGCAGAATCACAGAGATGGCGACCGAATCAGTGGCACGCCATGGGCTGACTGCTGGGCATGACGGCGGGTTCTCGTACCACTGCGATTCTCTCCAGCGACTGCTTTTCCAGGAATGCCAGAGAAACAACGGCTACGGTTTTGCACGTTTCCCTTGGGGGGCAATAGCATTAGGGTGGGGAACAGAAGACTCAAGAAAAAAAAGACTGGGCAGGCACAAAGACATGTGCAGTGTGAAGACGACTGACTAGTGTGAAGAAGAGGCATGTCGAAGGCGCGGGTACCGGCAAGTCGGAACGGACTTGGGTGTCCTCGCAGTATCTCTACTTCTCTCTATTGTCAGTATGTCTGGGTAAACGCATATCGACCAGTCCAGGATCCCGTTTTACTAGCGATCCGGCGTCCTGGACGACGTGAGCATGTCGGTTTCCGTACTGCGTGTATTTCTCCAGGGCTTCCTCTTCTTTATTTTCTGGCCTTATTTTCTGTTAGTCTAAACAGTACTTCAACTACAAAGACCCCAGAGGTCAGTAGGTAAGATATGATTGGGCATACGCGAAGGTGGTCTGCAGGTGCCTTTGTGGGGCCCTTTGGGTGCTGTTGGTGTCCTTCTGGAGTCGTCTGGTGTCGTCTGGTGTCGTCTGTGTCGTTTTGGTGCCATTTGGTGTCCCTCCAGCGGACCATTTTCACCCGGATAATAACCCAAAACGGCAATTCCACACCAGGCACAGGGCCAGCCGGGGGGCAACAGGCAACATGATTCAAGCACAGACGACGTTCGACTGCAGCAAAAGAGACCTATGACACTCAAAAGACAGAAGGCTGAAGCTAGTACGTCGTACCCCCTCTAGCCCCAAGATTTGCCGGCCAGACCACGCTAGCTTGTTCTAGCTTGTTGGAGCGTTGGATGTGCATTTCCGAAGAGGACGACAGGCGACTTTGGGGGATGAAAGGAACAAACGAGGATGAGAGAAAAGGAATAGACAAAGAAGAAGAAAGATCGGCAGTACCCGTGGAGAAAAAGAGCAAGTAGAGAATCATGCCAAGGCAAGGCCAGAAGGCAAAAGAGAAAAGGGGACCAGGAAAACAGTACGACGTACAGAGACCTTTGGGCCACACGGAAGATTTGTCCGTGGTTTCCTCGCGTGCGGAGTTCGTTACGCTGGCCGGAGGACAAGAGGAGAGCAGGAGAGCAGACAAAACTACTTGAGTAGGGGCAGGAAAAAGAAGAGGTGTCTGTCTGTTGTCGTGGAGAGGGGGCGAAAGGCAAACTACATTAAGACCCATGGGGTACGCAACACGGGACCTCGTGGATACGATGTTATCTTATCAGGATATAAGGGGAGAAAGACAGAAGTCGGAAAAAAACAAAGAGACAGAAGAGAGAGGAAGAAAGAAAAAAAAAGATGACAGGCAGCTATTGGGGCCTCACATTCTAGACGACAGCATTCTGGTGCAACTCGAAAACGTGCCCAGAGTGCCACAGTCTGACTGCAGAAGCCACAATGACGGGACGAATACCAAACACTGCCCTTGACTTACCATTGCCGGCTGTCCAGTTTCTTTCCCTTTTACTTTGAGTTCGGAATTTCCTCTGCCAATTCTTCGATTCACTCTTCAACATCCTCAGCCTCTTTTGATTTTGAATTGCTCACCTGACTCTCTCTTCCTCTTTCTCAATTACTCTTGCTTTTCTCTTGCTTTTCTCTTGCTGTCGACCTTTTACTGTCTGCCACATGAGTCATGAAGGCCTTCCACATCGTGGCGGGACAGTGGATATCAATCGACGTCGTTTGTGGGGACGGAAGTTCACTGACCTGAAGCTGCGGCAGGGGTTTGGCAGAAGTGGCAGTAGAGGCAGCGCCGGGGACGTGGGGAAAATGTTTCCCGGGGAAGGGAGGTGCGGGAAATGATTCAGTAGTCCCACAAATTGTGCGGAGAAAGAGCCCCTGGGGCGGGCGCAGAAAGGCTGGTCGCTCCTCCCCGCCTTTTCTTTCCCCCTCTGTGCCTTTTTGCTATTGGAGTAGGACATGCAAGAGGTACATTTTCTGTACACATAATTTGTATAGAAACTAGAAGTATACTTGGGGTACCTGGCGCTGGTGGGGCGCCTCTGCCTCAACCAGGTACGGAGTAAGACGTCGTACTCGTGCTTTCTCATTGATTGACTTCCACAACAGGAAGGGACAACGTCTTGCGCACTTTCCTCCTCGAGATACTCCGTGCTTCGTGCTTGGCAAGCCTTCCCAGGGTCTTCCAAGAAAAAAAGCAACGAGCCAAAAATGATCAAAGTCGCACCTGCCCTGGCTGCTTCCTTCTTCGACCTAATGACGCTCTGCGAGGGGCCCCATACACTCCGTCGAATTTCGAGAAAAGAGAACAAACGCCGCGCGCGGACTTAACACAATATCGGCGGCAAGCGCACGAGTCAGGTCCGTCTAGGGCAGTGAGGAAAGCTCGTGGGGTCGCTTGCTTTAACGGGCGAGGGCAACGACGCTCTTCGTAAACGCGTTTGTGGATTGCATCGCAAAATCGTAGATGGAAGGAGCGGCCCAACAAACGACGGCAGGCGCAAACTTGGGTCGCAGCTTCCCGTCCCTGATATGAACCATAAACCTTGCAAGACCACAAACTCTGCTCCGTTTGCTCTTTCCTTATTTGAATTGTGTTTACCACGCGTTTGCCAAACTTCCCACGCAATTCTTGTTTTCCTCATGTCTTTTGCATGTCTGTATTTTCGCGCCTCGCTCTCTCGCGCTTTCGACTCTGCAACCCAATTATTTATCATGGCACCGCAATCATGGCTCTGCACCGCATGTCCCCTTCCGCGCAGCGGATAAGCTGCTTCCCAACGACTCAGGCACCCAAAACGGCACAGCTCTCGTAGCAAGGAAAGAAGGAAAGAGCTAGAGGAAGATGTTTGCCCGCAACAGGAAGGGGCGCCCAGCACACGCGCAACTTCCCTCTCCTCACAATGCGGTCCCCCACTTTTTTGGTTGGTGTTCGTCCCTGCTATGTTTGGCCAACGCTCTCCATACTTTTGCGTAGAGGGCAGGAAGGGTATTGTTTTGCCAGCATGGCCGTGCCTTCCTTTTCTTGCTCCTTGAAGACGAGGGCCTGCCTGCCATTAATAGTTGAGAGGGGCAACCTGATTTAGATTGTTTACACAAAACACATCGCGACATCTCAAAAATACCCTTTCTCTCCATACCGAAGACGTTCCCTAAACCACGCAACACCGTACACCTACATCACCAGAAAGCCATCCCATACACACACCATCTACATACATATCAATCGTCATGGGTAACCACGCTCTCGTCTACGGTAAGCCACAAACGGAAAACAGTTGACTCTGGCGGGACGAGCTTGAGACTATCCTTCACCCCAAAAGCTCCTCCGCGGCCTCATCTCGACAAACGCGGCACCCATACTAACAATCCACAGGTGCCAGCGGAATCACCGGCTGGGCCATTGTCAACGCCATCCTGGAGGGCTACCCCACGCCCGAGGACTTTGACAAGGTCACGGCCCTGACCAACCGTCCCCTGACCCCCGAGGCCGCCAACTGGCCCGCGTCGCCCAAGCTCAATGTCGTCAGCGGCATCGACATTCTAACCGACAAGGGCCAGGAGGGCCTTGAGGCCGAGATGAAGGAGCGCGTCGCCGACATTGACACGGTCACGCACGTCTACTTCTTTGCCTACATTATGGACGCCGATTCGGAGAAGGAGGTCAGCATCAACGTCGAGCTCATCAAGCGCGCCGTCACGGCCGTTGAGAACCTGTCGTCCAAGCTCAAGTTCGTGGTCCTGCCCACAGGCACCAAGGCCTACGGTGTGCACCTGCTGCAGGAGAATTTCCCCTTCCACAACGACCTGCCCCTCAAGGAGTCGCTGCCCCGGATACCCGAGCCGTACGCCTCGCAGATGTTCTACTACGGCCAGACCGACATGCTGTCGGCCATGTCCAAGGGCAAGCCATGGACCTGGTGCGAGATCATGCCGGACGTTATCATCGGCTTTGTCCCCAACAACAACATCTACTGCCTGGCCCAGCAGCTCGGCACGTACCTGTCGCTGTACCGCGAAATTGAGGGTGAGGGCGCCGAGGTGCAGTTCCCTGGCAGTGAGATCTCGTGGAAGAACCTGTTCATCGAGAGCAGCCAGGACATTTGTGCCAAGGTGTCGATTGTGGCCTCGCTGCACCCCGAGAAGACGTCCGAGGAGCGCTACAACGCCGCCGACAGCAACAACGCCTCGTCGTGGAGCCAGAAGTGGCCCATTGTTGCCGCCTACTTTGGTCTCAAGGGAGTTGCCCCTCCCGCCGGCGGCCAGGGCCCCGACCCCGTCAACTACCTGGCGGACCACTTTGAGCAGTGGACGGTGCTGGAGAAGAAGCACGGCCTCAAGAGCGGCCGCGTCGGCAGCCAGCGGGCGTTTGGCGGCTTTGCCTACTTTATCATGACGATGCTCAACTTCGACCGGCAGATGGACATGACCAAGTGCTTTGAGATGATGGGCAAGGACAAGGTCGAGTACACGACCAAGGACGCCTTCTACACTGCCTTTGACCGTTTCCGCGCCGCCAAGATCATCCCGTAAGTGGACAGTTTGAGAAAAGAAAGAGAGGGGGGGAGGATTCACCGCGGCAATTGCATGCATTCACGACGTTTCGGACGACATTTTCACTGATTTGTATGACATGGCTGCCATCTAGCTTTGATAGCAACAGCATAGCAGTTGACACAAATATGAGCCATCACCATGAACCCCTTCCTTGCAGTCGACTGACTTGTGACCTGGCTTGTGACAACTTCCTTTCCCATGCCGAATCGGTGGGCCGAGATCAAATTTCCACCACGACTTGAGAAAGACTGAAAAACAAGAGATCAAAGACGCGTCTTCCCCAGAGAAGCATAAATCGAACACTGCGATGAATAATTGCCTATCCGCGCCCCGTAGTCTGTAGTCTGGGGAAGCGGCTCAATGGCACGAAGCAAGACACGTCAAAGGGGGCCGTCCCCCGCAAAGTGTTTTTTTTTTTCTCTTCTTTTTTTGGGCTTCGAGATCGTCAAAAGCTGAGGCGAAAGAATTCAGAGAGAGTGGTTGCAGATGGGGTCGTTCTTGGTAGGTACTTGCATTTTGTGTGTAGTTTGGTGCTTTTCCAAAGTATCTAACCGCGGCAATGAAACGAGAGGGGAAAATTGACTGCCGCAGGTGATGGAGTGGGCCCTGAGCGTTTGTGGTGGTTGGCGCCAGCGCCAGCGCTGCTCCTGCCCCAGAACGTGCTGTGCCCAATGTATTTTGGATATGGGGAACAGGCAGACCGCGTCGGCTAAAACAGCACGTTCTCGCAGAAAGGCACAGCAGACACAAAAAGAGACTGCAGAATCAGAAGCCAAATTGGCAATTTTCTCTCACTGTCGTGTCCAAAAATAAGTCTTGAGACCCCATATTGTAGACGAGTAAGCGGGTTAGGATACAGCTGGAATTTGGAGTCTTCCTGACTCGCTAGAATTGGGGGGAAACAGCAGCAGTCCAGGGCAATCTTGCCTCTTTTGATCCCCTCGGTACAAACCCCAGTATTGGGGAAGGAACGAACGACCGACCTCCCCTTGGCCCTTGGTACTATACTACTTGGCCCATTGTTTGTGGTCTGTCTCCTCTCTGCGTGTCTCTCTGTCAACTTCTCAGTCTCGCCCTCTCTCTCACTCTCTTCTTTTGTGTCTAGTTCTACTCCGTATTCCCTTATTATTTTGTCTTTCTTCTTTATTTATCTTGGCCTCTCCCGATATCTACTTTCTGTCTCCATCCTACCTCTCTTCCTTTTTCCTCTTTCTTTTGAATTCCATTCTCCATCTCACGTCTTCTTTTCTTTCGCCATCTCGACATCCTCCTCCTCGTCTTCCAACAACTCCCTCACCACCCTCCTCCTCATTCACCATGTCCGTCCCAGTCTCCGTCTTCGACGGCCCCGCGTTCCAGCGGATACCAGTCTGGGTCCAGCAGAAGCTGTCGCCGCTCGCCGTCCAGAAGATCCAGGATGTCTATGACTTTGTCGAGAACGATGTCATCCCCCGCGAGCAGGTCATGCGCCAGCAGCTCGCCAGCAAGCGCTGGGCCATCCCGCCTGTTATGCACGAGCTGCGTGAGAAGGCCAAGGTCAAGGGCCTGTTCAACCTGTTCCTGCCCAACCACTTCAAGGAGAGCCCTGGTCTGACCAACCTTGAGTACTCGTGCTGCGCCGAGATTATGGGCCGCTGCTACTGGGCGCCGCAGACCATGAACTGCCACGCTCCCGAGACGGGCAACATTGAGCTGCTGGCCAAGTACTGCAACGAGGAGCAGAAGGAGAAGTGGCTGAAGCCGCTGATGGAGGGCACGGCGTCGTCGGCCTACTCCATGACGGAGCCCGATGTTGCCAGCTCCGACGCCACCCAGATCAGCATCCAGATCCGCCGCGAGGGCGACGAGTACGTCATCAACGGCCGCAAGCTGTACGGCAACTGCCTGTGGAACAAGGACCTGTCTTTTTACATCCTGATGGGCTGCTCCGACCCGGACAACAAGGACCGCTGGAAGCGCCACACCATGCTGCTCGTCCCCTGCGACACCCCCGGCATCACCCAGGTCCGCAACCTGACCATTATGGGCTACGACTGGGCCCCCGAGGGCCACGGCGAGTACCTGTACAAGGACGTCCGTGTCCCCGCTGCCAACGTTATCCTGGGTGAGGGCCGTGCCTTTGAGATTGCCCAGGGCCGTCTGGGCCCCGGCCGCATCCACCACTGCATGCGTCTGCTCGGCCAGTGCGAGCGTGCCTACGAGCTCGCCCTTGTCCGCTGCCAGGACCCCCGTAAGAAGCCCCGTGGCAAGTTCATTGGCGAGTTCGACAGCAACATTGAGCGCATTGCCCAGATGCGCATGGAGATTGACGGCGCCCGTCTGGTCGTCTTGTCGGCTGCCGACACCATGGACGTCCGTGGCAACAAGGCCGGCAAGCGCGCCATTGCCCAGAGCAAGGTCCTCGTGCCGCACCTGGCCACCCAGATCATCGACGAGTGCATGCAGATTTACGCCGGCCAGGGTTTGACCCAGCACACGCCCCTGCCCGAGATGTGGACGTACGCCCGTTTTGTGCGTGTGGCTGACGGCCCCGACGCTGCCCACCGGCACCAGGTCGGCCGTGAGGAGATGAAGACTGCTGGCACGTTCATTGAGCGCCTGCGGCAGACGAACGAGAAGGCCAAGGCCTTTACGGAGCAGTACGGCTTCAAGTACGAGTCGTTCGACTAAGGGTTGTGCAGACGAGAGTGTCTGGTGAAAAAGAAACTTTGAAGCGTGTATCATCTGTGTCTATTTTTTACGTTTTCTTTTTTGTTTATTTTCTTGTCTATTTCTACGGTACATAGGACGCGTATCGATATTGTTAGACTACAATCAATACCTTGTAAATAAATTGCACCCAATTCATACCAACCTGTCCATACACGATGCTCTGACTGTCACCAAATAGTGAGCCGCGACTGTGAGTTGACTAGCTTCAAAATAGTACTGCTGCACTTGAAGCTCGGCTCAGTGCTACTTTGCAAGCTGTCTGCTCCTCACTTTTTCGACTCATGACTTGTTTTTCACTGTCCTCTTTCGTTTTCACTTCTCCAATTCGCCTCCTCTTTCCAATACTCTTTTTACTACCCTGTCGAGCCTGTCAAAGTACCATACAGCTCTGTCCACTCGCTGTTAATACATTGTACACTTGTCTCTGGGTGTTGTTTTCCCGGAAATAGTTAGCCACTAACGCCACCTTCTGATAAGATAGCTCGGCAAGACGGCCTCTCTTGTCAGAATTTCTTTTCTTTTTCTCTGTCAATCTCTCTTTCTTCCCCTGTATCCTAGCTTACCCCACAGTTGGAGTAAAAGGACAAGGAAAAGAAAAGAAGACTCTTTTGCCACCGTCTTCAGATCTCAAGCTACTGAAAATGTCCACCCAGCCAGCCTCTTCAGAATTGTGAGATATTACCCCGGCTTTGCAAGGCTTCTGATTCGGCTCCGTGATCGGCTCCAAGTGTTATCATCAAAAGCACACTCACTGAGTAACTGGACAACAAGAAGATCACGATTGGATCACACGCTTGACCACGAAATTTGTCTTGAAAGAAGTTCATTGTGCTGTGTAAAAGTAAACAAATAAAAATGCATTTTTAATACGCTATATGGCCAATGTCATACAAGAAAAATGAATAGAAAGTAGATCAAATGTACAGAGTGTATCCCACAACCCCCGGCTTACAGCTTTGTCAGACGGCCCGCGGATAACCGTGCACCGCCGTCGACTGAGATGTCCTCGCCGTTGACGTAACGACCAGCAGCCGACGACAGGAAAACGGCCAGGCCGGCAATGTCCTCGGGCTGGCCCAGGCGGCCCAGCGGGTTGTCCTTGCTCAGCTCCTCCTCGCCGCCCAGGTTCTTGATCAGGCCCTGGGCCAGCTTCGAGGGGAAGAAACCGGGAGCAATAATGTTGGACGTAATGTGGCGCGGGCCCAACTCAATGGCCAGGTTGCGGCCCAGGTGGTTGGCAGCGGCCTTGGACACCGAGTACATGATGGTGCCCGTAGCGCCGACGTGCGGCACGTTGGTACCGGCCGTCGAGCTGATGATGATGACACGGCCGGGATCTTCGAGCGTGGCGCGGCCCTCGAGCAGCGGCAGGGACTTCTGGACAAGCTCAAATATACCACGCACGTTCAGGTCCAGAATCTTGACGGACGAGTGCGGCGGCGCATCCTCGAAGCGCGAGCCCCACGAGGCACCGGCGTTGCACACCAGAATGTTGAGGCCCTT
Source organism: Sporothrix euskadiensis (assembly GCA_019925375.1). Classification (NCBI taxonomy): domain Eukaryota; kingdom Fungi; phylum Ascomycota; class Sordariomycetes; order Ophiostomatales; family Ophiostomataceae; genus Sporothrix; species Sporothrix euskadiensis. Next base: position 883,603 of record JADHKQ010000002.1, on the reverse strand, counting down.
GGAGCCGACGAGGTCCTTGACCTGAGCAACCAGCTTAACAATGGCGTCCGAGTCGCCGACGTTGGCGGCCAGACCGACAGCGCGGCCCTTGATGCCAGGCAGCTTGTTGAGCTTCTCGACGGCCTGGTTGATGCCCTGCTCGCCCTCGAGCTTGCGAGCGGTGACAATGACCAGAGAGGCACCGGCGCGCAGGAAAGCCGTGGCCATGTGCAGGCCGAGGCCGCGCGAGCCGCCGGTGACGAGGGCGGTCTTGCCCTCGAGGGAGAAGAGGGTTTCAAAGTTGCGGAGTTCGGACATGTTGGCGGTTGTGTGTGGTGAGGAGTGGTGAGGTGAGTGGGTAGGAGTAAGAAGAGAGAAAAATCAATCAAAAGGAATGGGGAAGGTGAAGTCAAAATGTCAATCACAGGAAGCAGCGTGTCGGGCTATCGTACAGGAAGGCAGTGACAATCGCGCTTTCCGTGCAGCGTAACTTCTTTTCCCCAGTCCCCAGTCCCCAGTCGAGGCAGGTGCGTTCCTACTGAGTAGTGCCCTCTTTCCTGTCCTGTCCTGTCCTTCTTCTCTTTCCTCTCGTTCCTCTCGTTCCCTCATGTCGCTTCTGCTGGCCAGGCTATGTTAGTGGAGGGCCTCTCCACATGTTGATTCAGTAAAACCGGGGCGCGCGAGTGGGGGCGCCATGGCACGCTACGACGCACGCCACCTAGGACGGTGGTTCTTCCCCAGGCCCAGCTGCAACTTAATACCGTGGCAGTTGCCGGTTAGTTTGCAGGTTGGATTTGGCACCTCGGTGCCTCCTTCCCCAGTGTGTTGACTGAGACCAGTCGCTCCTTCCTTTTGGTGCAGCCCTACTGGCGTTCGATTGCACCTTCCTTCTTTTTGTTTCCAGTGTCTCTCTGTGTCCTTCCCTCCTTCTCACCCAAAGTCACCCCTGTCTTTCCCCGCCGACCTGACTCCGACGTCCCGAGGGCAAATCTGTAGCCTCCTTTCTCTCTCTTCTCTTCTCCTCCTCTCATCGACTAACCAAAACGACCAACCACAGCATCTCTCCACTTACACCAACGAACCCTAACACCACGCGGCGTATGATGGCCGGCGAACGAGACACACGCTGCTGGCTGGCTCCGGTGCCCACCAGCCCTCCCTGTCGACTCTGTTTCTTCAAGTTCTCAAACACATAATTTTGCAGCACTGTACCCTCTTCCTTCTCTTCCAGCTCGCCCTCTGATCCTCCGAGACGCCTAAACTCCGCATCCCATGGCGGATTATGCAGTTGTCTCATTGTCTACTCCATAAACCGTACACTGTGCCTCACTGACTCTGCCCTCCTCCTTCTCTCCTCAAGAGGGGTCTCTCTATTGCTGGATCTCCAGCTGGCTCCGTCTTCCTGGCGGCTGGGTCCATCAGCCATCTTCTCCTCCGCGATTCCTGCTACCTTTTCCGTGGCGAGTAGCTTGCTGGCCCATTGAAAGGCTTTCTGGGGCTCTTTTGTTCTTTTTTGTGCCGCACAGAGGTAGTGTTCGTCCTTCTTGTTTGGGTACTACTCATACTACCTTGCTACCTTGCTACCTTACTACCTTTCACTACCTCGCTTTTGGTTTGCCTGGTCGGCTACTATTGTGTTTTTCCCGTAACTGAATCTGCCTCTTCAACTTCCCTTTTTCTTTAGTTTCTGTTGATTTCTTTTTACTCCGTATATCTCCCATTTTCATATTCTTCCCTTACTCTTTCTGCTCCCTCCGCCTTTACTACCCCTTCTCTCTTCTCACCACCCTCTTCGCCTCTCCTCTCCTCTCCTCCTCACACCGCCAAAATGCCGTACAAATCGCCCTACCCAGACCTGGATATCCCCCAGACCAACATCCTGTCCTATCTGTTCCCCAAGAACGAGGAGCCGCAGGAGGAGCCGCTCTGGTACGACACGCGCGACCCGGTCGGCAAGAACCTGTCGCCCGCCCAGGCACTGAATTGGATCAAGAAGCTGGCCTTTGGCCTTGAGCGCTTCGGCCTCAAGCGCGGCGATGTTGTCATGATCTTCACGCCCAACCACATCTTTGTGCCCATCTCCTACCTGGGCATCGTCGGTGCCGGCTACATCTTCAGCGGCACCAACCCGGGCTACACTGTCCCCGAGATCATTCACCAGATGACCAACACGCAGGCCAAGGTTCTGCTCGTCCACCCCAGCCTCGTCGACGCTGCGCTCAGCGGCGCCAGCAAGGCCGGCATTCCCAAGTCCAGCATCTTTTTGTTCTCAGATGTTGAGAGCACAACGCCTGTGCAGGGTATCGTCGACTGGCGCCAGGGCCTGGCGGGCTCTGATGCCGAGGCTGCACGCTATCACTGGCCCGAGCTGGCGCCGGCCGAGTCCAAGAAGACGGTGGCCACGATCAACTACAGCTCCGGCACTACCGGTCTACCCAAGGGCGTCATGGTCTCGCACGCCAACCTGATTGCCAACGTCGACCAGACCATCTTCATGCGGTACGCTCATAAGCCGTTTGCATTCAAGGACCGGCCCCAGGAGCGCTGGATTGGTTTCCTGCCGCTGTACCACGCCTACGGCCAGCTGTATACGATCCTGATGGCCATCAAGCTGCGCGTGCCCATCTACGTGATGTCCGAGTTCCGCTACGAGGAGTTCCTGTTCAATATTGGCAAGTTCCAGATTACGAGCCTGCAGATTGCACCGCCCATCCTGGTCATGCTCTCCAAGCGGCCCGAGACCCAGCGCTACGACCTACGCTCCGTGCGCGACGTGCTGTGCGGGGCCGCTCCCCTTTCTCGGGAGCTGCAAAACGAGTGCCAGCGCCGCTTCAACATGCAGATCAACCAGGGTTGGGGCATGACAGAGGTGACCTGCGGCGCCCTCCACGTGCCCGGTGGCATCAAGGACAGCTCGGGCAGTGTCGGTCGTCTGGATCCTAACTGCGAGTGCCGCCTTGTCGACGAGGACGGCAAGGATGTCAAGCTGGGGGAGCCCGGCGAGCTGCACGTGCGCGGCCCCAACGTTTGCCTGGGCTACTGGCGCAACGAGGAGGCCACCAAGGAGTGCCTGGCGGCCGATGGCTGGCTCAAGACGGGTGACATTGCTGTGTGCAACAAGGAGGGCTACTTCTGGATCGTCGACCGCAAGAAGGAGCTGATCAAGGTCAATGCCCTGCAGGTGGCGCCCGCCGAGCTGGAGGGTGTGCTGCTGGAGAACGACCATGTCGCCGATGCCGCCGTCGTGGGCATCACGCTCAACAGCGAAGAGTTCCCGCGGGCGTACGTGACGATCCACGAGGCGTCCAAGGGCATGGTGACGCCCCAGGATATCCAAAAGTGGATGGAGGCGCGGGTAGCCAAGCACAAGCGTCTGACGGGCGGTGTCATCTACGTTGACGAGGTGCCGAAGCTGGCGTCGGGCAAGATCCAGCGCAAGGTAATGCGCGAGTGGTCCAAGCGCGATGCGGCAGAGATTATGAAGCAGCGCGCCGCCGGCAACAAGTCGAAGCTGTAAGCGAGACGGGAGAAGCGAGCGCAGCGAGGAGAAAAGGAGAGAGAGGGGAGTGTGAAGATAGGATCAAGGACATTTCATGCAAAGGGGCTTTTCAAGCCCAACAATACGTTCAAACCCGGCCCATCATCGCCATTATGGATATCGGACATTCGGACATGCATCTACATCGAATTGTTTGTTTTTTATACGGTTTAGAATAAAGAAACCTTTTTTTTGTTTTTGTTGCATTTTGTTCAGTTTGTTTTACACATTTTTGTCGCTATTTATCAAGCTGTACATACGCACATCGATAAAAGAGCATTGTATATGGATCAAGCCAACAACATGAGCAAAATGAAAAGTGACTTGGTGAAAGTGAACTCATCCTCAGACTCTCATAAATGCGTGCTGTGTCAGTCCCCGTCCTCGATGTTGATGTATGATGTCCTACGCTCCCCCACAGCTTACACCGACGTATTGGCGCCGGGAAAGGTCAACCGGCAGTAGCCGGGCATCCCCCAACGCAATCCTGCGAGCCAGCGTCCCTCGAGTCACGACCCTTCCTTGTACAACACTTACAACATTCGGAGGAAAGGCTAAGCTTTTGTCAGTCACTGTATCCTCCAGCCTTTGCATCCTTTGCCAGCCTCGTAATTCAAGGGCACCCATCCTGCGTATTCATTGTCCGTGGCTGAAGAGAAAGTACTTGCAGCAACTGTGCCAGGCTACCCTTATTTTGTAGTTTGCATCGAAGAGCGATAACTTCCACGGAGACGTCGTAGATAGCTCAACCAGATGGATAGATAAGACAATAGCTGGCATATCTTTTCCTCTGTAACTCTCCAGCACGTGACATCACCAAGGTAGCACATGAAGTTATTCAGAGCCTCTCACGATACAACAAACAATGAAACGGCGGCGAAACAAAGTCAAGAATGGAGTTGCGACATGGAGGTTCTCTTTCCTCTCTCGGGCATTATGTTCAGAAGCGCGCAAAGTGCATATATGTATGCACTTTGTCTGTGCTTTGTCTGTACTTTGTGGTGTAGGAACAGAGTCGTGATCGGTCGTTATCGTCAACGTATTCGTACAAGCCGTCACCTTCCTTACTTTCCTTACTTTCTTCCTCTACCAGATCATCCACCCTCTCTATTCTCTTCATTTCTTCTCAGCATCGTCCTCGACAAACTCGCTTTCATTTGCGGCGGCCGTGCTGGGCTTGTTCTCGCCGCCCAGGGCCGTCGTAGCCGCCTCGCCTAGCTGGTCCACGGCCTGCTGCAGCTTATCACGGTACTGCGACAAGTCGGTCGGGACGTTGCCAAGGGCCACTTGAAGTGTCAGCGATGGTCAGTTAGTAGTAGGGAATGGAGGGAGGCTTACATCTATCAAACAGATAGTAGGACGTCACGAGGAGGATGGGCATGGCCACAATCAACGATGTCCACTGGCGCGTCGCCTTCTTGTACTCGGGCGTGTCGGCAATGTTGGGCACTGCCGTCGCGCCGCCACCTCCACCACCATCGTGGAAGGTCTCCTTGTCCTCGTGACTGAGGGAGAGACGGGCCCGCACAGGTGACGGGTTGGAGACTGCTGACGAAGGCGTAGCCGTGGCCATAAGAGCCGCACGAGCAGAAGCAGCAGCTGCCGGGCTTATAGGCGTGGTCGGCGGCGCCGCGGCTTGGCGCAGACGCTGCAGCTCGGCCAGGGCCTCCTCCTGGCTGGCGGCTGCATAGGCACTCTGCTGGGCAGCAGGCGGCGGTGGTGGAGATGCCAACGTAGCGGGCTTGGCTGCCGCGGCGAAGCGGGGCGCGGGCGTCGCAGGAGCTGCCTTTGCTGCTGTGGCTGCTGCCGTCTTCTTCTTGGTCTCCGCCGCCGTCGCCGTTCTTCTTGCGGTAGCTGATGTGGCCGCCAAAGGTGTCGCGGGTGCTGCGGGAGCAGCTGGCTCGACTGGCGAGGCTGGCTTGGCTGCAGCAAAAGGCCTGGCGGGGGCAGCGGGGGCAGCAGGCGCTGCCGACTTGACTGGCGCAACAGGTGCTATCGGTTCAGCTGCCTTGACGGGTTCTGGCGTCGCAGTTGCAGTCTCTGCCTCTGCCTCTGCCTCTGCCTCTGCCTCTGCCTCTGCGGCTACTGCTGCTGCCGCCGCCTTCTTTCTTGTCGTCGTCGTCTTGGTCGCCGTTGCAAGCTTGGTCGCGCTGGCTCTCGTCTTCTTCACAGGTGTCGGTGCTGCCGCTGCCGCGTCTGCCTCAGCCGCCGGGTCGGCCTCCTTCTTCTTCCTGCCCCGTGTCGCCTTTACTGGTACCGGCGCCGCGTCTGTGCCTGCTGCTACATTTGCTGCTGCTGCCGCTGCCGCGGTCGTCGCCGCCTTGCTGCTCGCCCGTTTCCGTGTCGCCGCGGCGGCTGTGCTTGCCTGGACGGCCTCGGCGGCGGCTGCGACAGAGGGAGGGGCGGTCGCGGCGGCTGATGATGTAGCGCGCGAGGCGCGCGTTGCACGGGGTTTTGCCGTAGACGAGGACGAGGAGGAAGAGGATGCAAAGCGGACTGCGGCAGCAGGTGTCTGCCGCGCGACAGCACCGACCGAAGGCGCGGCGCCGTTCACAAGGCAGCCATAGCAAGCGGCGACGGCGGCTCGTTGCGCGCCGTTGGCAGCGATCCACGACATGGCGGGGTTTTGATAAGAGGAGGGGAGGATGCAGTATCAATCGGTCACTGGGTTGCGCGAGTATGATGTTAGACGAGGAGGGGCGCAAGATGCCACGGTGGGGGAACAAGACTGGGGTTTCTCGATGTGGCAATGACAACGGGTCCCAATCCCAAAAGGAGGAAGACGTACCTTGATGTGGAGAGAGTTTGATGCAAGGCTGTGGTGTATCCTGAGGCACGAATTGGCCGAGAACAGACAATGCACTGATGCAAGAGGAAATCAATGCGACGAGCCAACAGAGCAAGTCAACAAGAAACACGAATCAAAGATGCCAACTCAACAAAAACGGGCAAAAAAAGGGAGAAACAAAAAAGGAAGCCAAAAACGAGGACAAACCCCCACTCTGTTCGCAATGCCGAGTAATGAAAAAAAGATGGACCCCGACGTTAAAGCGGCATGCTCTCGCCAGGAACGCGCTCCGCTTTGTCGTGTAGTCAGGTCGTGGTACGGCGTACGTTCGTAGAGGGCTTGGGTTCAATTTCCCTCTTCTTTGTGTTGAGCCCCTTTTCGCGTCGTTTTCGCGCGATTCGAGTTTTTAACGCCTTTTGTGAGAACACTTGTTGGTTGCTCTTGCCCGCTCCTTTAGTTTCTACTTTTTTTAACCCTTTCCTGCCTGCACTTTCCAATTCATGCGGGGAGACACTAAATTTTCTGGAAACGCCCAAACAAGACTAGCGCCGATCTTGTCAAGGAAAGAGCAAAGCAGGCTTGCCAATGGCCAATGAGATGACAGACATCGAAAGGAAGGCGCAAAGCAGGCTGCCGTCAATGCGGTCAACAACCTCGTCTTGATACAAAGGATGACATATGACTTAGGATGGATGTTATGGGCAGGGTACTTTTGTGAGTTCTGTTTTGTTTTCCTCCTGTTCTGTGGGCCATTGAGTATATGGTGAATGTGTTTGTTTACGTTTTACTGTTGTGAAGAAGAAGTTTTTTTTCTGGCTTTTTTTTTTAAAAAAAGAAAAAAAAAACTTGACAAAAAAAGATCAAACGCCAAAGTAGTATTAATCCAAATTAATCATAAGCTGCGAAATATGGGGACAAATCAAGCAAAAATAAACCGGCATCATGAAAAATCTACAAAAAAGAGATCATGCATGGCAATCTTCTTCAAATTGGACAGAACGTGTACGTCCTTTACCTCTTCTTTCAAGCCGCTTTTCATTTTGAATATTCCCAAAACGCACTATGTCACAAAAAATAAAGAAGAAATCTGCCCGGTATCTTGTCTTCACCGCAACCTTCACCTTAAAAGTACGACATGCGTGACCAGCCCAGGACGCCCTCAAGGGCTGCCCGTACATCCAGTGCGCTCGCAAAGCCGACGCGGCCAGCAATCTCGCTCTTCCGTCCAGATCCCAGCTCGACCCACCGCGCCAGTAGGGCACCGTCCACAACACTGCGACCGACAGCGGCGTCCACACCGGGTGCATCAATGGCCGCGTCGGCGTCAGCACCGGCGGCCATGCGGTAGCCCTTGGGGTTTAGGCCGGCTGTGTGTGTCAGGGAAGTGGCCAGTTGACCGGCGAGGGACGACAGCCGCCGGTAGTCTGACTCGGACAAAGGTGCAAGCGAAGCGAGCACGCCCGTGGGGCTGGCCATCAGCAAATGTTGCGGTGGCGGGTGGCCGGCCTGGTGTTCGTCGTCGGCGTCGACATGCATGCCGTTGGTGTCTTCGTTGTCGTCACCTCCATTGGCATGGCCATTCCCGTTTGAGACACCGTTGGCCGTCGCCTCATCATCATTGACCGATGTCGACGGCAGCAGGATCGAGCTGGTGGCAAAGTGGGCGCCCGTGCAGAATGTAGCGCGGTGCAGAAGCAGATGGCCCTGCAGTGATTTGGGATCTGGGAAATGTTAGTAAATGCTGCAAACAAGATAGTGCCGTAACAAGGGGGTTAGACTCACGCTCTGGGTCAAACTGCAGGACATGGATGTTGCCCTCGCCGTCCGTCGCCACGATAAACAGCTCTTTGCCGTCCGGCAGCAGGTCTACGTTGATCGCGCCCAGCCGCGTGTTGCTCTTGCCAAACAAAATCATCCTGTACGGCTCCTCCGTGTAGCCCGTAAACCAGACGCCCTTGAACGCGTCTGCCATGACACAGAGACCTGTGCCGGGCAGCTCTTTCGCGCTGGTAACATAACAGTTCATATCCATAAATGCCACGGGCAGCAGCGTGCCGTCTTCCTTGAGACCGCGCACCAGGCACTTTTGACCCTGTGCCACCAGCATCAGGCCCTGCGTGCCAATCTCAGAGAGCGCTGTCACCGCACCACGCGGGATGTCCTCCTTGGCCACCAGCTTGAGCTTGCGGTTCGTCTCGGGCCGGCCCGGCTCGGGGATAACCGTGACGACATCATAGACATACACACGGCCGCGGATGGCCAGGTCCTCACCGCGCGAAATGGCCGTGCCTACCGTCACCAGCTGCTTGCGCTCGTTGGTGGACTCGGACACCTCAAGGTTGAGTGTCTTGACGCACATAATGACCTCGTACTGCTCCATCTCGGCCGTGTCAATCACGGTCCAGTTGACGGGGCTCACCAACTGCAGCTGGCCCTGCTCCACCTGTGGCTTGAACGTAATACTCTCCTTCGCCCACTCTGCCCGGTGACTCTCATCCTTGGGCAGCTCAAAGTCGACGAGCGTGCTGGCGCCGACGGCGTACACCTCAGATGGCGGGTGGTACGAGACGGTATTGGCGTCAACGCTGAGCGGCACTTTACGGACACACACGCCGAGCTCGGCAAAGTTGGTCGCAGCCGGCAAGGAACAGACACGGCTGCACCCCTCGTCGTCGACGTAGATAAAACCGCGCTCCGAGCCTTGCGTGTGGAACGAGCTCAGACTGCGCACGGCGCTACCCTTCAGGTTGAGCACCTTTGGCGACGACTTGGCCGACTTGAGCACAAAGCTGGGCGAGGCGCCGGGCAAGAAGACGGTGCTGTAGCCGCCAATGTTGTCAAAAGCACGGAGCGGCATGCTGCGGGGTGCCGAGGTCTCGTCATCCTGTGGCGGAGGAGGGGGCGTGGCAGATGCCTTTGCGAACGCATTGTTTGGTACTTTCAACAAGCGCAGGCTCTTACCGAGCTGGTTGTCTGATGATGTTGTTGTCGTACTTGCCCGGATGGGCTGGTAAATGGTCAAGTCATCGTTGGCGTGGCGGAGGATGAGGTACGGCGATTTGGCAACCGTATCACCTAGGTCAGCCACCAACAACTCTGTCAGCTCCTCTTTCGTCGTCCCACGTCTTGCCGTGTAGTCCGCCGACAAAAGTGGAGGGACGTAGCTGAGGCCGTCTGCAACGTAGAGTTGTTTGAGAGAGGGAAGAGAGTAGATCTGGAAGAGCACATGGTCAGTCGTCGGACGGCTCAGCAGCGGAAAGGGGCTTGTCTTACATGGAACTGTCCTGCTTCACTGAGAAGGAACATGAGGATGTTGTCGGCCGCATTGCCGGCCTCAGAGAAGGCGCCCGTTGTGTCGTGGTATAGGCAGCCGGTTGTCCACTTGGTCGAAGTAAGCGTCTTGTCTTCCTTTTCAATCTCCTCGAGCTCAAAGTCCTTGTTCATCTCCGCAACAAACGCGCTTGCGTCGTCACGGATCACCAACAGGTACTTGTCGGTCATGCTGGCGCTCAGGATCTTGGGCTCGGCACCTGTGTCCTCGTCCACCATCGGCAGGATCTGTGATAATCCGAGGTCTAAAGGGTTAGCAAGACTGTCCATCATAACGGTGTGCTTTGACATAAACTCACCCCCATCGTAGCAGCGCACTTCCGACTTGAGGACTTGGATGATGCGCTTGTGCTTGCCCATGGTGCCGGCGTGCACTGTCGACCCAGCCTCGGGCTCAAACTCTGTGCCCGTGAGCTTCTCAAAGCCCGAACCAGTGACGGCATAAACGTGAGACCGCTCGAAACCGTCGTCTTCTTCCGTGGCCACAATCATGAACTTGTCGTACTGAGCTGGGGACTCGTAGTCGTCGCCGACTGTTGCACCACCCTTCTCGCCCTGCAGCGTTTTCGGGATCGGCTTGGATGCACATACGGTCCACAACGCTTGTGCTTCGGAAAAGTCAAAGACGCCAATGGGCTCTGGGTTGATTTCTCGGTTCAGAAGCGCCAGCGCTCCTGCTCGGCCGCGGCCGACAGCACACACGAGACTCAAGTCGCTGCGGATCTTTTTTTCAGAGTCTGATTTGCCGGCGTCGCCTGATGATGGAGGCGTGCCAAAGGTGAAGTCCCGAATGGGCGCGATGCTGATGAGGCGGTCTTGGATGCGGAAGCTGAGGTCGCCGCTATTCTTTGCTGAGCCACCACCACCACCCGAGAGGCTGGACAGCTGTATTGTCGACGGTCCATCGCCATACAAATCGTCGTCGTCTTCTTCGTCTTCGATTTCTTCGCCCTCTTCCTGGTCGTCGTCGAGGAACTCGTCGCTGGTCTTTTGCTTGCGTCGTGTCGTCTCGGTCTGCTTTCGTGACCAGCCCAGGACGACAGAGTCGGCATATTCGCTGCCGGCAAACAGCGCCTGTCGGCCGACTCGGCTGAGACAGGCGACGCCCGACAGAATGAGTTCACCGCCGGCCTCTTGCGTGACAGGCTTTATGCTCACACCAGAGACGACACGGCCGTCCACGGACAGCTTGACAACTGCAATCTTGCCGTCGTTGAGAACCAACAGAAGCTCTCCCGATTCGGGAGACAAAACCTCAATGTTGCAGCCCTCGAGCCGCAGGTCGAGATCGGACTGGTCAGCAAGGCCAAACGATGTGCTCTGCTTCGTGAATGGATTGACTGCCACACCGTTGGCACGGCCGGATTGATCAATATGAATGAGCTCGTTGGTGCCGATGAGCAGGGCGCCGCCAATCGGTGACGGCACAGGGAAAACGCGGAACAGGTCCTGGGGCAGGTTGGCAACGGAGAGAATTGTTGTGGACGCCTTTTGCTGTAGATCGAGCGTAAACACCATGTAGGAGAGGCAGTCACGGCGGCCGAGGACAGTCGATGGCCGTGTCGACGAGGACAGGATACCAAACGTAGGTTCGCGGTATTCGTGGAGGAAGGAAAGATGGACGGGGTGCAATAAGTTCGGGTCGAGGTTGGAGAGGCGGAGAACGAATGAAGGCGCGAACGGCGTGTCTTCGATGGGCGCACCGGCACCGGTGACTACTGCGGATGCCGCATCTTTGGCTGGCCGCGGTCCATCGAGCTCCTCGTCCCAGTCGCCGTCCATATCAATGTCCTCCTCCTCATCTGGTTGGCGGAAGGGCAGGATGGCAAGGTTTCGTGCACCGAATCGGAGAGCGGCACACCGGCTGCCCGGGTCGGCCACGAGAAAGTTGGCATAGTCGCCCAATGGTGCCGCCCAGGGCGCGCCCTGCAGCTCGTCCTGCTCGTAGTAGTGGATGGAGATGGTGGAGAGGTCGTTGGACTCGGGTTCCCATTCGACAAGACTCAGTCGCGCGTCTTTAAAGGCAAGCAGCAACGCATCGCCGCCCGACTTGGTGCCGGCAATCTTGATGCGGGCCAGACCCGTGACCGTCCCTGCCAGCGTGAACTCGGCCACCAGCACCAGCTTTGTCAGGTTGCCCTTGTCGGACCGCAAGAGGGCAGAATCACCGCCGAGAAAGGACGCTTCGAGGCCGTCGCCATCGTCGTTGTTGATGCGGTTGTCGTAGGCCGCAGCCGGGGTGTAGAGTGCCTGGGTAGTCGAGCTGGCGTCGGCCTGCGCGTCAAGGTCGGTGGCCACAGTCTTGGTCGTAAAGACCTGCAGCAAGGACGACTTGGCGACGATGAGGTTGTTGCTTTTCGGCGAGGTCAGGGCGAGGGTCAGCGAGTGCGTGACGCCCGTGGGCGGCGTTAGCTCGGTGTAGCACTGCATTGTCGTCGTGCGCACCGGACGACCATGTTACCGCGTGATCAGTAGGGTGGGAGGTGCGGTGACGAGTCGTTGGTGGAGGTGTTGTTGAGACAGACGTTAAATTGTGGATTCGATGCCAGCAAAATGTTAGTGTCGCGATGCTGTTTGCACTGCAACAAGCAGGAACAAAGGCCGTCAAACGCCAATTGCCAAATGCAGAAGCGACGCGCAGTTGGTTGTGGAGCTCGGTGATTGGCTGGACCGGCAGGTGCGACGCAGTTCGGCCAGGCACTGGAAGGTGCACTTTTGCAGAGTCGCAGTTTCTTCAGGCGGTGCTCCAGGGCTGGCCGCCGCTAGTTTGGGCATACGATACGCCTTCCTTATTGGCTGTCGGACTGAAAATGCCCCACATAAGCTTCTTGTGTCCTTCATGCTCCATTGCGTCACGACCTGAAACCCTGTTTCGAGGGAAGGCACGACTGAGAGGCTCGTGTTCTCCTTCGCTTTTCGAATTCGAATTCGATTATTTTGGGAAGGCGGACTTTCTGGATCCGCTCAACACGCCTCGACTTCTCCATCGTTCTTTCCTCATTCTCTCCTCCACTTTCCACAGAGCTACGAAAGGCAACATTTCGTGTATCCTCTCCTTCCTCTCATTTTCTCCCTTTCGTCGTCTCCCTTCGACTTTCATCACATTGCTTCTCTCCCTTGCTCTCCCATTCCAAGCAACCCACCACCCCGTCAAGTACCGCGGCACCACAACACGATCGCGCCGCGCATTCCAGCCGATCGTAGGGGTCAACATGTGCCTGCAGCCCCATCGAGCGGCATCCTTTTAACCCCATAATCCCGCGGATCCAATCGACCAAACCAAAGTCAACAAACCGAGTCAGCAAATTGACAACCGACTCTCTCTTTAATCTCTGATCCGCACTCACTCAGTCGAAGCCCGCTCGACCGGCTATACCGGTTACCTTTTACCTTTCGAGCACGAATACTACTCCACCTGTTATCCGTCCCGTTTCTCTTCCCGTTCTGTGCCGTTCCCGCACAGGCTGCGACAAGATCTCGGGCCTTACTTTTCAGATTTAGTCACATCCTTCCACCTCTTACACCGCCAAGATGGCCGGCCTTTTACAGACCAGCCTGATCTGGATCGCCTACGCGGTGGCCGTTGGGCTGGCGCTCGTGGCTGCCGTTATCACCACGTTTACGTGGCAGGCGCCGCGCGACCGGTCGGCAGTCGTCAGCTCCGTCGCGATTGTCAGCATCACGGCTCTCCTCGCGACTGTTTTCCTCCTCCCCGTCGACATTGCCCTCGTTTCGTCGACCACTTCTACGGCCCTCGGCGCCAAGAAGGACTGGGCCACGCCCGAGCACATCGCTGGCATTCTGAGTACGCTCAAGATTGCCTACTACACACTCTACAGCTTCGACGCGCTGCTGTGCCTGGTCGTGATCCCGTTCACGTACTTTTGGTTCGAGGAGTACGACGAAATAGATGAAGAGGAGAACCGCAACAAGCCGCTTAGCGGTAGACTCTGGGGTGCCTTCAAGTACACCATTGTCTTTTTGGTGCTTGTGGTGGCTCTGTTCTTCATCGGCTTCTTTGTGCCCGCGGCCGGACGTAAGGGTGCCGGCAAACACATGGACCTCGACTACTTCCGCAAGCTTCTGGCCGAGAACAATGGCGAGAAGGCGCTTACTTTCTCGGTGGGCCTGCTCGTGGCGCTCGGCACCTTGTTGTACGTCCTCTATACGGGTGCAGGTCTGGCTCTGCTGCCCATCTCCTACATCAAGTCGGCCCCCTCGATCTCGGCACCACAGCTGAGCGAGACGACGGCGTCCGCACTCGAGCAGAACCGCGAGCGGCAGCGGCAGCTGGAGCTGCGCAACGCAGGTCGCAACGACGGCATGTCCGCCAAGGACCGGCGCGAGCTGGAGGCGCTGATGCGCGAGGAGCGGACACTAGTCCGTCGCGAGCGGTTGGCGGCCGAGGCAAGTGGCGAGGGCCGCAGCTGGGTGTTCAAGGTGTGGAACAAGATGCAAGCAGTGTTCCGTCCCCTGAAGTTGCTCGGCGGCATCTTCCTCCTGGCGCTGTCGCTCTTGATTGTCATCTCGATGATCATTACGGGCATCGACAAGGCGGCCAACTCGGTGTGCAAACAGCATTGCGGCTACATCCTGGGCCACATTAACGTGTTCCAGCCAATGAACTGGATCTTTATGAAGGCGGCGCGGGCGTTCCCCGTGGACTATGTGCTTATGGCGCTGCTGGTGCTCTACTTTTTCAGCAGTTCTATTTCCGGCCTGGCGGCAATTGGCATCCGCTTCCTGTGGGTGCGCATCTTCCAGATCCGCAAGGGCCGCACCGCACCCCAGGCCATTCTGGCCGCCACCGTCATGCTTGCTCTCATGATCCTGGCCATCAACTACGCCGTGGCCATGCTGGTGGCGCCGCAGTACAGCAACTATGGCACGCAGACGTTCTGCATGAACCCGCCGCTGCACCCTGGCGAGCAGCCCGACTGCACAGGCCACCCAGACTGGATCAAGCCGTGCTCAGAGGCGTACCAGGACAAGGCCGCCAAGGATGTGTGCACGCCGACGGTCATGTCTACTTTCTTGAACCGGGTGACGCTCAACTGGCCCGTGTTTGGCGCTATAGACTTCTGGGCGCAGTTTGCCTTCTTGGGCGTGTTTTTGATCGTGTTTACGACGTCGCTGTTCCGGACGCCGCGACTGAACCTGTCGGAGATTGATGAGGAGGCTGAGGCGGACGAGGAAGAAGGTCTGCTGGCGAGCACGGGCCGGCGGTTTGGCGCTACGTGGCAGGATATCACCGGCCGGACGGGCAACAGCGGCCGGACGAACAACAGCAACAACAATGGCCGGACAAGCTACGGCACCAACTCACAGACATAGGGGATCGTGACTGTGCCAATTTGTTGAGTTTGCAGTGTTTTTTCTTCTTTTCTTCTTCTTTTCTTTCTTTTTGTAGTATTATCTTGGTTCTTGGGCTTTTGTGTGAGATCGGATTGGTATTTGGAAGGGATGGTTATCGGGTTTTCTTGATTTCTTACTTTCCCCTGTTTAACAGATTGGCTATGCATATTATGGTACCGTAAGGGACTATGGAGGACACACATACACACAAACACAAACGGAACGGGAAAGGAGGACTGGCATCTACGGGCGAAATTTGGGTTATTGGCGGGGTTTGTTTTTACTGCAACACACACACACACACACACACACACGAAAAGAAATAAACGATTTTATCAACGTTCGTCATTAGTCGTGATTATGTACAGTGTCATCTATTTCCTCGTCAGTCATCACCGCACAAGGGGCACTCGCTTGTGCCCCCGCTCGTCAAACCCGGCAGCTGGGCCAACATGCATGTCCCGCCAGCAAGGGTTGCAGTAGGCATTGTTCTGGTCGTCGTCGTCTTCACTCGCGTTGTTATCGGCACACCCGAGACACCGCACCGCTGCATCCTCTAGGCACACAACACACCATGCTTTCTGGTCGGCATCGGTGTAGTTGCGGCGGCCGTGGCCATAGTGGCCCCGCTTCAAGATACCTCCCTCTTCCTCGCCCGGGCGGAAAGTTGGCGCCGACGGCAAACCGAACGCATCTGTCTGGCCGAGACCTGCCGCTTTGCCCTGAAGACCACGGAGAGCAGCCAGTCGGGCCGAGATGTCGTCGTCATCGCCACGTTTAGGGAGAGTCTGCGTGGGCACCGAAGGGAGGTCGTTGGCGAGGGGGGGCAGAGAAGGTGGTGACGGTGGCGGGTCGACAAGTTTGGTCGGGACAGTCGGCAGGCCCAAAAAGTTATCTGCATCTTCGGTCTTGGACTTGGTATGAGGCGTCTCGCCCGGCAAGATGTTATCCTCTAGGTTGGCACCGCGCTGGCGGGGGCTGGTAACAATGTCTTTTTCTTCTTCTTCTTCTTCTTCTTCTTTTTCTTCACCGGCCTGATCCTCGCCCTGCTGCTTGGCCAGGTCGACTTCGTCTTGGGCCTGCTCGAGGACCCGGCGTACTTCTCGTTCCATAGTCTCGCCGTCCGAATCGTCCGAGTCGTCCTTCTCAGCGGCCTTCTCCTTTGTACCGGCCACCCCGTCGTCTTTGATAGTCGTTCCTGCCAAACTTTTCAACAGGTCCTCGACCATTTTGGAATTGTCTGCATCCTCGCCCTCGTCACCACTGGAGTCGCCATCTAGGTTATTGGGGACACTGGGCAACGGTATGAATTCGTCGCCGTCACCACCGTCACTACCGTCTCGAGCAAGACGGTCAGCCTCGTCTTCGTAGTCACCAAGGTCTTCATCTTCCAGGCCACCGCCCTCGGCCGCCAGCTGTAGCAGCAAGTCATTCACAGCATCGTCGTCGACATAAAAGAGCGGGTCGTCTGATGCGTCTTCTGGGGCGGCGTCAGCCTGGTCAGAGCTTCTGCTGTCACTGGCTGGCGAGCCACTCCCTTGCGACGGTTGTGGTGACGAGGCTACTGGCGTTTCATTCCCCTTTCCACCACTGCTGCTGTCCTTGTCGTCACCACCATCATCACGAGCCTCCCTCAACGTCCTTAGCCGCGCAGCAAGGCGGTCTTCTCCCGTTGGCGGTGCTGCCTGTGCAAGAGATAGAACAGACGGCCCATTGACATTGGTAGTTGTTGGTGCTTGTGTGGTGCTACTTTCGATACCCTCCTTCTTCCCCAGGGAGACACTCGACGGCTTCAACGCATTCAGCCGGTCTAGCAAGCTCATGTCCGGTTTGGACATTGTGCATGCGGTGTAAGTCCGGGGGTAACCGGTGTGTAATGCGTGTGGTGTGTGTAATCGTAGCTGTAGGTGCACTCATGAACGAGGCTGTGCAGATGTTTAGATGTTCAGATGTTTTTGTTTATGCAGGTGGATGAGGGGAAAGGTGGAGACGATGGGAAAGGGTTGCAGCCTGCAGCAAAGCGAGTAACGGGCCCGGGGGCGCCGCGGATTAACGGCACGGCTGCCGAGTAGAGAGAAAGACAAAGGTGCTGAGTAGTATGTATGTGTAAACGGCGTGACCGGTCGACTGTGCTGACCGTGTCTGTTGTATCTGCCTTTGGTGAGTGTCGTCTGAAAAGGGGACGTTGAAGTGGGCTGGCTGTCCGTTCTGGGAAACCTTGTGCTCTGCCTCGCGCTAGTGTGGAGGGAAGGTGCGGCACGGCGGGCGGCCTAGAAAATGGCGCTTGAGAGGGCTAGGGGGATAGGTGACACAGGCGCTGGAATCTCGCGTTTCTAGCGTGTATTACGTTACAGATACGTTCGTACAGGGAGGTTCTATATCGACATGTATCTTACCTGCCCTTTGCCAAATACTGTCAACGAACATATGCATAATTGACACATAAAAGTGCACTTTGAAGTTTACGTGTCGAATCATGCAGCTTTGACAGACAATGCTCGAGCCGTCACATAATTTTACAAGTAAGGTATTTTCAAAACTCCAGCTTCTCGCGACTTGTACATATCAAGATACATCACCAGAGAAAGGTGAGATTTTATTTATCAAAACTGTCTGGATAACTAGCATCCCGCAGTCTTCTCGAAGGAAAAGCTTAAACCTGTAGACTGCCCTGGCTCGGAAATGAGAGCCTTCTTTCTCCCACAAGGCTTGGCTTTGCTCACCGTGCGATCCTCTCCAGAGTACATTCATGTGTGTAAGTACAAGGATACTCAGCCTCTCGGACCTCAGTCTTGGCAGTTGGAACAGTTCTTTGCTCATACATGTGATCACCCCTTTGCCTTCCCAGGCATTCCCGTCTTACATTTACTCCGTAATATGCCCAATGATCGGGGCACGGCGGCCGAATGGGGCAATTTGCCGTGCAACGAGCCTTGCAGGCAAAGAACAAGTGATGCACATGGCAATTGGAATAACAGCCTCAACGTCAAGGACAATGTGCTCCGTTTGTCATTGTGGCCGACGGAGAAAAGAGCCACACAAAATGTGTCACGACGTCATTGTTGGGCCCGAAGAGGAGGCGACCTACGCCTGGTAGTGCAAAAGCGGGGTGTGCTGGAAAGGGTAAACATAGTGGTAAGGTGCTGTATTTTCAGGTGCTGTACGGAGTATTTCCAGGGCACAAGTTTGGCTGTGTTCACGACGTCAAGAAGGTCGAAGAAGGAACAGAAGCACACACAAAGAATAACCCTAAGTATGGCAATGGCGATATTGTTCTTTCGAAAATGGATACATTGAACAGTCTCTTCATATTTGGCATATTTTAGTCACTGTTTGGGCGACTTGTCTTGGCTGCAAAGTTTCTTCCAATCACACTTTTGCTGATTCCAAAGAAACAAAACCTCGCAACCAAACAAAGCCCCAGAAACTAAACCGCCGCGGAGGTAATTACAAAACACATTCTTTTAGTCTTTCCACCAGCCAATCTTCCTCCCCGTACCCAGCGAGCCAGTTGGCCCGGACAAAATCCGTCCCATCGTGGCTGTGTTCAAGAAAAAGTTGGTCGACGGAGTCTCCACTAATAAACGCCGTCCTCGCCGCTTCTTTGCAAGTCTCGCTAGTGTATGTATGTGGTCGCTGTACGGAGTATGTTTATTTTACTTGTCCGAGTACTGCCTCAGCCGGGTCGTCTGGTCGTGTGTTAGCGTCCTGCAAGTGCAGTAATCTTGAACCTCAGTCTGCCTCTCTTCGTTTCCTCTGCCCGCCTATGACAAGCGAGATAAAGGTCACGCTAGTGCGGGCGGACCCCTGAATATGGAAGAAGCATAATGTTTAAATGGCCGTTGGGCTGTTGGGGCTTTTTTGAGGTCCCAGGACCTGGAGGCGCTGGAACGAAATGGTCGTAGTGCACTTTATCCTTTTTTTGCTTTTTGCTTACTATTGGGTCGATGCTTATAAGTTTATAAGCTGTTGTCACGACAGAGTGCTCCTTCCTGCACGTAGTCAGAAGCGCATTCATGTCAAGTCGCTCTTTCCTTCTTTCCGACTTTCTGTCAGATACATTACCCACAACGAAATGGATGTATCTTTTTCGTGTGTCTTGTTTCGCGCTAGCCAAACCCCAGAGAAAGAACTGGTGTCAGAATGGGGGACGATACACCCTCTAGTCAAAGATCCACTTTAATAAAGTCACCCAGCAAGGAGCGGAGAAAACAACTGTTCGCCAAGACGGAAAAGATGGCAACGAGGAGACATTGGAGCGAGAAATGCGAGAGAACGAAAGTGAGCCAAGCTTTTTAGTCTTTTGGTCCTGCTGGTAGGCTGATCCCGAGGCAGGTTACAACAGAGTTTAGAGGGAGCCCGTCGCCCGTTACCTCTCCCTCGTTCTTTCCTCCCGTTGCTCACTTCCCTTTTCGCGACTTCCTGATTTCTAAAGTCTACTTTCTGCGCCTGCCTGCCTTTTGTACCCTTTGTCATCTTTTCGTCTTTTTCTCTGCTCTTTCCTGTTCCTGGTGTCTCTCTTTTCCATCATCGTTGCCTCGCCTCCCGAATATATAAAACAAACAAACCCACTCCCCTTACCCTTGTGCCACTTTGTTTCTTCTTCGCCTCGCATCTCCACACAATCCAGTATCGCCACCCAATCCGAAACACACTCTCGACACTCAGTACACATTTGACCAACATCAGCAGCCCAACATCATCGACGCATCTACATTTAGCATCAACACATACTCACTCCGACTACACATCGCCTCACCATGAAGTTTAGTCTTGTTACAGCGGCAGTGTCCCTGTCCGCGCCCATCGTCCACGCCGTGGCCGTTCCCGCCGCACCCGCACTCGACAACGCCGCGCCCGCTCTTGCCGTCCGCTTTGATTCCTCAGCCCCCGCAGCCAACGACGCAAAACGCGACATTGCCGAGACCTTTGACGAGAAGCTGTTCCGTCGCAAGGGTGGCGGCGGTAGTGGTAGCCGCGGTGGTGGCGGCGGCTCGTCATCTGGCGGCTCCTCCTCTGGTGGTGGCTCCTCATCGGGCAGTGGCTCGTCCGGTGGCAGGTAAGCATCTCATTCCTCCTTGTCTCTTTGTCTCTTTCTCATCTTCTTCTCCTCTTCTCCCGTTTTTCTATCCTTCTCCTATCCTCTCTCTGTTGTCCGAAGCTTTGTTTTCTTTTGTCTTTTCCTTTACTAAACATTTCCTCTTCTCTTTCTTTTCCTTCGCCGAACAGAGGCAGCTCATCAGGAAGCGGTAGCTCATCAGGAAGTGGTAGCTCATCAGGGAGTGGCAGCTCATCAGGAAGTGGTAGCTCATCAGGAAGTGGCAGCTCATCAGGCAGTGGCTCTTCAGGTAGCTCTGGAGGCAGCACCGGCAAGGGCGCCGGCTCCTCGTCCTCCAACTCTGGTGGCCGCACCACCACGGGCTCTGGCACAGCGCCCGCCTACGGCGGTGGTGCTTACTACGGCGGCGGCGCGGCCCTGCCGTACCGCTCGGGCGCCACCTCGCCCTCGGGTATCAGCCCCGTCGCTCTCGGTGCCGTCGCTGGTGCCGGTATCGCCGGCCTCGCCTTCTGGCCCGGTTCCTGGTACCACCCCATCTACTACTACCCCTACAGCCACCCGTACTCGTACTACAACGAGTCGTCTGGCAAGAACGAGACCCGCAATGTCGGCTGCGGCTGCGACGCGACGGTCGAGTGCGGCTGCGACGATAACACCAACAGCACGTATATGAACGATTTGCTCGGTAACGGCTCGACGGCTGCTCTCACGGCCAACCAGGTCAGCGTCGCCGACGTCAACGGCACGAGCACTCTGCTGATCAACGGCACCCTCGCCAACGGCACGACTGCATCGGGTGGTACGGACAGCCCCAATGCCGCCGGCGGTATGCAGACGATGCTGCAGCACGCAGGCTACTGGCCGGCCGTTGTCACGGTCGCCGCGATTGTGTTTGCTCTGTAGGCGTGAGCAGACGTGAACGAGCGAACAAAGTGAGCGCAGTGCGCGCGATCGGCGTGTCTGCAAACGCAGACGAGCAACACGAAATATAGATTTGTTTACGGCGTTTGAAATACCCAGTTACGGGCGGTTCTTTCTTTTTCTTTCCTTCTTTCTGTACATTGTACAGTAGACTCTTGTTAATATTCATGTTCCAGATACTTTCTTTCACAGGAAAATCTGTTGGTGCGTTTGCTGGGTTTGGGTTCGGGGTTGGGTCTCTTGTGTTCCCTCTTTCTTTATCTTTGGGGTTTCCCACGACTGTCACGTTTACCTGTATCATTACGTCCAAATAAAACCATGACCATTCATGTATCATATGTCTCCCTAATATGTGCTCGCTGTATCGCTGTATGTGCCGCTGTATATGTGCTTAAACCAGATCGACTCAACAGTCAATACTGTCACTTAGTTCGCCGCCTCTGCCATTTCCTTGCGTCTCTGTTCCACCCACGATCCGAGCTGCCGCCATATGGCTTCCTTCTCAGCCGGCGAAAGTGATGCAGCGAGACCGCTCGTGCTTGACGCGACAAACACCCGCGCACCCTTCCAGTCAGGGTCGATGCGGACATCAGGTGCAGGTGTGTCGTCCACACTGTCAACACCCGCCTCGTCGCCAAGAATCTCTTCTTTGACGTCCATCTCCGTGCCATCACCCCCTCCACCCTCACCGCCCTCACCACCCTCACCAGCCCCCATATTCTCATTCTCGTCCTGCCAGCCGTACTTGAACGCCGGCTTCGGTCTTCCCTGCCGCGCCCGCACACGCACGATACTGTCCCAGATGCCCTTGCCGACAAAACACATCACCTCGGGGCGCCATTTGCGTGCCTTGGCCTCGAGGATGGCAACGCCCGCATCCAGCTCTGCCGGTTTCAGCTCGGCCCCATTCCGCGACGGCCGCGCGACAATGTTGGTCAGGCCCAGCTGGAACCGTTGAGGGAGGGTATGGTCCTCCTGTGCCGTACATTTCTCTGGCAGCACACCGCTGCTGTACATTAGCCGCCAAAACAAGTTCGACGGGTGCGCATACGCATGGCCTGACCGCGCCGTCTCGATGCCTGGGTTGAGGCCGACAAAGAGCACAAGCAAGTTGGGCGCGATGGCGTCTGGCAGCAGAGGGAGGTGTGCATAGGTAGTGGGTGGTGCATATTTGGATGGCTTGGCGGGGCGGCTCCTTCTAGACTTGGCCCGGGAGGGACCGGAGGAGGCGGACCGAGAGGCAGAGGCTGCAGGGAACCGGGGGATGGCGCCGAGGTCTGTAGGAGTGTCAAGGTCCTCCAGCTTCCGTTTTACGGATGACCGCGGCGATGCTCTCGGGGACGCTCTGGGGGACGCTCTGGGGGACGCACTGGATGGCAGTTTGGTGAGCGAGCCCGAGACGGAGCGAGGCGTCGGCGCCGGTATGCTGCGGGAGCGGAGACTGCGGGCGGGTAAAGGGCATGTGGCATCATTGAAAGTGCCATCACCGCTGGCATATGTGAAGCTGGCCAGACGGCCGCCAAATGTGGGCAGCGGTGTTGTGTCTTCTGCCATTGAGTGTGGAGTAGATTGAGAAGAATAAAAATACCTGCCAAAATACCTGCCAACAAGAGTACCGGTTGGGCACACGATTTATATAAGAATATTCATGAATCGTCATTCATCTTAAGATGCACGTTTGAGGAAGCTAGCCGTGAAGCCTGACGGTCTGCCTACGAGTATTTTCGGGCAGCATAATATTAGCGGCTGCTCTCCAATGGGTAAGGTGTCTTAGCATCCTGGACGCTTCTGGTACGGAGTACAGGCAGCAGCGGCCAGGTCCGGCTTAGCGTCGACTGTCGAGTTCTTGAACCCCTGAAAACAACAGACAGAACGACGAAACAAAAATGTGCACCTTTATTCTCTTTTTCTCTTTTTGAAAGCTGTGGAGGTGTACGGAGTAATAAGATGCATTTTACTCCGTAATGGACGAATATTGACCTGTACAGAGTAAGGCTGTTGCAGCAAGTCCAGGGTCTGGCCAACTTGTCGACAATTCCCAAGCAAAGACAATCACCGTCAAGCCCAAGAAGGATGGTTATTCTTTTATTGCCTATTATAAACTTGATCTAAATGAATGATGTTTACATTCGTATAGTTGAAATACAGCTTACAAACAGGGCTGCTGACGCGAGGCTGAGCTTGCATATTTCCATTTCCATTTCCGTTTCCTGCCCAGCCATCATGTCCAGCCGGTCTAGGATCGGACTTGCGTGAGATGTCATGAGAATGGGCGTTCTCAAGAAGGAGAACTGTGTCTCATTTATTGCTGCTTTTCAATTTAAAGTCTCTTTTTAGATGGACACGTCCTCTCAAGTAAAACGAAACGACGAATACACGCCGGACGGCTTGCCAAGTCCGTCTTCCGTGGCAGCTGAGCATTCTCTTTTTCTGTCCTTTTCCTTCTTCCTAGTTTGCAATTCGCCGTCGACCTCGTATTGGTGGACAGCTCTTTTCGTAATACTTTGTAAGTGGGCTTCTTCGTCTCGTTTGTGCTTTTGTGCTCCGGTGGGGCTGTGCTACCGTTGTCGCATCGACCTGTTCAATGGACGTCCGCTAGCACGGCCTGAAAGTGCGCCAAAAGGCTGCAAAAGGCGGCAAAGTGCTGTCAGCCCAGGCCCACTATGAAGAGTCGCTCGACTCGCTAGCAAGGAACAAGCCCCCCGGCGAATGGGAAGTGGCGCGGCTGCCACAAGGTGTTTTTCGTACGGAGTATGTTGTTGCTCGCGTCCTACAGCGCCTTCCTCCTCTTCACCTTTGCGTTGCCCCGCTACTGCCCCCCTCAACCCGTATTTGCCTGTGCCTTGTTTCAATCCCACACTGACGCGAGGTTGCCCCCCCAAATGCAGCCCGGCCCTGTAGCAAAACACGGTAGCTCCCCTGCCCCATCTAGCGTCTATATTTGGCACCACACTGTGCTTGCAGGCATGCCGGATGATGATGTGAGACTTTGTTCCTGGCTGCTTCTCTCCTTCCGTGGCGTTCTGTTCTAAACTTGCCTCGTTCTTTCCCGTACTTTTTCCCCTCGCCGCACCTTCTATTTAGTTTACTTCGCTTCCCCCCTTTTACTCCGCTCTCTATTCTCTTCTCCTTTCTGCTCCCCATTTTCAAATTCTCACGATCCTCATTCTCTCCCAGCTTTTCGTCAAGCTTTTCGTCATCTCTCTCTTCCACTACACTACACGAAAGGTACAGTACGTCGTACTCCGTACACCGGTCTCCTTACTACCCCACCACCAAACCAAGCTCTGCGGTTTCCCAAGCTAACCATCTCGGCAATTCAGTTTCTCTCAACACCTCCTTTCTCGATCAACTCGCGACTACTCTCCAGCTTCTGCCTCTTTCCAGATCCCTCAACCTTAACCTCCACCCCCTCACATCACAATGGCTTCCGTCGACGTTGCCGAGCTTCGGCAACAGTACACCGCCGCCGGCCAGGGCCAGGTGTTTACCTTCTACGACAGCCTCTCTTCTTCCGAGCAGGCCGACCTCGTCAAGCAGCTGGCCCTCTTTGACCCGACTCGCATCAACGAGCTCGCCCAGGAGGCCCTGCACCCCACACCCGTCGCCGACAGTGGCCCCGCCGTCCTCGAGCCCCTCCCCGAATCCGCAACCGCCAGCATCCTCGACTCCGATGCCGGCGCCATTGCCGGCTGGTACAAGGCCGGTCTCGGGCTTATTGCTCAGAACAAGGTCGGCGTCGTGCTAATGGCTGGTGGCCAGGGCACCCGTCTGGGCAGCTCGGCACCCAAGGGCTGCTACGACATTGGCCTGCCCTCGTCCAAGTCGCTCTTCCAGATCCAGGCCGAGCGCATCCTCAAGATCCAGGAGCTGGCCGGTGCGAACGCCGTCGTCCCCTGGTACATTATGACGAGCGGGCCGACGCGGGGTCCTACGGAGGCCTTTTTTGTTGAGAACAACTACTTTGGCCTCGATAAGGCCAACATTCTGTTCTTTGAGCAGGGTGTTCTGCCCTGCATCTCCAACGAGGGCAAGATTCTGCTGGAGGGCAAGGGCAAGGTCGCTGTGGCGCCCGACGGCAATGGCGGTCTGTACCAGGCCATGGTCGGCTCGGGTGTCCTGGCCGACCTGAAGAAGCGCGGCATCGAGCACGTCCATGCCTACTGTGTGGACAACTGCCTTGTCCGCGTGGCCGACCCGGTGTTTTTGGGCTTCGCCGCCAGCAAGGACGTCGACATTGCCACCAAAGTCGTGCGCAAGCGCAACGCCACCGAGTCTGTCGGTTTGATTTTGCAGAAGAACGGCCGCCCAGACGTTGTCGAGTACTCGGAGATTGACGCCGCCACTGCTGAGGCCCAGGACCCCAGCCACCCCGGTGTGCTCAAGTTCCGTGCCGCCAACATTGTTAACCACTACTACTCCCTCCGCTTCCTCGAGACCATCCCCCAATGGGCCCGCGACCTGCCGCACCACGTCGCCCGCAAGAAGATTCCCTACGCCGATTTGGAGAGCGGCGAGACTGTCAAGCCCTCGACGCCCAACGGCATCAAGCTCGAGCAGTTTGTCTTTGACGTTTTCCCGCGGCTGGCTCTGGACAAGTTTGCCTGTCTCGAGGTCCGCCGTGAGGACGAGTTCTCCCCGCTCAAGAACGGCCGCGGCACCTCGGACGACAACCCGGATACCAGCAAGCGCGATATCCTGCTGCAGGGCCGCCGGTGGCTCGAGGCCGCTGGTGCCACGGTGACGGTCAGCGAAGACGCACGGAGCGATGTCTCTGCCGCCGACACGGGCATTGAAGTGCCGCCACTGGTCAGCTATGGCGGCGAGGGTCTGGAAGGCTTCAAGGGCAAGCCGATTGTGGCGCCTGCTCTGCTGGAGGGTTAAGTGCGCGCCTGTAGAGAGCAGGGAGCAGAGAGGCAGGTCTAAGTAAAGAAAGAAAGAAAAGAAAGAAAAACGGGTTTTGGAAGGATACACATTGTACTGTTTACGCAGTTTTATGAAGCGTTTGGATTTACTTGTTGAGATAAAAGTAGGAAAGGAAAACGAGGGGACGCCGCCCTCGTTGTTTTTGTTTTAGTGAAACGCAAAACGCAAAACGCAAAACATGAAAATTTGAAGCGATTTTAAAGTACATCAAAACGCCGTGAGGCCATGATAGATTGTGAGTGACCGGAAAGGTCGTGAGAGATGGTGAGAAGGTCGGGAAAGTCCATGACGTATTCTCCCCCTCCCCTACTTTGAGCTGTTCAGATAGCTCAGGTACGAGTTCCAGCCAATCGACACCAGGTTGACAAACAGCACGCGGTGCTCCAGGGGAACCACCGAGAAATTGACCATCTGCGCCGCCGGCCACAACATGTAGTTGGCTGTGAGCGCGTTCTTGTAGTTTTTGTCGAGCTTCTCCCTGGGCGAGCCGCCCTCGAGGACAGCCATGCTGCTCAGAAAGACGCCAATAAAGACGGGCGCAAAAAGACCCTGGTCCGCCGCCACGCGCGCCAGCATGGTCTTGCGCGGCGTGCTCAGCACCACATGCCGCTGCAGGATGCCGTACCAAGTCGCCGCCGCGGGGCCGAAGATGGCGCCGCCGTACAAGAACATGCGGCCCGTGCGGGTGGCGTCGTGTTTTTTGAGGCCGCGTTGCTCGACGAGCTGCTGCGCGGTGATGTCGCCGACGGCAAAGAGGACGGCGGTGGTGACGGACTGGGTGAGGAGGGGCCGGGCGGCGAGGCGGGCTTTGTACCTGTAAGGGTGTTAGGGACGCGAAGATACGAGACTGGAGACAGAGAGGGAGGAGAGCCTACCAGGCCAACATTGTGAATGTGTGTAGGGGGTGTGAGTGAGGAAGAAAGGTCAGAGTGGAAGAGGTCGACGTTGACGTGAGGCGAGCTCGAAAGAGTTTGAGAGGAGGCGGGTGTTTGTTATCGGAGTGAGGCTAGGCGGACGAGGAGAGGTGAATTGTGTCGAGAGTAGGCCGAGAGTAGGTCGAGAGTGTCGGGGAGCTGTTTTGTTGACAAGAGACGGCAGAGGTGAAAAGTGTAGAGAAAGATTGGGCACAGATTCTGTCAGAGTTGCTTTTTGCCTGTTCTTTGAAGAAACTATTTTTCAGCCCTTTGTCGGTGTCAAGAAAGTCTGGGCCAAGGAAGGTAGGAATACGACGTATGTATGACTGTCTCTCCTTCCTGCTTGCTTGCTTGCCGCTTGCTTGCTTGCCGCTTGCTTGCTTGCCTCTTGCTTGCTGGGTTGTGGGGTCGGTGGCAGGCGGCGGACGTGGAGTGCACGACAAGGAGAATGGGCGGGCTGCGGAGTCGGGGTGTAGCGGCAGCGGGCGCTTTTGCTGGGACAGCGATAAGGTTGCACAGACAGCTCACAGACAGCTTGGAAGGAGCAGTCTTATTTTTTATCTTTGCCCTCGTAACGAGTCTAGGCTCTTTCCTCACTCTGGCTGCGAGCTGTCTGGCCCCACTCAAACACTCTATGAGCTGGTTGGGTTGCTGCTTCCTCGTCTGGATGGGTTGCTGTTTCCTCTTCTTTCCCCTGGAGCTAGCGGGCTTTCCCCGCCACGACCAAACGGGCAACTGCAACATCGGTGAACTAGAATCTGTTAGCATTTTGGTAAGATGCAGAGTACGGAGTACGTTCGTACAAGAGAGCGGTGAGGCTGCAAGCCAACGAGGGGATGTCTCACATTGTTTTCTTTTTTACGGAGTACTCCATACTGCCATTCATATTGCAGCTTTCTCTTTACGAAGCCAAACCCCTGCCACAGAAGAAAAGAGTAAAAAACACGCGTGGGGGTTGCATCAGCAGGACAGAAAAAAAGAACCTGGGGAGACAAACCGAGTCTGCACACTCTGTACAAATACCAATAGAGGAACATGACAATAAGTCTCCAAAAGCCGAACGGGAGCGGCGGAGCAATTCTAGAAGATAGACTGTTGCGCCTCTTTGACAAGCACCATCTAAAAAGCGAGCGTTCCTGAGTGCATTTCCCAATCGGGAAACTCCGGCCAAGTCGCCATCCAGCACTAACAAGGACGGCATTAATAAAGATGAGAAAACATGAGGAAACTGTCGGCAATGAGTGCATCTTGGAGTTCAGCAAGTAAACCAGCCACTTGATTCTATTTTCTTTCCATATCCTCCTATTTTTTTCGGGATACCCATTTGGGTACTTTGACGTCCAATGACTGGGTGTCGCGCACACCGGTTGCATACATCACTTTGACGAGTCGCCTTTGTCTTCCATAACAAAGGCAGTGACAGAAACGTCCAAACAGCAACTACATACTCGGCACAGCCCCTGGACTCTTGGCTCCTTTTTCCAGGAACAAAGACAGCAACAGCCGTTACAATGGACCTTTCTTGTGTGTGTCTGTTGGCAGCCATGGAGCCATGCCGCACCCGGCGATGGCCCCGAATGTTGACTTGATAGAAAGCTAAAAGACTTGATAAAATCGTAGATTGGTCAAGGTAGAAGAGAATGTGCTTGTTCTGTTCGAAATGCTCCTTCTATTCGAAGGAAAAAAAATGAGCATTCGCATTCACACAAAACAAAACACCGTCGACTATATCTACATCTGCGTACATTCACACCGACCGAGAAAGATGCCGCGACAGCGACGAGACCAGACGGCCGCAGCGCCACCCCCGGTTCGAAGGAGCACCCGAGTCAAACGAAAAAGAGACGGCTCTGCAGAGCCAGAGGAATCGAGTTCATCTATCGTTCAAAAGAAGCAGAAGACCGAAAAGCAGACCGAAAAGCAGACCGAAAAGCAGAAACCTGCTGCGAAACCAAAGGGAGGACCAAAGAGTGTAAGAGGGAAGCACAAGGCAAACCCGACACAGAAAAAAGGGAAGAAGCCTGCTTTTCACACTGAGCATGACCATCATGACCATCATGACCATCATGAACACGACCACGGCCACGACCACGACCACCCTCCCTCACAGCCACAACAGCCGCCCATATTGACCGACGCCCATGTCCGCAGTCTCCTACCCGGCAGCTTTTTTGGGCTGGCCGACAAGCTGTTTGACCGCGGCCTCTGGAGCGTCAAGCACGAGCACAGTCTGCACCACGGCCAGCACAAGTTTGCCGACTCGCTTGATTTCAAGCAGTTTCAGCAGGAGCAGCTGCGCATGTTCCAGACGTCTGTCGCCCCAGGAAAACAGGGCCCGTTTGATGCCGAGCTGCGCCTGTGGGAGGTGCTGCAGCACCGCTTTCGATGCGGTCTGGACGATTTCTTTCGGTACGGTCTGCGCCCATCTCTACCAAAAGACACGCAGGGCTACGTAAACTACTGCGGTAAACTGACGGCCATTCTGGTGCATGTCATGTGGCTGCCAAACATTGCCCATGTCCGGTGGCTGCTGCAGCGGGTGGTGCAGGAGAGAGTGGCGGGGCATGTGCGGCCGCTGGTGCCGGCGTACTCGTATGAGCGGCCGGTGTTTGTGGACCAGGCGCGGCAGTGGGGGTTTGATGTGAGTATGCGGATGTCGTTGGCGGTAGAGAGAAACGATCCCCTCTCCCGCCTGGCTACGGCCTCCCGCGATGCCGCCCAGGCTGCCACCGAAGCCGAGGCCGAACTCGCCCTTTTCTTGTTCCTGGCCAACGCTCCACGCGACCTCTGGTGGCTCGAGACGTGCCTGCAGTGTGTCGATGAGCCGGGGAAGGCTAACCATGAAGTGCGGGGGAAAGATGAAGACGAAGAAGAAGAAGAAGAAGAAGAGGACAACGGCGAATTTCCTTTTGGCCTACAAATCTGCGACGAAATTCGGATGGGCATGTTTGGCGCTCCTTCGGGCGAAAGCGAAGGCGAAGAGGCTGCTGCCGAGAGACACAGCGACGAGCGGCGGCGGGAGGACAACAATGCCCGCCAGATGGAGAGGCACGGGGGTGCGCCCGACGCAGCCGAAAAAGAACTCCGCCTAGACCAGATCTTCTTTTTCTTGGAGGAGCAAGATCTAGACCGCGTCCTACTGTTGCTAGCCGACAAGGAGTTTTGCAACCACACCGGGTTTGCACCTCCGGGGGTCTACTATGCAGGCTATCAGACGGCGCACTATGTGCATGGATATGGTACTGTGCACGAAAAAGACAGCGAAGAGAAGCCGCTGTTGACCTGTCTACAATGCCTAAGAAAGTATCATCAGGGTGATCATGGGCACGGCCATGACTATCATCACCATGACAGTGATGACAGTGATGAGGGCGACGATGACGACGATGAAGACGCTGCCTCTGGTGATGTGGACGGCGGGCATGGCCACTTCCTTTTTCAAAACTTTGTCCGCGACGTCGACCCAAACCGCGCTCTTGAGTGGCTGCTCTACAAAAAGTGTGAATGGCTGTTGGCGGGCTGTCGGGAGGGACAGATTCGATCTCCTCTGGAGAATGACAATGACTATCACGACATCACCCTCCCGGACATCCCACCATTTGACCCGCCGCCACTGGCTTCACAGGACCGTGTGTTTACACACTCGTCACAGTTGGCCGTTCTGGAAAGAATTGAACAAGTGCCGCATGCATCGGTGATGTGGTGTTTAGGACGGTGTGAAGCAGTAGTGGAGGGCAAGTGAAGATATGTACTTGAAGTGTACTCGAATGAATCAAAATGGATGTTGAGATGTACGCAAGAGGGTTGGTTATTATATAAGCTCAGAGGTAGGCTCGGAGGAGAGCTGGATGATAACTGAACGGGTGAGGAAATAAGAAGCAGGCCATGATTGTGAGCCGATGTGAATTATAGCACGGTATGCAGCATTTGGGAGCAGAAGTGAGATGATATAAAATACCATGAGAGCCACAGCTAAGATCAAGCAGAAGCCACAATACTACGCAGATCACAGTAATAGAGAAGGCAAAGTGATGTCTGGGCGACTCGAACTAGTTGTGTTGAAGTCGACGTCAACTCCCATAAATCTGTCATTGCAGACAACAGACCAGAGACAGAAAATCCTCAAGTCTTTCATTCATCTCCAATTAATCTCTGAAGACTTGATCAAATTTATCTTTTCAGCATTATTTTCGTCTGCACCTCAGTCTGTTGTTGCCACTGCATTGACCTCTGTCGGTTCTCTCTCACTTTGGCCAACACCTTGGCCAATATCACCAGATCGTCACATCTTGCTCACCTTCTTCTCGCTTTCCTCCTCACCTTTGCCAGCCCAAAATATCCACCACCACATGGCAGCCCACTTGTCACATTCAGTCCGCCTTCCATTGACCCAACAATGACAAGCAGCTCTTGATTGACCTGACTTGCAAGTCACCTTTCGTTTGCCATGCAAACGCGCTGCCCCAGTCTCCGAGTCGTCGCCCTCCTCCCCGAGTATAAATACCCCCCTCCCCCCCTCTTCCATCCTTCTCCCTCTCTCGTCTCCCTCTCTCTCTTTCTTTCTTCTCCAGCCTCTCCGAATTATTCGTGCTGTGCATATCACAGCACAGTCCTCCCAACTTCGTTCGCCGTTCGCCGTTCGCCGTTCGCCGTTCGACCTTCAACACTCACACTCGACAGTTGCTCTCGCGCGCCTCTCCCACTCCCACTCACCTCTCCAACCTCCTTTTGTTGTCGCTCCGTGCTCAAGTCTCAAGACTTGTGCCCCGTGCCTCGTGCCAGCCTTTACACACAGGCAGCAGTCACCTCTTCCACACGTCACTCCTCATCTGTGCCAAGTAGCGCGCTTGTGCAGTCCCTCTTCTCTCACGCTCTCCTCTCTCATTCTCTCTTCCACACCTCACACCCCTCCCACCTATCTCGTCAGTCACTTGCCAACGCAGTCATGCCTCTGTTTGAGCGCTTCGTTAAGCTTGGGCTCGTCAAGCCCAATGGGCAGCCTCTCAAGGGGCGCGAGCGGCGCAAGGTATGTTTTTCTTTGTCCTTGATCTGTTCTTTTGCGCCATTCGCTCCTTCCCAGATGGGACCACCATCACAGAACGCACCAACCCCACCTGCTCCTTCCATTTTTTTTTCTCCAAAGACACAAGACTAATACGGCAACTGCGACTGTAGTTTCTTGCCAAGCAGAAGAAGAAGGAGGCGAGAGAGAACGCTCGTGAAGCTCGCAAGCTTGCCGGTGAGACAGTGAACAGTGACAGTGACAGCGAGAGCGAGAGCAACACCGACGGCACTAGCGACAGCGACGACGGCGGCAACGACGACAGCGGCGACGGCAACGACTTTGTCTTTGCGACAGACAAGTTCAAGACCGAGACCAAAGCCACGCCTGCCACTCGCCCTATCCCTCTCTCCTCCTCTCCTGCAGATGCAGGTGTCGCCTCCTCCGGCGACGACAGCAACGGCAGCAACGGCAGCAGCGACGACGACAGTGACGACGACGTCCCCTCACCCTCCTCTTCTCTTTCTCCTCCTTCTCCTCCTACCCCAGCTCCGCTCTGGCTCACAGACGAAAGTGACGACAAGATCGTCTACGCCTCGGACTCTGACTACGATTCCGACTGCTCGGCAATGAGCAGGGCCCAGATTCTCGCCGACGAGCGTGTCCGCTCGGCCGTGTCCCGTTCCCACGGGGTGCTGTCGGGGCTCGGACGCGCGGAACAGCTCCAGGAACGCTCGGCCGGCCGCGTTGCTGGGGGCGAGCTCACCAACAAGGTTCGCCTCCGCAACGGGCGGAAGCTGCACCACCAGCGCGAGCGCCAGCCGCCCCAGCCGTGCGTGGTGGAGATTGAGTACCCGACCGGAGACCCGAGCGCAGGCGAGGGCTTCTGGCTGTGGGGATTCAAGGAGGGAAAGCGGGTGTACAAGCTCGAGTCCTCCTACCTGGAGGTCCTGCGGGCGAACCTGGTGAAGACGGCCGTCGGCTTCTGCTACATCGACATAGCTGCAGAGTGTCCGCCCCGCATCGTGACTGTGCCTGCTGCCGACTCTTCTGCGACTGCCTCGACTGTCTCGACCACCGTACCTTCTTCTCTCCCGCCTCCCACCCTCGAGGTGAACGGCATGTTTGCGATTCGTCCTTCTGCCCTAGGCGGTCTTGGTTGCTTCGCCCTAAAAGACATCTTCCGCGGCGACCACCTTTTGGTTGAACGTCCTCTCATCCGCACAAACATGCTTCACCTCCAGCAGGAGCTCGACCGCCTCACCCCCGACCAGCGCGCCCAGTACGACTCCCTCACCGGCTACCACCCAGACCCCCGTGTCTCCCGTGACGCCCAGATTTGGACCGCCAACACCTTTGTCGCCGGCGAGCTCGAGGGCCTGTTTGTTGTTGCCTCCCGCTTCAACCACGCCTGCACCGAGTCGCCCGCCCAAAACGTTAGCTACCGCTACGACAGACAGCTCGGCGTGCTGACCATGACGGCCGTGGGCCGCATCAAGAAGGGTACCGAGCTGCTCATCTCGTACGGCAAGTCGCGGCGGATGCTGCACGAGCGCTTTGGCTTCTGGTGTCTGTGCAGTGGCTGCGGCGGCGACCTGTACGGCGACGAGGACCCGGCGAGTGTGCAGGAGCGGTTGACCGAGGAGATGTACAAACGCATTTGGTCATAGGCCGGTCCGTGTTTAATTCGCTCCTTGTTCCCCAACATTTCAATTGCCGAGTTGTCCAGCTGTCAAGCTGTCAAGCTGTCAAGCTGCCAAGAGTCGTGCTTTCGAACGTTTGAGCTGCCGAGCGTTGTCAGAGTCTGCCTTCAACCCCGCCCCTCAGATGTTCAGTCTCAAGCCCTCTTCTTTGTCGTCAACGTCTTGTCGTCAACGTCTTGTCGTCAACGTCTCGTCAGCTTGCGAACGAGTGGATTTTCTGAAAGTACAAAGTACAAAGCACAAAGTGAAAGTGGGGTTTTGAAATATTCTGTGTTCTTTTTTCCAGAGGTTCTCTTTCCCTGAGGTTCCTGAGTTGTTCTGTGCTTTTTTTCTTTTCCACGGACTGGTCCGTTTCTTTTCTTTCCTGTCTCTAATCCTTCATCGTTCTGCCCTCGAGCCATTGAGCCGAGTTGAGCCGGACGAGTCCACAAACTTGCGAGTCCGTATTTCTTTCTTCTCTTTCCTTTTCTCATTCTTTCTTCTTGTGTCTTGCTTTTCTCTCTACATACTTGGTCCATATGGCTACTATTACAGATACGAACGAGTTCTACCGACTTCGTCCGAGCAGAGATCCGAGCAGAGAAAATACAAAGGAAATGAGGAGACCAGGAACCACTGTAAACCAAGAGTAAGAGCGTAAAAGTAAGAGCGTAAAAGTAAGAACTTAAAAGTAAGAACTTAAAAGTAAGAACTTAAAAGTAAGAACTTAAAAGTAAGAACGTAAGTAAGAGCGTAAGTAAGAACTTAATTTGCTCAAAAATATCCGAGGATATTGAAACGCATTGCAGTCTATCTTCTGAAATTCCAAAATGCTGCCCTTGTTTCCCATTTGGCCAGGCGCTGCCACGTTGGCGTATTGGCAGCTGTCATTGACTGCGCTGTCGCCACTGTAAAGTCTGTAAAACCAAGCTCACCAAGCAGTTCCAGGTACCGCTTTTTCCACTGACCGGGTAAGCTTGCACCGTTCCAACAGCCGCCCCTCACTAAAAATGGGAAGAAACTCACGCCATCTCAAGCTGCTGCTGGCACGACCCCACAAGGCGTTTAGCTTCTGCCTGAATGCATGACGTCAACCAACAAAGAACGAAGAGCTCCTTCCTGCTTCTTCCTGTTCCTGGTTGCTCTTTCCCGGACGAACGACGCGAGACAACGAGCTACTATTAAGATATATATTTATAATTGGGCCATTCCCAGCGTCGACTCTCTCTTTTTCATTTCCTCATCATCATCAACAACTCTCTCTCAACCACTCTCAACCACTCTCAACCACTCTCAACCACTCTCAACCACTCTCAACCACTCTCAACCACTCTCAACCACACCTCTCCTCATACATCACACCACTTCCACACACCACCACAACAATGTCCATCTCCATCAACGCTCCCGCCGTCACCTCAGACGCCGTCCGCGGCGCCCAGGCGGCTTCTATTTTCATCAGCGCCGCGGCCGCCGGTGGCTGCTTGGGCCTGTCGACGTTCGTCGTGCCCCGCCTCCTTGAAGCGCCCACGGGCCTCATGCTCCGCCAGTGGGGCCGCATGTACAACACCGGCAAGATTGTCTTCCCCGGCGCGGCCGCGACTGCCGCCGCCGCCTTTGGTTATGTCTACTACAAGACGGCCAACGCCTCGTCGCCCTCATCTCTCGAAGTCACTGCCAGCAGCCTGCCCCTTGTCGCCGCCGGTCTCTGCCTCGCCATCGTCCCCTACACGATGCTGATCCTGCTCCCGACCAACAAGGAGCTGATTGCCAGGGCCGCCCTGGCCGAGCAGGACTCCAAGGTCAGCAAGGCAGAGCGCGCGGCTGGTGCGGGCACCGTCTACACGGCCCAGGAGGAGGAGTCGGCCAAGCAGCTGGTTGACCGGTGGGGCACGCTGAGCCTGGGCCGGCCGATCCTGCTGGCGGCCGCGTCGATTGTCGGTCTGGTTGCGTACCTGTAAAGCAGCCGCAGGTGTTGGATAATAATGTACGATAGCGAGTTTGTTTTTCAACGTTGCTTCGGGGTAACGACTCCCTTGCACTGGGTTGGATGGATATTCTTCTCTAGGCATCAGGGAAAGATGAGATGGAGAAATACAATAAAATTGAAGGAAGAAGATCAAGAAATGGCATGAATGAATCATTATGCATCGTGAAGCGAATCGTACGATACTCCCTCCTCGAACACCCACCCCACCCTTTTCACCCACACTCCAGACTCTACACCCGATAGGTAATCGTCTTGGTCTGCACCCACTCGGCCAGGTCCGCATCAAATCGGCCGAAGCCGCTCGACTTCATGCCGCCGTGCGGCAGGATCGACTCGTCGTGCACCGTCATGTTGTTGATGTGCACGGCGCCGGCCTCAATGGCACGCGCAAACCGCAGGCCGCGGCGCAGGTCCTCTGTAAAGACGGCCGACGTCAGGCCGTACTCAGTGTCGTTGGCCAGTGCAATGGCCTCTTCTTCGGTGTCGACCTCGAACAGGCCGACTGTCGGTGCAAAGCTCTCGGTATAAAACAAGTCCATCTCCTTTGTGAGGCCCGATAGAAGCAATGGGCGGAAGCGGCCGCCATCGTCTGTAATGGCCGTCGACAGATCGCCGTTGGCTTCCAGCTTGGCACCCTTGCTCAGAGCATCCTCGACCAGCGACTTGGCCTTGTCGACAGCTGCAGGGCGGATCAGTACCTGCGCACTGCGCGCTTCGGCGGGCGAGCCAAAGATGCCCGCCATGGCGCCCGCCAGTTTCTGGGAGAAGGCATCGCGCACGCTACGCTGCACAATCACCCGCTCTGTGCTCATGCAGATCTGGCCCGCGTTGAGAAAGGCACCGAGGGCCACCTTCTCGGCAGCCAGGTCCAGGTCTGCATCGGACCACACAATCGCCGGTGCCTTTCCGCCCAGCTCGAGCAGCAGCGGCTTGAGGTGCTCTCCCGCCAAGCGGCCCAGGATCCGACCAACAGCCGTCGACCCGGTAAAGTTGATCTTGCGCACCGCCGGGTGGGCCACCAGCGTCTCTGTGACGGCCGCTGCATCGGGGCCGGGCGCCGCATAGACCAGGTTCACGACACCTGGCGGCACGCCCGCCTCAACAAAGACCGAGGCGATGCCCCACATTGTCCGCGGTGCCAGCTCCGTGCCCTTGAGGACAACAGTGTTGCCCGCGGCAAGGGGATACAGGATGGCCCGTGTGCCCAGAATGTACGGCGCGTTCCAGGGGGCAATGCCCAGCACCACACCGTACGGCTCGTGCAGCACAATGGCACCGACACCCGGATCCTCTGTCACGGGCGCCCGGCCCTGGTTTGCCTTGGCTGCCAGTCCTGCAGCATCAATAATGAAATCGATGGTGGTATTCAAGTTGAAATCCGCCCAGGCACGCGGCTGGCCCGTCTCGGTCTCGAGGTACCCGGACAGCTCTTCGCGGCGGCGCTTCATAATCTCGGCGGCACGCAGCAACAAGTTGCGACGGTCGCGTGGCGGCAAGTCTCTCCATGCCGGGAAGGCGGCTTTGGCGGCCTCGACAGCAGCCGTGGCATCGGCGGGTTTGGCGCCGCTGTAGCGGTGGACGGTTTTGCCGGTGGCCGGGTTGACGACGGGGAATGTGCGGTCGGAGGTGGGAGCGGCGACGTCTTTGCCGTTGAGGATAAAGGGAACGACAAAGGACGACGTGGCCGGAGCCGAAGCCGCTGGCGTCTGACTGTCGGACATGGTGTAAGCTGATTGGGTGGGAAGGAGCGACGTTGCACGAAAAGAGGTGAGACGGGAAGGAGCGATACGTCGTAGACGTCAAATCAAAAATGTGAAGAGGAAGGAGGCAAAAAGAAGAAAGAAGAAGAGAAAAGAAAGAGGAGAACCAAAAACCGAAAAGAGAGAACCGAAAAAGAAGAGGAACGAGTAAATGAATGTGAAAAACTAAAAGCGAAAAGACAGAAAGAATACGCGACTATGTAGGGACTGTGATTAGGAAACATGGGGGAGACGTCCCCCGCATTCAACGTCTGCTTTCTTTTTCATCTATTTCTTCTTTTTCTTCTTTTTCCCCCTTTCTCCTTCCCCCCAATCTACCCGGTCGCTTACCCGGGCATCACTACTCCGTAGACTACACTGAACTGCACTCGCGCCAGGCACCGTTTGGCACGCTTTCCCGCCAAGAATCTATTGCGACGGTAGTTCGTCTTTCAAAACTGCCGCGGGTCGCTGCCGAACTACGACGTACTGCTCCGATACAAATCAAATTGTCAGCAAGTGCAAAAGCCAAAATAAGGAGGAGAACCCATCCGATGTATCCTGAGAACTAGACCTGAACAAAACGGCTCCCCCCACACGCGTGAACTACGACGTACTCCGCAGTCCATGCCATACGAACGTATATGCGGCCCGTAAAACCGGATTTCCGACTCTGCAGCCGCTAGACTCCTTCATATACCCCCGACATCTCAATGGTTCGCCTTGTCCCCCACTATCCGAAACCGGGGAGTTAGTGCGAGAAAGGTGTCATTGCAAACGAAAAAGGCCTTTATTCGTCATATTAAAAAAACAGCGCTCGAATGGTGCTGTGCGGCGTATCGTATCTTCATTTTCCGAAAATTTGCTAGAAAACGGTCAACGCGAGCTGCAATAGAAACAACGGAGGGAAACGACAATGGCAAACAGCTAATAGTATGGAGTATGCGGAGTACGACGTATTGCGACGCTGTATTACAAATAATGCGGAGTGCAGACTCGAGAATTTGGACTCTAGACTCTAGACTTTGTGTTTGCGGGACTTTGTCTTTGCGGATGAGCATCCGGCCAGACTGACGGAACCTAAGCCGCGGAGCAATGTGGGTGGCGGAAGAGCGGGTGGGATGGCGGGTGGTTGGAGACCAAAGGGAGGGAGGAGGCCACTAACAGAAAAGGATAATAGACGTCGTAGACGAAGACAGTTGGTTGTTAATGACATTGTAGAGAATGCAGCGTTACGACGTCTCACTTCGCTTCCAGAGTAGATGCTGTTTTGATTAGAAATAGACTTTTGAATATTTGCTGGCTTGGGCAAAGAGTGTGTATATGAATGCAGGACCGCAAAATGACAACAAGAAGACAATAGTAGAGAAAAGAAACAAGAAGAAAACCCAAAATATGCCAAGATGCTGCCTGCTTTGCTGCTTGCTGCTTTGCTGCTGTGCTTGCCCCTGCCCCTGCTTTGCTTCCTGTAAACCAAAAACGCCATCATAAAAAACACTTAGAAAAGAATATGCACCCCCTAAAAGTATGTCCCAAATTCAGTAGCCTCCTCTTCTCCCTCCTAATCCCGTCCACGCCGCTCGGCATCGTAGAGTGCCCGCTTCACATCCATACACACATCCTCAATCTGGCCTACCTCGTCGCGGGACAGTGTCGCCGCCTGCAGGAGCGACAGGCTGCCGCGGAGCATAGACAGAATACCTGCGAGGCGGGGCTTCTTGGCGGGAGGGCTCTCCTCCGAAGATGAAGCAGGAGCCTCCACCTCCACGACCGACTCCGGCTCGGCATCGTCTGCCATGGCCGATGTGTCGGCCACAGCGGTCAAATCGACAACATTCTTGCTGCGGCTGCTCAGCTCTTTAAACTCGAGGGCCAGCTGCGACTGCACATCGTGGTCGCCCTCGGAACCAACACTGGCCGTCTCGTCGGCCTCGGCCATGGCGTTCTTGCCGGGTGAGGACATGCCGGGGTCCTCAGTAACATCGGCCGTGGTGTCGGCAACCCCCTCCTCAACGACGGCCGGTGCAGGGCTGGCCGTCTTCCGGCTGCGCTCACTACGCTCACTGCGCTCGGAACGGGCCTCGCTGGTATGGCGACGGGCCCGTGCTAGCTTGCGCTCAGCAGCGGGACTGGAGGAGACAGCCGGGCTAGACGTAGCAGCCGCCTCCTCTTCAGCACGAGCAGAAGCAGACCGCTTCCGCTTCCTGCGCCGCGAGCGCTGCGAGGGCGTCGCATTCTGCGAGCTCATCGGTGAACCTTCCTTGTCATCTTCGCTCTTGACGGCCTTCTCGTCGCTCGTATAAACGGTAATGCAGTCAAGTGCTCCAATGTCCTTTGTAAAGTTCTTTTTGCTGGAGCTGCGCGTGCTGGGCGGCGCGCTGGGCGCCGGCGAGGACTGCGACTGCGACTGCTTGTTGACCATGTCCAGCTCAATCGCCAGCCGCAGCATGCTGCGCTCTTCGCCGTCGCTCATCCGGAACGACACGTTGTGCATCGACGGCGGCGGCATCGCCATCAGTCTGTAGCGCCGGTGGTTGATACTCCCAGAAACAGAAGTAGAGTTGGACGAGCGGATTGGGCTCGACTGGGCGACAGTCTTGGACGACGACGATGCCTTGCGGTTCTTGCGCGAGGGGCGGGGCAGGCTTTGCGGAGCGGATGCCGACACGGAGCCCGAAAAGCTAATGTCGCCACCGCCGACCGAGCTCTCATCATCAGCGTTGTTCTCCTGCGACGTCGTCTCCCGCGAGAGAGCGCTGCGGCGACGCGTCCGTCTAGGAGTAGCAGGAGACGCAGGCGCAGAACGGCCCTTCTTGTGGGCGAGAGGCGAGATCTCGACAGCCAAGTTGTCGTGCGCAGCGGTCGTAGCAGCGGCAGTGGCAAGAACGGGAGCCGGGACAGGGGTGGCCACGTCTTCCATGTCGACATCGTCAGCAGCTGGCTTGGGGGCAGCAGTGGCCTGCTCGGCCTCCTCACCCTGCTCCTGCTCTTGCTCCTGCTGGAGACGGTCCCGCAGGCTCGCTCCAAGAACGCCGTCGATACTAAGTTCCGGCTCAGGAAGCGTGTGGCGGGCCGCAATGGGCGACCCAGACAGTGGCGAAGACGAGAACTGCCACTCATCAAGAATGCTGCTGCTGCGGGACCGCGAAGAGATGTCCGGGAGCAGAGGATAGCGGCGGGGCTCCGGCGGTGACGAGGGCGAGTCGATCTCGTTGTCGTGGGCGCTGTCAGGGAAGACGAGCGCTTGGCCGCGGCGAGGTGTCGGCGTCGAGGCGATAAACTCGTCCTCTGCGGCTGCCATCTCGGCCTTGTTGGCGCCCGAACGGGAGCCAGCAGCATCGCCCGCGGTGGCGGGCTCGGGCGTGGCAGCGCGGACCTGCTGAGGCAGAGCCACGTCCTCAGGCGCCGGGGACGGCGTCTGCTTCTCTTGTTCGTCCTCTTGACGAAGACTGGCCTCGACCAAAGCAGGCTTAATGGCCTGCTGGGGAAGAGACACGCTTGACTCACGAACAGGAACAGTCCGCGGTGCCGATGTCGCTACCATCTTACGGGCAGCAGCCTCGCCAGTAGGGCTCGAGCTCATCACGTCCGAGTACAGGGCGTTCGTCTCGCGCTGGCGGTCACGCACCTCACGCTGTCTTTCGGTGAGAATCTGTGACTCCTCGACAACATCAACGTCCTTGGTGGCTGAAGCAGCAGCACTACTCGGAGCGGCGCTGGGGAAATCAATGGCCGTAAACTCAATTTGCGAGTCGTCGTGGCGGAGGCGGGTAGGAGTCGACTTCTTCTCGCGGCGCAGCAGCTTGTCCTTGGCCGACTTCTTGGCGGATTTGCTATTGGAGGCTCTGTTGACCGACGAGGGCGAGGTGGCCGACAGAGGCGTGTGCGTCGGCGTGGCGCGCAGCTTGCCGGGGGATGTTGTCGGGCGTGGGGTGTTGTCAACCTCAACGTCATCCATGTGCGTATCGGCGGATGAAAGAGTAATCACAGCGTCCTTTAGGCTGTCCTCGTCCTCCACAAACAGCGGCTCTTGGGCACCGCCAGACAGGACATGTGTAATATCCAGGCCGGGGATGGGTGTGTCGACGTAGACTTGGAGAGTAATGAGCGCCTCGCGGAGTCTCTCAGGGTAGTCAAGCATGCCAACGTAGCCGCTGTAGATATGGTTCCACATGACCAGAGTCGCGTTAGCGATGTGGCGGTGCTTGCTGGCAAACGACGCGTGGAGGATGGGCTCCAGAGACGAAATGGGCAGGCCGGAAGCCTCGCTGCCGGCGCGCTCCAACAGAGAGCAGACAGCATCCCAAACAGCAGTAACCTGGAGAAGACGACAATCAGTATTCTGTGCGGCATCTGATGTATCTACAGTGACAATGCAACTTACCGAATCAGCAATGCTCGATCCGCGGTGGACCTTGCCCTGCAAGTCCTGTACCCAGACCGCTAGGCCGTCCTGGATTGCAGCTAGGGCTTTAACCGAGAGCTGCTCGTTGGACCGGCCCAAGAAGCCAGCAAGCTCCTTGAACAGTGCCGTCACCATCTCATCCGGCTCAGCGTTATCGGTGTTGTCAGAGCCATACGCCTTGTACGACTGCAGCAGCGAGCTGCTCACCAGACGGTAGAAGTGGTCAAAGGGATCAAAGGGCGCCATGGGACCAGAGGCGGCAATGGCCGAGCCCCAAAGACGGCGCTTGGCAGCATCTACAGCCTGGCGGTCACGCGGGTGAGTCGCCAGAGACAGCAGCTCGACAACCGCGCGAGATGCCGTGGGGGAAAGGGAAGTGGCTGAAGGCTGGGACCGGAGCTCCATGATCGTCTTGGCCAGAGGGTCCAAAACACACATGGCCAGGCCAGCTTCGCCGGAATCTTCACGGACTCGGTCGCAGACAGTGCATAAAAGGGACTGCCAGCGAACCCAGGGAAGCTTGGGCGTGGAGCGAAGACCACGTTCGAGGACGCGGACGACCTCACGGTACTCATGGCCAGCAGGCGTGACGTTGGCACTGCCCGAACTGGGCGAGAGCGACATCTGGTAGTAGTGGTAGTTGTTGCCAATCGAGTCGCCGTGGCTGCCCTTGGTGCTGTTGCTGCCGCTTCCGGTACTAACGCTACCACCAGCGCTGCTAGGGGGGGCCATACTCGAGGCTATCCGCGAGGCCACAACCTGCCACGGGCCGTAAGGGCACAGGGCATCCATGGGCGCCATCTGGAGCATCTCGTAGGCCAGAGTGCGGCGGCCCTTGCCCGACTTGGCGGAGAAGAAAGGAGCAAAGACAGACTCGACGAAATCGGCAAAGTCATCGTCGTCCTGGGCACCGGGAGGGAGAGAAGAAAGGATCGAGAAGAGGTGGCGGAGTGGGGTGCGGGAGACTGAGTGGCCCTTGCCGGCACGCTGCGAGGGCGTAGCGACGGGCACAAAGGCGTTTCTCTCGTCTTTGGACAGCTGCTTCTCGGTAAAGGGAAGACAGCCGAGAGAGTCAACCATAGTAAGGAGGAACTCGCGAGCGGCAGCCAGGTACCGAGTCGTAGCAAAAGTGTTGTTGTTGTTGTTGTTGTTGTCGGTGTCGTTTGCTGAGCTGGTCGACGAGGTCAAACTGCTGTTGTTCGAGCTGCTGCTTGACGAGGGAACACCGTTTGTCCACACCTTGAGAAGTAGGGAGAGCGAGTGGCCGACAAAAGCAGCCGTCTCGGGTGACACCTTGATCTCCTTGGCCGCGGCGGCACTCACAGCTCCAACAACCGACTGCCAAAGAATCTGAGTAGCACTGCGTGGCGTAGCAAGCTCGAGGAAGTTGCGTTCGAGAATGGGGCCGACAAGGGCGAAGAC
Organism: Sporothrix euskadiensis; assembly: GCA_019925375.1. Lineage (NCBI taxonomy): Eukaryota > Fungi > Ascomycota > Sordariomycetes > Ophiostomatales > Ophiostomataceae > Sporothrix > Sporothrix euskadiensis. The sequence goes on along the minus strand of JADHKQ010000002.1, from coordinate 840,553 downwards.
GCGGTCGGCGTTGCGCCGAATCCACTTGGCATCGACTGCCGGCAGGTCTTCGGGAGACACAATAGGGTTTTTAGCAATGTGGTCTTCCTTCCAGGGCCGGACGGTAGAGCAGTCGATGAGACCAGTAAGGATGGCGCAGGCAGATGTCAGGTTGGCTTTCCGCTTCTCTCGTGTCGACTCCTCGGCAGAGGACAGCTCAAGAAGCTGCAGAACAACAGGCTTGACGACATTGTCCCAGATGTTGTCTAGTTGACTCGCATCGCGCATGGCATAGTAGAAGAGGTTGCAAACACAACCAATAACAACCTTGCGGAAGTCGTCGGCCTGCTTGCCCGAGCCACGGCGACGCAGCTGGCTAACCAGAGCCTGGTTCAGGACGACAGTCATCTTCTTTGACAAAGTGCGGTTGTTGCGGAGCAGGGCATACGTAAAGCGACTCCAGGCGTAGTTGGCCTCCTCCTTGGTCCGGTAGTCGCTGCTGTTGAAGCAGGCCTGGAGGATGTGCAGCCACTTCATAAGGAAGTCCCATTTCTCGAGGGTGCGCAGGAACAAAGTCACAACACTCCAGACCTGCGGAACCGACGAAGCCTCGGCCTTGTTCTTGGTCATGGTCTGCAGGCGGTTGGCGTAGTAGTCGAGGTATCTCTCGTCATCCACCGTAGCCTGCAGCAGCTCAGCGACGCGCTGGGACGTGGGCCGTTCACGGCCAAGAGCAAAGGAGGCCTCAAGGCCGAGGCTGATGGCGGCCTCGCGGATGTGCGGGACGGTGCTCACCATGTCGGAAAGCAGGTCTGGCATCCAGTCGAGGTGCACCGTCATGAGCATCTTGTTGTTCTTTACGAGCGTCCGGTAGATGATAGAACGCATGACAATCGTGTTTTTGCTCTCGTACTGCTCGTCCATGTTGTGCAGGGCGGACACGAGGCGGCCCACGCGGTCGGAGGTCATGACCTTGGCGGGGAAGCTCTGCAGGGCGACGACACGCATCAGTGTACGCATCACGTCCCGAGACACACCAAGGACCTCAAAGGAGCGGATGCAGTGGTCGATGATGAAAACGCCAAAGTCGTTGGAGAGGGTCGAGGCAATGGCAGAGAAGCGGAGGAAGGTATTGAGTAGGTCGAGGGCGGCGATAACGAGGGTCGAGTCGAGAGCACCTTCGGGTGTCTTGGCGGACGTGATATCACGCTGGATAAACTGTGTGAAGAGCGACATCTTGCTCTGGAGCGCAATACGGTCAGGGAGGTTGTCGGAGGTCTTGAGAGCGCGGGCCAGCATCATGTAAGCGTCGAGCTTGGAGTCGCGGTCCGCACCGACCAGCTGCTGCACCGTTGACGCAAGCATATCGGAAATATTAGTCGGAGATGAAGGGAGAGCGGCTTCGTAGGCGGTGGCCTTGAGGATGGACTTGGTCGGTCGAGAAGCGCTCGAGGATGGAGGAAGGACCACGACGGGCGGCGTTGTATGTGTGTGGGAGTGGCCGTTGGTGTTTGCCTCGGGATAGACGGGAGCCTCTTTGAAGTCGGGCTGGGCAGAGAACTCGACCTTCTTCTGCCGCGAGCCAGTGCTGCCGGTCTTAGTGGCAGAGGACACGAGAGACTGGGCACTCGGAGGAGTATGAAGACTCGAGCGGGGGTCGAGAGGGTTGCATCGGCTGGCAGCCAGCAAAGGCTGTTTCCGGGGAGCCTCAACCACCTGTGTCTCCCGGGGCGGTGTTGGTGGCCGGGCCGGCAGAGACTCTAGAAGCCGAGAAGGGGCAACTTCGGCCATACCGACGATGTGTGAAGGAGAGAGAAAGAGAAGGAAGAAAAAAGGAAGAAGGACGAAGATAGGAGAGTGGCACGCTGCGAGGCAGCGGACTCGAGTATCGGATCGTCCCTCAGACGAGCATAGCAGGAAAGAGGACTGGCAAAAGGGGCGGTCGTGCAACGAGGGTGCTCGTGATCAGCCGAAGTCGAGAAGTGAGGCTGAAGTTGGTGATCTGGATAGAAAAGGGGCCGAAAGACGAAAAGCAGAAATCAAAATGACAAGAGAGACGAGTCGAAAACGAGAGTCGAGGATGTCGGGATGCGGCAAATGGGATGAAGAGACGAGATGGAAAATGCAGAGATTGACGAGAGTCCGGGATCGAGCTGACAGACGAGAAAAGGCAAAATGGCAGAATGAAGGAAAGGCTGAAGATTTGAGACGTAAGAAACGAAAAAGGAGTATTGAAAATTGAGGAATGCAAAAACGGAGGGGATTCTGTGGCGGGAAGGAGAGGCCGTCGTGTTGGCGGGAGAGCGTGCCAGACGAGGAAGGGAGGTGGAAGCGTAGAAGCGTCGTTGGGTCTTTCCCCAAATGAGCCAAATTGGTCTTGCCTCGCCAGCGCTGAACGCGACCGGTCGCGTCTCTGCCCCATCGCCAATTTACGCGTAAAAAGGCTGGGGCGTGGCTTCTGCGCGGGCTTAGCGTGCCTTCCGGCGCGCCCAGTGTCGGCCACAGTGAAAAATAGACAGTGCACAGCACCGTGCTAAGCATTTACTGACACTCTCCACACAGTACGAAAACGTCCCTGCAACGGCCAGGGGTTACTTTCGGCGGCAACAGCGGCGGGGCGGCGGTGTCCTGACCGCCAAAAAGATAGCGGGGTTGTGCCACTGGTCGTATTTCAGTCCCTGTGAGACCTGTCAACCAGACATCTGCCTGCGTCTTTGCGCTCGGCGTAATCGTCTGCTTGAAGCAAACGGCATATTCCATGCGGAGGTATTCTGCGCTATGTGCGGTGTATGCCGCGAGCCTCGCACCTTCCCTGCCAGCCTGTATACTTCGCCTGTACACGGCGCACCTTCCTCGAGCTGCCTGCACCTCGGCCGCATCTTGGATGCACCTTCCCTGCACGATATCAGAGCGCAAGCCCGCACTGACAGCAGTTCCGGCGTCAAGCTTTCCGCTGCAGCCTCTTTCGGCTCGTTTGTCTCTTGAGCCTCTTTCTTGGCCGTCCAGCCAGACTTCCGTACGTCCTCTTCTTTTTCTATGAATTTTTCTTCCTCTTTTCTGTCGAGCCCTTTTCTCTTCCCCGATCTTTATGTCTCGCTATATGCCCGCCATCCTGTGTTCTTGCCCCTCGGCCCCTATCCGCCCCTTGCAACCCCCGCCGGGATCGACGACACAGCATCCCCTTGCGTTGCCTCTCACAGGGCCTCTCAAGGTTCTAAATGGCGTTTACAGCTCTCAATGGCTCCCAACAGCTTGCAGCCGGCCCTCAACTCCGTACTACTGCTGCTTTACCGCTGCTCTGCCGTGGTGCGACCGTTGCCGGGGCCTGTTAGCGGATGCTCGACAGCACTAGGGCGAGTCCGACCGACGTCTGGCCATTCAGCCTGGTCGCTTGGCCTTTTTAGAGCCGGCGATGAGCGTTTCCGCTGTACGTTGCTGTACGCTTGCTGCAATACATTGCTGTTCGTCGATGTATATTATGTACGTTTGCTGCGGGTTGGGCGATCTTGTGCTTGGCCTGGCGGGGCGCTCCTGCCCTTGCGCTTGAAACGCTCTTGCCCTGCAGCGGTGTGTGCTGTCAGGTGTCGTCACTGGCCGGTCTCATGCTGGGCGTGCCCCCAGTAATGCCCGCATGACAGCGTCTGCCGGCACTTTAGGAAGGCGCGATGGGACGATGTTTGGCAGATTCTGGTTAGAGCGGCCGAGGTGGCTCGCACCTGCTGTTTTGCCAGGCTGTCGGTCTGCCAGGCGATATCCCCCCTCTCTATTTTTGTCTGTATTTTTTCTGTCTCTTTTTTATGGGTTGCTTTTCTTTTCTCTCTTCTTGTTTCTGCTCCTTGCTCGTGCTTCGTGCCGTCTCTCATTCCCCTTTCCCGTCCAGGGACCCCATCCCCATTCATCGGACATTGCAGATCACCACCACACCCTGGCGCCAGGCGAGCCAGCCAGCCTGCAGGACCGACCTACCTCACTCTTGCTCCTCTTGTCAAACCGTCCCCTCCCTCCATCCCCATCCGCCTTCCTTCCGGTTTGTTTCTCGGTCAGCGGCGCTCTTTCCCGTTTTCTTTTTCTTTGGGATGACCTCCCCCTCCTCGGTTTTCCTTCTTTGCTCCTTCCCTCTCTTCTCCTCCTTCCTCTTCTTCCTCTTTTCGTTGTTGACAACTCCCCCAACATCTTCTCGCCATCGCCCGTCCAGCTTCAGCCTCATACCACTTTCTCGCCTTTTCTGCTTCATCGCATCACCGGCGCCCTCGGCACCGCTTGACACCGCCCCACCACCCTTGCGCTTCCTTTGCATTGCGACTGACGTGCAAAGAAACCTTGCCATTCTACGACGCAACAATCAAAGGATTTAAATAAGAGATCCCCCAGCCCAGCAGCGACTCTGCCAAATCGATTTCCGCGTGCGACCTTTCGCCATCTTCCCAGCTGCTTTTGCTCTCTCTCTCTCTCTCTCTCTCCGCGCATTGTCGCAACCGCTCTATCATAGCCGCCTTGACAGTCTCGTGCTTCTTCCAAATCTCTGCGCATTTTTCGTTTTGCGCATCGTCTAAACGCACTTTTTGACGACTTCTTGTCGCCTCTCTCTCCTCGATCGCGACGCTTCCGCATCGCATCAGATTGCCCTGTTGATCCAGGCCAGTCCACATGGGCGCTGCCAAATCCACACTCCTCATTACACATGCTCGGCCACATTACGAAAAGACAAAAATGGCTCAGCAGCTCCCACAGAGCGGCCTGACCGGCGCTGGTATGTGTGACATATCTGCTCCTTTTGCTCCTTTGCTTCTTTTCTATTCGTTTCTGTTGCTTATTTTCTGGTCATTGGTGCCTCTCTGCGCGGACCTCGCACTGCTCGTGGGCGGTAGTGGCACGTCACGGCCTTTTGCGGCCATTGTCTCATTTCCACAGCCCAAATCCGACACAGCAAGAGCAGAGCCGCGGAGAAACACACAACTGGACAAAAACAACCTTGAGCATTTGCTAACCAACTGTTTCGCCTTTTCCAGCCAAATTAAAGGCGGTGACCGACCTGGTCCACATACTCACGCAGGACCTCACGAAATCAAATATGCGTTCACAACGTGAGTGGAATCCCTTTTTCTAGTATTACGTCTCCGAATTGTGCCGGACCCGCCCATAATTTTGGTTTTAGTTGGACCCCTCGACGATGGCTGGCACCACTCTGCCTGTCATCCTCCAGTCTCACCCCATATCTCAGAAACTCCGCCAGAAGGAGCTCCGCCAGATCACAAGCAAGATATCCAGACAACTAACAGACGCCCTCAATGGCCCACAGAACGAGACATGGCTTTGGAAGAACTGAAGGTCTACGGACGGGATCCAAAGGACGCCGATCCCATCTTTACAAAGGGAGTAAGTTGAAAAGATCCAAAACAAGCTTAGATCTAGTTTGTCTCTATTTTGGGGAGAGAATTTCCTCGCTCTCTTATTATTTCTCTGGTGGGCGCCTCCGCCCCATCCATCCACCATCCATCATCCCCCCTTTCCTTATTAGGACCCATTGCGCTAACAGTACCCTCTTCTTTAACACAGGGCATTGAAACGCTCACAAAACATGCCTTTAATAGCTCATCCGCCACAACATCACGAAACGCCCTACGATGCCTAGCCAACTCTCTGCTGATCAAGCCAGAAACCCGGCAAATATTTGTAGATTTGGGCTACCTCGCAAAAGCCTGCAGCAAACTCAAGAGCGGCAATGTGGACGATGAATTCCTCATCTCACGCATTATCTTCCTCACCACCTATGGCACCAACGTCAACCTGCAGACCCTGATTGACCAGCACCACTTGGCCGACGCTATCAACCAGAACATTGCCCGCCATGCCAAGCTGTGTTCATCAAAACCGGGCAGCAGCGGTAGCGGCGGCAGCAGCCCCAAGGCTAAGGCTAGAGTGGAGCCCATGGTCGACATGGCGCTCGCTGAGACCGTCAAACTGCTGTTCAACGTCACACACTTCTGCAAAGACCGGGTGGACGCATTTACGCCGTCCATGGCACCGATTGTAACCTTGATTTGCAAGCACGATACACCAGAGCCGAAGCCGCTCGACCCTCCGCTGGGTTCTGTCGTCAACGCCCTCTTGACACTCAACCTGACCAGTGACAAGGGCACCGCCGCCCTGTTCCCGAAGAACGAGCCTGCGGCGCTCACCGAACGCCTCATCCAGTTGCTGGACCTGTCGCTGCACAAATATGCCGATACCGAACTCGACACTGCTGTGCTCCCGCTGGCCACAGCGTTGCGCAAGATCTACGAACTGGCGCCCGTGGAAACGGTTCGGCCGATTATGCACGCCAAGCTGCTTCCCACCGAGACGGACCGCAAAAAGGTGCTCGGCCGCGGCGACAACCTGCCCTCGTTGATCCTCAAGCACACGACCAACGCCCTAGCGCCCGAATTCCGTAACTCCGTCTCGCACATGCTTTTTGAGCTTTCAGACAAGGATGCGACCAAGTTTGTGCAGAACGTCGGCTACGGTTTTGCCTCTGGTTTTCTATTCCAGAACAATGTGCCCATCCCCGAGGGTGCCACCGATTCCTTCCGCGCCGCTGCTGCTGCAGAAGGTGGAAGTAGACGGGTGGTCAATCCGGTGACGGGCCAGTTTGTCGACGAAGAGACCGCTCCGGATATGCCCGAAATGACGGACGAAGAGAAGGAGCGCGAGGCCGAGCGCCTGTTTGTTCTCTTTGAGAGGTGGGCCCAATTTTTCGTGACCTATTGCGATATATGACAGATTGCTGACAAGCTTTACTATAGATTGAGAAAAACGGGTATCGTTAATGTCGAGAACCCAATTGCAACGGCTGCGCGTGAAGGCCGTCTCGGTAACGACAGTATTGACGGCAAAGACCGTGTTGAAGAGCTGGACGACTAAACTATCAGTTGCCTGATAGCCTGCTCGTCTTTTATCTGTCATCTTTTATCTGTCCATTTATTTATCGGTACCAGCGTCTCGTTTGGGCGGCGTCTTATTTTCGGACCTTTACTTCCTGGAACGTCTAGATCTCGATATTTCCACTTTCGTTTTGGCATGACTTTACCTTTCCACCACTGCATTGGCGTTTCCAGCTTTTTACTATTTATTATCGTCTCTGTTTACTTTGGCGCAGCTTTCATTTATTCCCTACCGATATTTCCTTGGTTGTTTCCTCTTGTTTCCTTGTTTCCTTTGTCATTTTTTATCCTTCTCCTATGCTTTTGGGTACCGAAATCTCGATGCTCTTTAATCTGTGGAGCGACGACGAATATGAACGGACGGAAACGACGACGAGCATGATGCAAAAGACGAAGACGGAACAGTTCTGGGATAGACACGAGCAAAAACATGAGCTGGAGACAGAATTAGAATCACATGACAAGAATACGAAAGTCATTAAGAAATAACGAGAATGGGCCTTTCAGCCGTGATAGTATTGCCTGTTTACGTATCCCAACCTCCGTGGTAAGAAAACCCAATATCCATCAAAATGCCATACGGTCCTTACCAAGTTGCCAGTATCTAATGTCCAGGCCCTTGAAGCCATCCATGCATGATTTGCCTGCCGGCGTTTCCAGCTCGCTCGTCTGCACCATAAAGAAAGGTTAACAAACGCCATGAACCAAGAACAAGCCAGCTTGGGCACCATCAGAACTAATCCCCAAATTTTTATATCCATGTATGTAAAGCAAACGCAGTGGTGTATTCGAAAATGAAAAGACCAGGCCAATAAAGAAAAAAGGAGACACAAAATAACACCAGTGAAAACCAAATTCGACGATCAAGCCAAATACCCAAGACCGAGGGTGCTCTATTCGTCCCGGGCCTTGTTCCGGCTGGACTGCACCCTGTTGTGGTGGCCAAGCGGCGAGGAAGGGCGCGATGTCGACAAAGCCATGTTGCGGACATTGCCGAGCGGATCGAGGTGTGGGGAGTGCGATGAAGATGCTTGAGACGGGTTTTTGAGGTTTTCCGCTGACCGAATCCGCGGCACGGGTGTTCCTGCGCGGTCGATGGTGGTCTTTTCGTAGCTGACAATGGTGATGGGTGGCGGGCGGCCACGCTTGCGGTCGGGGCCGGAGTAGAGGTAGGTCGAGGCGAGCACGAAGAGCGTGCCCACCGCAAACGTTGCCGTCATCTGGAAGCCAAAGAAGACCACGCTGAACAAGAAGCTAATGACGAAGCTGATGCTCGTGGCGAAATTCTTGGCAATGTTGTCGGCGTAGTTGATGCACAGCGACGTCAGGATGCCGCCGACAGCCTGGAAGATGATGACAATCCAGACGACCCAGTTGTAGCCGTCAAAGAAGCCGTGCTGGGCAATGTCGGCACCGTCCTTGAACAGGATGCCGACAAAGAGCGCTGGGAAGAGCGAGTAAAACGACAGCTGGATGTTACGCGTCCAGACAGACACGGGAGAGGCCGAGTCCTTGAGGACTTTCTCAAAATAGACACCCGTCAGACCGGACACGGCCACCGCGATCAGGACAGCAGTAATGCCCAGCGAGGAGTTCATGAGGACGGCGCTGCCATCCTGTTGGTCTTCGTTAATGCCCTCGTAGGATGCGGAGCGCTTGGCGAGCAGGGCACCGCTCGAGACGTGGTCCACAGTGCGCTTGGTGAGCTCGCGTGCGACCTCGCCGATGCCGTCGACCATCTGGCCGAGCTCGTGCATGGATCGTGGGAAGAAGTGGTCGCTAAAGTCGTGGATAATGAGGGCGGAGGAGTCCTTGGAGGACTCGCTCGAGGACAAAGAGACAATGGAGACACCCATGGTCAGGACGACGAGCGCAAACCAGCGCTTTGTGGACAGCGAGCGGCCAAGCAGCGCGACACTGAAGAAGGCCGTTGTGAGGATCTTCAGTTGGTAGAGAATCTGGAAGTGGACGGGGTCCAGGTTGCCCAGAGCCACGTACTGCAGCGTGTTCTGGAGTGTGTAGAGGGTGGCCGGAATGGCGAGCTTCCAGCTGTCCTGGGAGAAGACGGAGTTGTAAATTTGCTCAAACAGAACAGTGGCGGGTGTCTGGGGCGCGAGGGTGCGGGAGACCTCGTAGATGGCAAAGGTCAGGGAGATGGCGAGCTTGAGGACCTCGTTGAGGAAGACGGCGGTCGAGGCAAAGTAGCGGTGGTCGCCGGGCACGCCGGGCATGACCCGGGAGTAGTGGAGGATGAGTGTCAATAATGAGTTTTGGAAGGTCAACTGCGGAAGAAGAAGCGCAAACGCGTTAGCAGAGTGTACATGTGCGGACTATTGACGAGCCATTGGCGCGCCCGTAGAGGCTATGCTTGAGGCTCACTGTGATCAAGGATACCTGCTTCATGGGCATCCCGAAAAGGGTCGGCCCTGAAGAGGTCTGTGGTGCTTTGTCGAGAAGCGCCATTATGTGTGGCTTGAGGATGTGAGGATGTGAGATGGTGTGCGGAGAGAAGAGAACGGTTTAGCCGTTCAATGGGAACGTCCGTCAGTCGAGGGAAAATAGCAATTGGCTTCGTGTCCGATGTTGCCGGGGCGCAATTGTCGGCGGACAAAACAGAGGGGCCGTTCGTGACGTGCTAGATGACGCGCTGAAAATGTGGAAACGCTGGAATGAAGGCTTGTCGGGTCGATCTCAAAGTGCAGACAGCGCGCGTGAGACCGTTTTATTTCTGGCTGCAGCTCGGATTCCAAGCAAAAGGCTCCGGCTTCTCCGCAGCCACTGTGGGTTTGACTTGGAAAAGAGCTGTTAGAAGCTGACGGGTGTGCAGAGAAGCATGTGGCGCTTTCGGTAGCAGTTCGTGTCGGGGTTGGTGAGCGGGCGTGTCTCTGTTCTTAAGAGGATGTCTCTGGTGGCTGACTGCTCCTCTTTTTTTCGAGATGGATCCTGCCCGAGGCTTCTTTTTGCGCCCTGTTCTTATTGGGTTGTGTTTTTTCTTCGTTTCTTCTTCTGAAAGTTTTGACTTTGATCCGCTTTTCTCCAGTTTCTAGTTGCAGTAGCTCTGTGTGAGCGTGTTTTGCTCTGCAACCCCTGTTCGACTTTTTTGTTTTTGTTTTGTGGTCTTCTCGGTCTTCTTTGAAGTTTGGGATCGAAAACATTCTAAGCCTCGCTTCTTTTTTTTTTCAGAATGCCGTTGTGACGTCGCCGCCGCCCCCTGACTTGGCAAGCCCGAGCTGTCCTTTCGAATTAACAGTATCTGGTTTCTTGGATCTTGCTGCTTCGTTTCTGGTTCGAATTGCTCGATTGCCAGAAGCTGATTTGCCGGTCGCGTGCCACAGGGGCAGGAAAAGCTTGAGAGTTTGTGGGGCGCGCCTAAATGGAGCTCACTTTGGCAATAAGTTGGAGAAGCTCTGGATCGGGTAAGAAGGCAGGTGAGATAACCGCACACGAGGTCGGAACCGACAAACGACGATAGGAAACGAGAAGAATGAGAAAAGGGGAGAGTTTGACAAAAGATGGAGGGATGCTCAGAAGTAGACAACGTCAAAGGAAAGACCGGCATGGACACAAAATAAGAAGGAACAGGCTGCTGAAACCAGAGGACAACGGTGGCCAGCAAAAAAGGCTTGCCGCAGGAAGGCGGGTCACAAGAAGCAAAATGCAAAGAATGCACAAGGAAAGTGCAGTTCGGTCCAACGTGGCGAGAACGGAAACAGCCAGCTAAGAGCCATCTCAATAAGATCCAGAGGCGCTCTTTCCTCCAAAAAACCCCATGCGTATTGTATCTCCCTTCCGCGACTCTGGAGCCCTTGCCCGTTTAGGCCGACTTTGGCCACTTTTTTGCGCCATTGTGCGGAGTGCCGTTGAAGCATCTCCAGGCCTTAGCGGCGGGGAAGGCCAGCGCTAGAGTGCGGGTGGGCCAGCTGGCCCCAGGCCAACACCACCATCACACCTGCCACCTGACGACCTCCCAACAGTTGGCGGTCAGGAGCACTCCAGCAGCGTTCTTCATTGGCTGTTGCGGGCAACAACGGCGAGGAAAGGGAAGGCACGACCGGATCGCCAACGCATTAATGGAAGAAGGAAAGACCAAAAGAGTGCCGAGAGTATAAATATAATGTACAATGTATTACGCTTTTCTCTGCACACCAGTCCCCTTCCATTCAGCTTGTGCACACACACTTTACTGCTGGTGGCCTGTGATCATGATCGGGCTACGTAGCACACGCGCACAAAAAGTGCCGTCATGGAACGGGATCTCGCCTCGATAGCCAGTCATTTATATTCGATCTCTCCTCTCTTTAAGTCCTCATTTATTCGCCGTGGCATGCTTGGGTCAATTTCGACGGCCGTGTTAAGTATGCGCTGTCTTTGCCGGCAAGATCCGCGCTTCTATATGTCGATGCTGTATATCAACGGGGCAAACGGAGAGATTCAGAGCCCAAGCCCACGCAGCCAAAATAGATTGTCCCAGATGTACAAGTCACTCGTACATCGCTCCTTCCACCCGTTCCTGTAACCGCGGCGGCATAGCGAAAGCACAGAAAAATGTGGAAACGGCAGGAACAACCGCGGTCGTGGGTCGCGGAGCCCTCGCCGTACCAACGCAGGGTCTCAACAGAAGAACCAAGAGTAAAAAGCCTAATATCTCCAGCGCATCGACAATATCATGCGGGGTTGGGATGCAAATCTACAGAAACCAAAAACTGTACGTCACACTAACACCACCTTCGAAATAGCGGTCTGCTAGCCCAGCACCTGGATCAAGACGCTATTTTCTTGGGGAAAAGACGGTAAAGACGGTCTAAAGAAAGAATAGAAGCCGGGCATTAATGAACGTGTTAGTCGGAGAGAAAGAAAATGGAAAGAAGAGCTGTTCTCGTGAAAGTGCTACTTTGGATGCCAAGACGATGTAATTGGCCGGTGCGGTTAGTAAGTTTCGGACTCTCAGCACACAGCTTCTCTTTGTCTCACGTCCCTTACGAGCCTCTCCTTTGTTAAATCGAACAAGAAATATCATTCAGATGTCTTTCGAGGAAACTGATGAAAGCAGTTGTGCATATTTCATTTGGAGATACTTCATGACAACATACTCGAGATGTCCAAGTGAGACTAGGACGGCGATGTTTACTACACAACTTTTGTTTTTTGTATGATAATCTCGACGAATAATTTTTTAAGCCAAAACGAAGATACAAAAAGTAATTAAAAGGCAAAGTAGCCCTCAGAGGTAGTTGTAGCAATATAATTACCGAATCATTGCCTAGAGGCATTAGTTACTACGTTATTCATCTTATCACGTTTACAAGTTTACAAAGGAAATGTAGCTTCTTGGAGAATAAGGAGTGGTTTTCATTGTTTGGTAGCTCGGCCGATACATGAACGCGGTCCTGAATCTTTAAAACATATTAGGAAAAGAGGGTGGGAGGGGGGGAAGCTTTACGTCCGCCGATACTTACTTCGCCCAATGCTAAACCTACCCGTCAAGTATCATGGTTCGAGCCAGTCGCCACGACGATATGCTAGGAACACATGTTTAGAAACTTTCGGCTTCAAACTGCTGCTTCCAGTCCAAAAGGTGCTTCGCCTCAATGTATGACCTGAGGTTGTTCTCCCCGATCGCGCCGCAGCTGGACCGCACACAGACGGAGCAATGATGCCGAGTTGATGGGATGATGTTCGGGAACATGCACTTGCACGGGCACCGGCGCCAGGTGATGCACTTTTCGCACCGCAAGTGGCCACAACTCGGGTTTTCAGGGCTACGCATCCCAGGGATATCACCGGAAAGGGGGGCGACAGTGTCGTCCATCTCCTCGAGAATGTCGCTGAGCTCCGAGAGGGAAATCTCGGGGTTGGTATCGTCGTTGTCATCCCTGACGTTTTCCCCATCCTCGACGACGCCATCGCCCGGCCGGCAGCCGCAGATAACATCATAGCATGGGAGAATGGAGTCATCAAGTACCAGCTTCTCATCCTCTCCCAGCTCTTCATCCGGCTGCTCACCGCAAACATCTGTCGTTTGCAGGTATCCTTGACTGTTTTTGACGGTGAAATTCGGCGCCAGCCGCCGAAGACGGCCGGAGGATGAAATGTGCCTCTTGCCGTTCTCCTTGCTGCTTTGAGCGCCAAAGGGATCGAGGACCTGGCACTTGCAGCACGTCCAATAGTCCGGGACACACTCGCGGTAGCAAAACGGAACGTCAACTGGGTCGGTGGTCGAACGTGACTTGAAGTCATCTATGCATGGCAAAAAGATTTTGTTGCCCGTGCTCACCGTACCGACTGGCACGATGGCCTCTTTGTAAAGCCCCTTCTCCTTCTCACCACTGACGACCGGCATCTTCACGCTTCGCGGGATCGCCTTCCGGCAGGCCTTGAAAGTGCGAATGCAGTGGCCACACGACCACCGGACAATACTTTCGCGGCACATGGCTGGAGATGCGGGTGAGGAGTGGATGTGAGAGAAAGATGAGAGTGATGGTCACAAAGAATGTATACTTTGGACTATCACGAGTCCTTCAAATATCGAGCTTGATAGGAAACTTCTTTCTTTTCTGTTTGTTTTTGATGGTGACCCAATGATGTGAAATTCCTGTCGCATCAGTTGATGACGAGAAGACTGAAGAAACGACGCGAAGGACGATGGCAACGGCATTTTATATACTTGTGGAGTTGAAGGCGAGATTGAGTCTGTAAATGTTGTTCATCGTGTTGTTCATATGGCTGTTATCGATCTAGAAAAAAAGAAAGAAAAAAAACCCAAAAAACTACCGTTTTGCCAGCATGGTCAAAGAAGACTAAGAAAATCAGTGGCAGACGTTTGATGTTTTCGGTTTGTTTCTATGAACAAACGCCTTAAAGGTAAACGAGCACAATTTTGTGGAGCATGGTTTGTTGTCTTTCAAAAGAAAAAAAGGGGATTCCAAGTTGTTTCTTGACAATAAAAATCAGAACAATGGCACTGCAACGGTGGCCGTCATAGTTGTAGAAGCCTACTATTGAGCAAAAAAAATCCCCGAAGAGAAATGCTGCCCAATGCTTTGTTCTTTTGTTAATATGCTTTCTGACGTGTTTATCAGGAGAATAAAATACAGTTTTGATCATCACCACGATTGTTCTGGTTACCGCGAGATGCACCATGCATCGCCCACATCAAGCGCCCTCAACACCTTGCCAGCATTGATTCCATGCACTATCTACAAACATGGATATATTTACACCCAAGAACATGTATGCACATACTGTCTATGCTCATGGCTTGACTATGCCGGTAGTTGGATGTATGAGGTGTGCGCTTGGTCTGATCCGACATGATACCAGGCTAAAGACTAGGTTTTGCAATGATGATCAATGCATTGCGCCGACATGATGAGCCCTAATTTTATATATTTTATCTGATTTAACTGTATGCAGATGGAATGTTAGCTGGATATGTTTACACAAGTACAGTAATTGGCTTCGAGACGTTTTTATGTGTTGTTGAAATATGAGTAGATCTCATCATGGATGATACAGGCCTTTCCGATCAAATGCAACATGGCAGGTAAGAACCTTGTAATCTACCTCTAAACTTTGTCACAGCTCATAGGGTTTATTCTTTGTAAATCTGCAGTGCTCCTTGTTGCTGGGATCCTGAGATGCCCCGTATATGATCAGCGCAAGTACAACCTCCATCGAGAGGCACCTAGTGATCTTGATGCACATCTTCAAGCAATATCTCGCAGAACAAATAGGTTTGATATTCACCCATCAACATGAATCTGTCTCCTTCAAATGGGAAGCTACTTGAACAGTCACGGTTAGAATTGACGATGTTGTGACTGCACGTTGAGATATTAGTTCTCATCAAGGATTCTCAATGTCTACCCATATATTCACGCGATGTAAGCCATTAAAGTGGATTGTGAAGAGATATGTCGCATCTTGCTGTTGTCGGCATATGGTCGTATTTGTGCTGGGGCCTCCATGGTTCTCATCCTGACAGCGGAGGCTTTGCATTGCGTGCATTATGCGAGCCATTTAAATACTTGATAGAGCTCTTATATAGCCCTGCTGCTGGAGAACCTGGTATGGGAGAATTTCAAAAGAAACTTTTCAATGGGCAACAAAGGGAGATGCCTTATGGCCTCGACACTTTCCTCAGTACGTGTATCATTTCTAGTATTCCTTACCCTTGCGAAATTGTGCAATGTCTCCTTTTTGTCGATAACGTCGACGTTTTGGCCGCTTCGTTGATTGACGTTGCACTGACGTTGGACTTTTTCTTCGCTCTCAGGTGGGTGAGGACTTTTTCTTCTCTCTTCGCCTGCAAAGTGCATACGGAGTACTTTGACCTCCATTTTCTGTCTCTCGTGCGGCGACCCTTCTTCCCGGTTTTTGTGGGTGAACCACCCAAAACTTTGCCGCGAATCACAAAATCATTGGGTCTGGTTGGCTGCGTGTCGTGCAGCGCTCAGATCGCTTACACCATTGCAGCCAAAGCCTCTTTGACCCTTTTCGCGCAGCTCATTGACCTTTCCTGCTTCCGAGATGCCCATAGTTAAAGCTTCGTTCGCTGGGTTTTTTGCTACTTTTTGCTGACGACCGAGGCTGGTGACCAATTCCAGCTGCAGAGATTTACGGCAACCACAACTCCCGGAGTAGTGCATCGTCATACAAAATGAACTCCGTATTTCTCCGTGCATGTGTGCTGTGCATGTGTGTTCCTGACGAGGTGTGTAGGATAAAGCTGCTGCCAGCCTCCTTTGCCACTTCTCCCTACTCTTTTTGGACCTGCACGCACTGAAGAAGTAACACAGCCCTCTTTTAGGCTTTCCCGCCAGTTGGTCTTTGAAAAAACACTTTGTATCATCGGACGTGCCACAAGTTCCAGGCACCCCTCGAAACTCGGGGCCTTCTCCTGAATAATACCGTTCTGCTGTGCACGCCGCCGCTGTCTTGGTTCTCCTTTTCTACGGCGGACGGCTTTCCGGACAGCCGCAGCCAGTGACAAGCTGCAGGTATAAGCGAGTCCTGTGCCTGCCGACCTACAAAGTATCACTCTCAGTACGTCGTAATACCTGATGTGACGAATATGCAGGTCCAAGATGGCAGTCGACGAACAAAAGAACAATAGAAGACGAAGACGAACCCCAACTTCGATGGGTTCTTGTTATCTCAAGTCCAGCACGCGGGTCTGATATCTTGATTTGACGTTCTCGTTCAGCCTCAGAGGCTGTTTCGGCGCAGTCGGGGCAGCCGGGGAACTGAGGACCAGTTTAAATTTATTACAAGTGCCGAAAGAGGACCACAATATCTCCAGAATTTCAAGATGTCACAGAAAATTTTAAGAAAATTTACGAGTGATGAGAAAGTCCCAAGTTTTGTCAGAAAAAAGTGACATTTCGTCACCAAGAAAGGCAACGATGTTCTTAAAAGGAAGGCGGCGCGTTCCGATTCCTTGGACCCCTGTTTTCATTCGTCTGTGCTCTCGTGATGGGCGCTGTCAGTGAAGCGTGACAATAGAGGAAGGGAAAAGCAAGGTTGGTCCTGGTTTTCTGACGAGCCCGTTCAGCTGTTTTCCCTCCTCCTGACATATTCGGACATCCTTCATTGCCCTGGCCCTTGCCTGGCTTGCCCTGCGTGCTTGTCCAGATCCCTTCCATGGCACTCCGATGCAACCTTTTTTGCTATGGCTTTGCGACGTCGTTCGCTGGCCCGTCTCGCCCGTGATTTGGCACTTTCTTTGCCACTAGTTCGTACTCCTCTTTCCTCTCCTTCTTTCCCTGCTATTTTGACACTTTCTGTACATGTGTGTAATGTTCCATTTTGCGGTGCCCTTTTGCCCAGATTGCCAAATTTTTTGTGACCTTGATTTTTTTTTTTTGGCTGCCCCAGACAGAAACAACCCCTGCTTGTGATCGACATAAAGATTTTGGTGCCGTTTGGTGGGAAAAGTCCAGTGGACAGGGGGTTGGCATGTTGGCATGTCGTTCACAATAAAGAGCCCTTGTTCGTGTCATTCACAGTCCCTGGCTTTTTTGTTT
Source organism: Sporothrix euskadiensis (assembly GCA_019925375.1). Taxonomy (NCBI): domain Eukaryota; kingdom Fungi; phylum Ascomycota; class Sordariomycetes; order Ophiostomatales; family Ophiostomataceae; genus Sporothrix; species Sporothrix euskadiensis. The sequence goes on along the minus strand of JADHKQ010000002.1, from coordinate 823,626 downwards.
CTTTTTCCGTTTGCCGTTGTTCACTTTCATTTTATCCAATTTTGCGCACAAAGAGACAAATTTGCTATCAATACGAGCTGCCCAGTGTGGTGCCCGACGGTGCGGTTGGCCGTTGTCGATTGGCCGGCCGCCTTGTTCTTTTCAACTCCTCTCGACTCCTCTCCATCTCCATTGTCTGTTCTCCTCCCGCGTCCGCGATCGACAATGCAATCAAAATCTCATGGGTTTCGCCCGCACATCGCTTAAAGTAGCGCGGGCGCCGGCCTTTCTTTTGAGATTTCTGAATGTCCGTTTTGCTTGTCATCTTCACTTTTTGAATGCCCCGTTTCTTGCATGCAAATGTTTCATGGCCAAGAATGAAATCCTGCGAAAGTCCATGCCGGTCGATTGGGAAAACAGTTATCGCCCACAATCTGACAGGTAATGGTAAAAAGAAGCCGGTCGCGGCAGTTGTGGCAAAAACTTGAGGCCCGAGCGAACGGGCTAGTAATGGTAGAATGATGGTCCCATGCTGGCTTGACAGGTTCATCAATCTCTTTGCTCGCTGTTGTTTGTTCTGCTGTGGCTTCGAGGATGTGATGCTGTGATATCACCATTGTCGTGGAGTGGACCTAGACACAACATGGAGTTTCGAGATAACCGTACTCCGTACTCGCCAACTGACACAGAGTGGCTGCCAACAACACGCCACACAGATACGTCCTCGCGTTCTTTATTGTCCATCTCGTCGCCTGCCTGCCGTCACCGTCGCCTGCAACTTACAAGGGGCACCGCCCGAACAACGCATCCATTCTCCAGTCTCCCATTCAGATCGGCATCGTCTTCACCCTTCGCTTCGTCTGTCACATTTACCCTGAGGGACCTTTTTTGTCTTCGCCCTTGCGGTCCCTGGCGTCGGCCCCTGGCGGGAACGATGATTGGCGCTGTATCTTTTTCCCCTGGTGTCTGTTGGCCGGCTTCGCTGGGAAGACTGCAACAAAAAATAAAATAAAGACGGATTCGACGTTCGTCAATTCAATCTGTGCGATACGGAAAACTCCGTCCTCCACAGTGTCCACACGGACATCAATTTATCATGATTTTCTTTGTGTACGGAGTATTCGTAACTCGACGTTTCATAAACCGGTCCGTAGGCTTGGTGGGCTTTCTCGACAGTGGAAACCTGCAGGTAATCAAGTCGCAGGCAAATGATTTTTGTCCCACAGCGGTGCAGGCGGCAGGGGAACTCCATCTAGATTGTTTCGACTCTTTTCATCCTTCCTGTCTCCTCAACGCCTAGGATTTCATCTCATCGTCATCTCATCGCGTACGATGCACGACATACGACAGCAATTTAAACGCGGCTGCACGCGTTCCCCATTTTCGTTGTAAGATCGTGTCCAGTCGTACGCCGCGAAGCGGGGCCATGCACGGGAACTGTAACTCCATGACAGCCGCAAGTTGGACAGAGAAAAAATAGACGACCACAAGACATTGTAGAAAACCACAAACCACTTAAGCTGGTGGAGTTGGCCAGCCGTTAGCAGCAGAGACGGCGCCGCAGCCCAATCTGAAGAGGGACAACCCGCTTGATCGATGGTGGGAAAAGAAGCAAGCAAAATGACAGACCAGAGCAAAGAAGAGGGAGGGCCACTCGTTTTAATACGCCGCTTGTGCTGCAGGTGGTCGAAAAGAGGTCAAGGCCAGAGCCGCCAGTGAGCAATCCAAGGCGATTCTTGTCGCAGAGTAGGGCGACTTCGTGATAGGGGATCGGAAAATAGCGACTTCTCCAGGGCGAGTCAACGCTAGAAGGAGCCAAAAAGCAATGCTAAGCGCTTTTCGAACATGCGTCATTTGGGGCTGGCTGACAACGAGAAGCGAAGTTGTGCTGGACAGAGAGAGGTGTTCGTGAAAAGGTCTGAACTAAGCCAGCAGAGGAAACCGAAGCGATTGCTGCTGTGATGAACGTGTGTCGTTCTGTATGTGGTGCGCGTGGTAAGTGGACTAACGCGCTTCTTTCCTTGCTTCTGTTGCTTCTTCGGCATGCGACGAGGGAAGGAGCGATTGGGGGGTACAACACGACATCTTTCATCCCGTCATTGGAAGGTGCCCTGTGCACCGCACCTTCCCTCCCACGACGGTAGCACAAAATAGGGGCGCGTGCAATTTGGACTTGCCCTTTTATTTATTGCCTCGCAAGAAAATTGGCAGGCGGTGCTGTCTGTGTGCCACTAATACATACGCATATCATTCAATTTTGTGAGCTTGGAAGATTACCTAATTGGGAAGCGTCGCCCGGTCGTGCTGGGTGATGCCTGCCGTCCGATATTTCTCGTTTCCCGTTGCCCAGAAAGCAATCTTCAGTACGACGTACTTCTGTGAAAACGGAAAGAACAGATCGGATAAACACGCCTCCCCCTATTTCACGATGCCGAAAGGAAATAACAATTTAGATGATATCCTAGCAGAGTACGACGTATTACTCCGTACATAGAATTGTAGCAAGGGCACTGCCCTAATTTGCAATGCGCAATTGCTACGTCCGTATCGGCCCAGGCTCTCTACCGGAGGGGATGAGAGGTGACATTGGCCAAAACGGTCCGCAGCTTGGACTGGCCTCTGGAATGAACACTCCATCGCACCTTCTGTAAAATGCGAATGCATGCACCTGCCCCGTCAAAAATCAAATGTGATACTCCGTACGGAGTACTCCATACTTAGATATGGACTTCGTAAGGCAGGCACGTTGGACACACGCACTGCACTGCACACACCCACACCCACACCCGCCGTCAAGCTTGTGACGACTGCTCTTTCCTTTTGACCCCCAACTTCGCGCAGAAGAACACCCTGCTCGATACCGATAGCCACATGCCTTCCTGTTTTGGAGTGATGAAATTGAAAATCGCACGTGATCGACACTCGTTCCTGCCTCTCGCAGCGTGATGCAAAATTGACTCTCTCGTGCTCTTGTTTTGAACCTCACTTTTCCAGAATCTCTCCATTTCCTCCCCCTCACCAACCCTTAAAACCTCGGCCTCCTCTTTCTTCGCCCTTTACCTTCCAGCGCAACCTCACCCCTAACACGACCAGAACACCGAAAAGAGTCAGGTCCAGCGCTAGCGTCATTTCGACAGGGGTCGTTGTCTGCTCCATGAACAGGGGTTTGTGGAAGGGTTGCAAATGGTGGGCCCGGTGGGTCGGCTTTCCGCCTGGTTCCATTGGCTCTTTTGCTTCTTTGTGAGAGGTCTTCTTGTCTTTGGTGTCTTGAGCAAATCGTCAGCGAACGCCCAGCAAATCAGCGGACGCTCCGCCCGATGAGAATTGCGAACAAGCCATCCACACCTTCTTTTTGGTGTCTTTTTTGGCCCGACTTTGCTTTTTCGGGTTTGCTTTCTGCACTCACAGCACCCTCCCAGCACCGAACACACCCCTCTTTCACACTTAGTACTGCTGTCAGGACTGTGACGCTGATCGGAAAGAAGCAAAACCGCAGCACGAAAAAGCAGGCTTTGGGGAGGAACAGCGGCGTCTTTCCTCACTCTCACGCACCCAAGACGAGAAGAGACGAGAAGAGAGGACCATTGTCCACACTCACAGACCGCCGCACGTTTGCTTCCTTGCGCTCGTCGGCCAGATCCACTACTGTCCGGGGGAGGGACACCCGCTCGCTGACATTGGCGTGCAGCATTACCTCTCTAATAATCTTGCTCACATTCCCTTCTTCCCTCCTCTTTTGCTTCCTTCCCCATCCTCACCTCCTCCCACCTACCCTGTCTCCTTCTCTGGAATCGACCTGTCTCGGGACTCTCTGTGTATCTCTGTCTCGCTCTCCCTTCGTCGTCATTCTCCCTGCTGTCAGATCCAGAACACTGTCTCGTATCCTCCTGCCTGTTCGACAATACTCCGACCATCGCTCACTCCAGTCTCTCTCACAACACACGGCCAGTCTGCAGTCTGCTCAACTCCCAACAGCACTGCATTCACCCGCAAGACATTAATATCAGCAACTGCCTCGACTCCACCGACCGCGACCTGGATTTGAAACTGGCACTGGACAACAATCAAAGACAAAGTCTCCTTCAACGGCAGCGTCTCGGGGAATTTTATATTAATCCCGTATTGGCATATCGCACGGTTTCTTGTGTGCTCACTCACCACCTCGTTATCCAACACGTTTTACGTCTCGCCCTTTCTCTCTTCCCGCCTTTACATCTCTCGGCCTTCGTCAATGCATCTCGCTTGTTGCCGCATACTCGCCTGAACAGCCGCCATCTTCTTTTGCACGCTCGAAACGCTGCACCATCTTTCGTAAAGGCTTCGCCTCTCAATCCGCGGCAGCCCGTCACAGATACAGTGAACACGATATCCAGATCGCCAGACGCACGACTGCCGTCGCCCTCTACCGCGCGGCCAAATCTCCCAGATATCTCCAAATCTCCCACACAGCAAATCATCTTGAAACCAAGCTCGAAGAGCTCTTCCGCCTAATTTCCCATTTGCCACTCAACTGCGCCGCCTTCAGAAACACACTCGCACACTCGGAACGACAACACAACAAACGCAACCAGTCCAATATACATGGCTTCGCTCATGCGCCGATAAAGCTGTGTACCTCCCCCCTTCTCCTACAAACGCCCACACTCGGCTGGGAAGAGGGGGCTCGGGGTTGTGATTATATTTGCTGCAACTGTTGCGCAGCATTATTCGAGGCCTGTTCTCCATCGATACCATGCCTCGCTTCAGTTTTCCGGTCCCCGGCCGGCGGAAGGAGAAGCGGGAACCTGCCGTCGTCCAAGCACCACCTCTCACCAAGGCCCAGAAGCTCCTGGGCTCGTCACGAATCAACGTCAACTCCACCATCTCATTAGCAACATCCGATGCGCCAAGGCACTGGGACACCGCTTCCAATGCTAACTCCAGCATCAGCATCAACATGTCTGAAAGCGCCCTGACCTACGACGAAAGCCACGAAGGCGGCCTCTCCAGTCTAACCGAGGACACGGTAGTCGACAGCCCGCGCGGCGGCCGGACAGCAGGCTTCGATGAAGAGTCGGGCGTCCTTCCACGCTCGTTTGCCGATGGCGACACCAACACCGACTTCTACGGCCAGGACGGCCGCTCCGTCACAGACGCTTCAAGCCTGCGGCGCAAACAGTCCAGCTCCACCATCATCTCCTACTACGACAAGTCTAAAGTCCCATTGGGCATCTCTCAGCAAACATCCAACTCCGCTATGGCCAAGGGCCTGCCCACGAAAGCCAGCTCATTACTCGACATTGACGGCAGCATTTCGCAGGCGTCAAGGCGCAAGAAGAAGCCGGCCAAGCTCGACCTTTCCCGCATGTTTAACAACCGCAAGTCGTCCGGCACAATGACCATGAATTCCGAGCGGGGACTTGTTCTCGGACCTGACATGGTCACGCGATCGCCATCCTTCATGTCTGTTTCCCCCATGGACTACCTCAACCGTCCACACAGCAACCACCGTTCTTCGGGTAAGATGCGCCCAAGTACACGAGGTTCGAACCGCGAGGAATTGTCCGGCATGGCAGGCCCTAAGCAAAGGGTGCTGCGCAAAAAGTCACTCCCCAACCCGCGGATGTCAAGCATTGAGCCTACTCCCCCCACCCCTTCTGTGACGCAAGAGGCGGCGGGCCTGAAGAACCTGTATGCACACTACGAACAGATGACCTTCCGTGACGTCTTTGCCGAGCAGGACGCCGAGTCCTCGTCTGATGCGCCTGCGACGGAAAGCGAAGACGGCAGTGCGCAGCCCATGTCGCCCAAGACCGTGCCACAGATTTACCAGGAGAAGCTGGAAGAAGAGGCCCGCATCAGCGGCGGCAACTACCTACCACAGTTGCCCCGAGAGGTGCCACTCTACAAAGACATCTCCGCCTATCTAGGCGGCTACGGCGCCAACGTAGATGTTGCGACACGCGGCAACGACCCGCTCGACCTGCCAACTCTCAACCCACCATTGGGTGACTATTCCGACAGCATTTCTAGCCGACACACCCGGACCTCGAAGGCGTCGAAGCGCACCGCCCCGAGCTTGCTCGAGATTGACCTGCAGCAAACAAGCGTCCTGTCACTCTCGTCCGACTCGGAGGACGACTTCGTCGACTCTCGCCCCAAGACATCGTCGACCTCCGCTCTGCCTTCACCTCGGTCGCAACGGGACACCGTCATAAGACCAGAGAGCGGCCACCGCCCAACCACGTCAAGGAGCCTGTCATCGGGCAAGAAGAAGGATCGCTCGAGCGGTCGGTCCGACAGTACGGTGCACTTCTTGCCGGTACCTAGCCGTAACGAGGGCCCGTCATCTGGTCCCATTCTACCCGCGACCACCTACTCTCGCGCCAGCTCGGCGTCTGCCTCCACCAACAGCACTGCAAAGCCGTCTATCCGCGACGTGTGGTCACCGTCTCGTGAGTCGCGCGTATCAATGCTCTCGACCCAGACGTCCCAGACGACCCAGACGACCAACACCATCAGCCCTGCCAACTACACAGTCCACGAGGCCCGCGCCATCACCCTCATTCCTGCCCAAGGCGCTTCCTACAACTCTGATATGACGCGCAGCCATGTCTCATCTCCCGACCAGCCTACACCACCACTGTCACCTTCCAGCGTGGACTTTATGATGCAGTCTAACCACACATCGGTCTACGATGGTGACCAGGGCTCAGTCCGGTCGGCCTCCGGCAGCTTGTCTGCCGAACCCCTGACCAACAACCCCCGCAGCCCCACGACGGGACCCGGTCGCTTCATGGCTGTCACACGCCAAGAGGAGCTGCTGCTGGCTGCTCTGCGCAAGAAGCGCCTCCGGATGCGCGAATCAATTATTGCCGAGTTCGAGGAAGAGCAAGAGCAGGAGGAGGACCGGTCGAATAGTGTCGCATCCCAGGCAGCTAAGCCAGCTCACGAGATCCGTCGGAACAGCATCGATGCTGCTCTTGAGCTGCATGCGCCTCAGCCACGGTCGATGAGCGCTGCCTCGGTCAGCTTCAGCGACTTTCCCATGCACTTTGAAGATACTGCCTTCCCTGTGCCTCCCTCCGCCGGCATCCGCAACTCGCTACGGTCAGGCTCCGCCATGTCCATGCCTCTATCGCCCCGGTCAAAGCCGCCGACCGCCCAGCTGCCACCTACCCCGACAGCCAAGTCGACGCCTAATGCCGACCTGGACCGTGTCCTGATGAACCTCAACAAGTCTACCTCGACTGCATCGGGCAAAGCTTCGAACAGCAGCGGTAGCGGTAGTGGTACCGGAACAGCCAGTGGCAGCGGCAGTAACAGCACGCCTGCCAGCGATCGCTCGGAGGACATTTTCGGTGGGGCTGTTCGCAACCGTGACAGCAACTCCAGCCCGCGCCTCAGCGACTGCCTCAACTTTGACGACGACGAAGTGGAGGAGGCCGACGAAGAGGACGGCGCTGCCAGCGAGAGTGTTGAGAGCTACGACTCGTTCAACTTCCAGACATTCGCCGACCAGTCGTCTATCGATCCGCCTGCACCGGCCACCGCTTCCCGCCGTCATAGCCAACAACTGCCGCTCCGTGCCTATCAGCAGCAATACCTGGGGGTGGCCAAGACGACGCCCGGCCCGACCCTGCCGACGGTGCACGACGGCTTTGAGCTTGATGACTTCAGCGAGTATGACAACATTGATGAGGTCGATGTCAGTGATACGGACGACGACCACCCGGTGCACAACGTCGATCCCCAGGCAGACATGCAGTTTGATCACTTTGGTGCCTCGAACGGCAACAACCCGGCCCAGAACAACAGCCATAACAGCTACTACGGCCAGGCCGACAACGACGAGCAGGGCATCCCGCGCCCAGATTCTCCTCTCGAGTCGCCTCTGCCCCTCCCTCACAAGCGGGCTGTGCGCATCAGTGCTGTCGGCGGCGGCACTCGCATTGGTATGGAGGCAGGCTGGTGGGGTCATAATGGTTGAACGTGTTGACGTCGACCGTGACCTTATCTACCCTATTTATTACCTGCACGCTTCCTTCCTTCTCATTTCCTTTGTCTGCATTGTAATGAAAGCATTTGCACACTACCATCCTCCTCGACAGGAGCACACACTACTCTGTTTTAATGGCCAGCGATGATTTTTGGGTTACTTTTTTCTTGCATTCGATCCAAGCATTTGTTCTTTTGGATCGAACTCTAGACTTTCCTGGATATGCACATTTCTTTTGTCTATTCTCATTTTGTTCTCAGGTCAACTGGTTGGCAAAAAGAAGCACATCTTTTACTATTTTCCCACATAACTGTAGTTTTAATACACCACATAATAATTTTGGATTCATCAAACTGTTTGTCCTTTGATTGAATTTGCCCATTGATCTGTTAGTGCTTCTTGCTCAACGGCCTACCTAATTTGGTAATATCGCCGCTCGAATTTTGGTGAGGTTTTTTGGTGGGAATTTTTTGTCGATCTGACACCAAATATTCAAGATCCAGCTGGAACGATTCTGATGGCCAAAATAGCGGCTCGGCGGTCCACCACGCCCCAGATTACGATAGCAGGCGCGCATAGTGGCGGCGTTTACCTCAACCGCAACCTCCACTTCCAACCACTCTCTTCAAACGTTCACCTGTATTCGACAACAGCGCAACCGAGCAGGCACCACATCACACACAATGGTAGGTCAATGTCCCTCTTACTTTAATGTAAATAGCCGCTAACGACCAGGCCGAATCACCATCCCGCACGGAGCTCGTGTTCCACCACGACGCCAAATGCTATACGCTGCCGACAAAGGTCGTTGCCGTGCTGCCGTTTGCGACGCTGGCATCGCCCAACAAGGCGCTCTTCAAGCAGGGCCAGCAGGAAGAGGCAGCTGAGGGCGCACCTCCATTTCCGTACTATGCTATCGTGACGGAAGCAACTATCTTCCACCCGCAGGGCGGTGGACAACCGTCGGATGTCGGCACGATCACAGTGGGCGAGGACGATAATGCGACGACGTTCAACGTTCTGTCGGCCCGCACGGATGCCGTCCAGCCCAGCCAGGTACTGCACTTTGGCCAGTTCGTGGCAGGATCGCCCGACAGCTTGACGGCCGGCACAACCGTCACCCAGGCCATTGACGCCGACAAGCGCATCCTGTACTCTCGTCTACACACTGCCGGCCACGTCCTCGGCGCCGCCGTCCGCCACCTCGTCGAAAGGGAAGTCGAGGGCTTCGATGAGCTCAAAGCATCGCATTTCCCTGACGCCGCCTCGTGCGAGTTCCGTGGCAAGATCGAGGGCACTTGGAAGGACCCTATCCAGGCGCGCGTGGCCGAGTACATTAGCAAAGCCATGCCCGTCGAGATTGACTGGTGGGACGCTGCTGATTTCCGCAAGAACGGGCTGGAGCGGCTGATTCCACAGCCCGCAGCGCCGTCGTCGACGACTTCGGAGGTGCCCACTGAGAAATGGCGGATTGTGCGGATTGTGGGTGCCGAGGTGTACCCGTGTGGCGGCACGCACGTGGACACGACAGACTTGTGCGGAGAGACCAAGGTGACCAAAATTTCGCGGTCCAAAGGCATCTCACGAGTGTCGTATGCACTGGCAGACATGGGAAAGAAATAGACGTCATGTCTGGACAGGTAGACACGATACGATGACAGATAGACACGGCGCTGATACGAATTGAATGTTTTTTGTCCAAGACCCGCGAAGGCGGTATAATTATATACAAAATAGCACCAGAGTGGAAACAACCGACGCCAAAATGACAGACAACAGCAGTACCTTTCGGTGCACCTACACCTTCACACATTCGACAACCTCCGCATCGGTGCCCTCATTGCGGTACACACCCAAGATCTTGAGGCCAGGCTGCGCCGTGACTTCGTCAAAGCTGCGCAGCGTGCGCTCTTTGCCGCCCACGCAGGCCATGAACAGATCCGGTGACGCCGCCTGGGGAGAAGGGGGGTCATCCATGACATGGTCCACAATTAACAGCTTACTGTCAGAAGCCATGGCAGCCGCCAAGTGGCGCAGAATGCCGACACTCTCATCATCCGAGTAGTCGTGCAGGCAGAGCGGCGGATGTAGTAGGCGCGGGCGCCCTGGGCAGGTTGCGCCTTGTGGAAATCAGTGACAGCCTTTTGGGCTTCTTCGAGGGCTGGATCGTTCTCTTTGGCGACGAGGGTGAGCACTTCAGGCAAGTCCTCAAGAACGCAGCGGTGGTCCAGCGGGAAACCGGGCACCTGGGCGGCGATCGACTTGAGCGCATGGCCCTTGCTGCCGCCGACATCGACAAACGCAACCCTCTCACTATCAGGTTCAGCCCCGACGGCCTTCCACCAGCCAGCTCAGCTTGTATGACCCGAGGTGGGGGAACTGTGCCTCAAACGCCGTCATGTCAAAGGTGAAGTAGCCTATGAGCTCCAAGTCGTTCTTGAACATGCCCCAGACGGGTTCGTTGGGGTGACCGCGGGCACACGCGACAATCGTGTTGAGTCGGTTGTGGGGTGCCTTGCAGCCGTGTTTCTCAAAGTACTGCGGCATGTGCACAAAGACTTGGAGGAAGGCGTCGAAGCTGGTCGGCCAGTGCGAGGCTTTTATCAGACAGAGCTGTGTGGAAGGCCTACCCAAAAACGGCCATGGCGGTCATGGCCGGCGTGTTGAGCATCAACGACTTGGGTGTGTGTGCAACGGAGTTACCGCCAACTTGGGCCAAAATGTCGTCCCCAATGAGGACCCAAGCAGTCAAAAGTGTTGGCTAGCTGGGCTGGGTTGGGGCCATTTGGAGACATCGTGGAGGTGGCAGATAGAGAAATGGGGTTAAGAAGTAAGATAAATAAATGCAATAAATGCAACAAATTGTAAAATAAATACTTTAACTTAAGATTGATGGTAGAACAGCGAGTTGATGGGAAGATGAATCAACAAAGGTAAAGAGGATACACTGCTTCATATAATGCTTTCCAGATGGTCATCGTCGTCGTCCAAATGGTCTTTGATGAGGTTGAGCTGCTCTCAGAATGGACCAATCACATTACACTATTAACTCCGCGCGGCCAACGCCCGCCGACGGAACTCCGCTTCCTGCCGCTCCCCGATAGACCCACCACTCACGGCGGCACATATCGTTTTATGGCACCCGGTTCTGCCTGGAAAGCGTTTAAAGGAGCCCGAGAACCCTTTGATGAGAGTGCCGACTTTCGATGTCGACTGCTGACTTTTTTTTCTGTCCCCCCCCCCCTTTTTCGTTGTTTTGTGCCGTCTTGGCGTTGTCTTCTGCTGGTTTGCCGGTCAAAAATCGGCCATAAATTCAAAGGTTGTCCGACTTTGCAAAACACCGACTTACACTTAATTATCGTTTTTCATGCTAAAACCGCTGCCTGGACTGTTCGCTCCTGCTTGGTGTGTCGAAGCTCGCTTTTTCTCCTGCATCATGGACGGGTTGTGGCGGACTGTATTGGTGGAAGCCATCAGACACAGATCCCATGGCGTACTCCGAATTCGCCACGTTGTTGTTTTGGAGGAGCGAGACTGGGTGCGCTCCGTTGTTCACATTCTGAGCATTTCGCTGTTGCTGACTTTCTTCGTAGGCTGGTGGGTCATCAGGCAAGGCTGGCAGATTTGGCAACTGGGAACGCGATCCATTGGCTACTTTGGCAAACGCCTCATCGCCAGGATGGTTTGGCTGATGTGGATTTTGCTGTTGGGCACGCATTTCTTTGGCCAAAACCTGTTGCTCGTGCTTCTGCTCCAGTTGATGTCGGCGTCGGTGACGGGTGCAAAGCCAGACCAGCAAGGCTGCAATCAAGAAAAAGGCCAAGACCGATCCGACAGCAATGCCCGCAATAGCATTAGAGCTGAGTCCAGACGTATCGGGGCCGTAACCGCTTCCATTGCTGCCGTTATCACCACCCGAGCCGTATCCACTGCCAAATGTGTCGCTGCTGCTGCTGGCCCCAGTAGAGCTCGCGCCGCCGCTGCTGGTTGTCGTCGTACTTCCGGAACTGCTGCCTCCACTGCTTCCACCATCACCGGTCGGACCTCCACTCTCGCTTCCGCTGCCACTACCAGGTCCCATTCCGCTGTTTGTGCCGCTTCCGCTTCCACTTCCACCGTTGCCACCGTTATCGTTGCCGCCACTTCCTGGAAAGCCGCCATTTCCAGTCGAGAAAGGATTGCTGCTGCTGACGCCGACCTGACGGGATTCGAGAGAGAGGAGCATGGCGTCGTGTCGTCGGAGGGAGGACAGCAAGTGTCCAGACATTGTAATGCGGTTGTGGCTTCGAGCTTGTTGATATGGCTTCCTTCAACGTTTTTGATACACGCGTCGTTCAATAAATGAGGATATAAATGACTAGAAACTTCAATACTTTGGCTGACTCTGCTCACACTTCAATATGCTTTCATCGCAATCTCTTCCCCAGACTCTCGACTCTGCAAGTTTTCTGTCAAATGGCAGACATGCTCCTATTTAACAACTCAGGCAACGGTACACAAAACAAGAACAGGAGAAAGTCAGCCCACGGTGTAGTACCCCGTAGCGAGCGAAAACCAGCTTTCCCCCGCCAAAAGCAAGACAAAAGAATACTCTGCAGTCAAGGAAACGCAAGAGGCTGAGCCTGCATTGCTTGTGCTACCCAAGATACTCCTAATTCTGCCTTTCTGCCTTTTCTGCTTTCACAACGAGAATCAAGACACACGACAGGCAACACGAAACACTGCTACCTCGGGTCATCGTCGTCTACGAGCAGTCTCACTGGGTGTCTACAACTGCTGTGCAACGCTGTCTTTGCTGATCCATCCACTTTGAGAGGAAAGCGGTCAAACAGCACAGAGTCCATCAGTCCCCGCCTTGACTGTTTTGATATTCAATATTAATTCCACGTTGATTCTGCTTTGTCGAGCCAGTCGCTGCAAGTCTGACAAGGCCTACGGAGTACTGTAATACTTGATAGCACACCGCGCCACCACATGCACGCCCCGGCCGCCTTGGTTCGCTGAAGGGAAGAACAGGACTTGAAGGGCCTTGGCGCCGAACTGGCAGTCACCTGAAGGCTGAAGGAAGAGAAAAGGAAAACTGTCGGGCTCAGATTGGGGCAACCCGATGGAGGTCGACAGGCAAGAGTGAGAGAGTCAGGTCGTTCCTTCCGTTGCTCATCGCGTGATGAGGCATGAACAGCCGAGAAAGAGGGAAGGCACCCTTGTCTTCCATCTCCTTGTCTTCCATCTCCTTGACTCCTTCCTTTTTTTGTTCTCTTTTTCCTTTTTTTTTGTCTCGCACCAACCTTGTCGGTCGCTCCTCCCTTTCTTGTCATCCCTAACGCGCACAGTAAACAGTGCCAATAACACTGCTGACGCGCTCGCACAAGCCACGCCCAGCCACATCTAAATACCCCGCCGCGTACCATTCGTGCCTGGTGGGGGACTCGCCCAACAGTCTACGTACAGTGGGGCCGCGGCCGCTGGTTGGTCAGGCACGCCTTCCTTATCTTATCAGCACCCTTAATCTCTTTTTTTTTTTCTGCACGGCAGAATTTCTTCAACCCAAATTTTTTTCTCTCTCGACTTTTTACCCTTTCTTCCCTCTGGGAGACCACCACCCAACCCACCACCCACGGTCGTCGCCGCAGCCGTTGCCCTGCTGCGGCCTATTTTTCTTCAGTCCCCCTCTTCTTACCCTCCTTTCTCTTTGCTCTTATTTGCTGCTCTTGCTCTTCTTGCCCTCCTTTTTGTTTTTGCTTTCCCTCTTCTCTCCTCTCCTTTTTTTGTTCTCTTCTCCCCTCCTTTTTCTTTCATCCTTTTCTTGTCTCTTTCTGTTCATCAACTTGTGTCTCGTTCACTCCTAAACAGCCACGATGGACGGTCAGAAGCTTGCCAGTCTGCTCCAGGAGAGCCAGATCCGTATGTCTCACTCCCCCTTTTTTTCTTTTTTTCTTCTTCTTCTTTTTCTTTTCTTTTCATCCCATCTCGGCCCAACCGACCTTTCTCTCCCTCCCTCCTTCCTTTGTACCTCTGACCTTGACGCTAACACATCTCCAGCCGACACTACACGAATCAAGGCCATCACGGCCGAGCTCCAGAAGAACTACTACTCGCGCCCCGAGTCGCTGCTCGCCCTCATCGAGATTGTCTGCACCCACAGCGATGTGAACGTCCGCCAGCAGGCCGCCGTCCAGGCTGCCCGCCTCGTGCCGCGCCACTGGAAGTCGCCCACGGCTGAGCAGAAGGTCGCCGTCCGCAAGCACCTGCTGGACGCTACCCTGCAGGAGCAGAACGCAAAGTGCCGTCACTCCGACGCCCACCTGGTCGCTGCCATTGCCACCTTTGACTTTGACGACGGCGAGTGGCCCGAGCTGCTGCCCGCCCTCTTCACTCTGGCCACCAGCAACGAGGCTGCCCAGCGCGAGATTGGCTCCTACATAATATACTCCACCCTCGAGGCCAACCCCATCATCTACAAGGACCACGTCAAGAAGCTGCTTGGTCTCTTTGCCCAGCTCATTAAGGACCCGGCCAGCGCCGAGGTCCAGATCAACACTGTTCTCTCTATTGGTTCCCTGCCGGTCCTCATTGAGGCCGACGAGGACGAGGATGAAGAGGCCGTTGCTGCTGTCCGCGACCTTGTCCCTCCTATCGGCATCGTCCTCAAGAATGCTGTCGATGCCGGTGACGACGACAAGATCCAGGCTGTTTTCGAGGTTCTGCAGCAGTTCCTCGTCTTCAGCCCCGCCTTTGTCGGTGTCCACCTGAAGGCCCTGGTCTCGTTCATGATTGATCTGTCCGCCAACAAGGAGGCCGACGACGATGTCCGTGTCCAGGCCATGTCCTACCTGACCCAGACCGTCCACTACCGCCGCCTCAAGATCCAGGCCATGAAGGACATGGCTGCCCACCTGGTCGTGAAGAGCATGGAGATCCTGACCGAGATTGGCGATGACGAGTCCATCGATGAGGAGACCCCCGGCCACCTGGCCCTGAGCCTGCTCGACGCTCTTGCCAGCTCGCTACCTCCCCGCCAGGTCCTAGTCCCCCTCCTGGACCAGTTCCCCAAGTACGCCTCGTCTGCCGACCCTGCCCTGCGCAAGGCCGGTATCCTGGCTCTCGGCAACTGCGCCGAGGGCGCCCCCGACTTTGTCAACACCCAGCTCAAGACCATCCTGCCCGTTGTCATCCAGCTGCTCAACGACCCCGACGAGACTGTGCGCCACGCCTCGCTGGTCGGTCTGACCGGCCTGGCCGAGGAGATGCCCGAGTCTGTTGCCGTTGAGCACGAGGCTATTATGACTGCCCTCGTCAAGAACCTGCAAGCTTCCATGGTTGCCACCTCCGACGAGGCCGCCCAGAAGAAGAACAGCCAGGTCATCCGCGCTGTCTGCACTGCCTTTGACTCCATCTCCAACGGCCTCAAGGGCGAGGCCATGAAGCAGTACGCTCTGCAGATGATTGAACCCATTGGCCAGCTGTTTGAGCACCCCGACCTGCGCGTCAAGATTGCTGCTGCCAGCGCTCTCGGCGCCATTGCCGAGCCCCTTGAGAAGGACTTTGCTCCCTACTTTGAGAAGAGCATGCAGGCTCTCGGCAGCTACGCCACCATCAGGGGCGAGGAGCTTGAGCTGCAGCTGCGCAGCGCTGTCCTCGACTCCATTGGCCGCATCGCTATCGCCGTTGGCCCCGAGTTGTTCCAGCCCTACGTTGTTGACCTCATGAAGGCCAGTGAGGAGGGTCTGACGCTCGACGATGACCGCCTCAAGGAGAGCAGCTTCATCTTCTGGGCCTCGCTCGCCAAGGTCTACGGCCGCGAGTTCAAGCCCTTCCTCCCCGGTGTCCTCAAGACCCTGCTGGAGGCTCTCGACGGCGACAACGACGACACCGTCATCAACCTGACCGATGAAGAGAAGGCCATCATAGCTGCTGGCGGTGTCTCGGGCAACGTCCTGGTCGGCGGCAAGAAGGTCAAGATTGAGGACCTGAACGGTGATGACTTTGACGAGTCGGACCTCATGGGCGATAGCGACGACGAGGACGACGACGACTGGGCGGGCATCGACAGCGAGGCCGAGGAGAAGGAGGTTGCCATTGAGGTTCTCGGCGATATCATCTCCAACGCCTGCGGCGAGGAGGAGATGCAGGAGTTTCTCGAGAAGGCCGTCAGCGCTGCTGTCGACCTGACCGAGCACCACTACGGCGGTGTTCGCAAGGCTGCCGTCGGCATGCTGTGGCGCTCGTACGCCCGTGTCTGGCAGCTGACTGAGGAGTCCACTGGCTCCAAGTGGCAGCCGGGCTTCCCGCCCAAGGCCGCCCCTACTCCTCTGCTGGCCAAGCTGGCCGAGATGGTCGTCCGCCCGACCCTCGACCTGTGGACCGACGAGGCTGAGCGGTAAGTTTTGCCCCTGATTTCCCCCCCTTTTTTTTCTCTTTTTTTTCTTTTTTTCTTTCCTTTTTTTTCCCCCTGCACATACTCCCCCGCATCATATGATGAATACCTTGCGTTATACCCAGCTCACTCAGACGCATATTTATATGCGAATGCTGCGAAAACGTCTAATCTACCTGTCTGATCGATGCATCAATACCTTGTTTTGTTTTCTTCTGTTTTCAAATCTTCTACGACTTAGTCAGAACGCCTGCTAACAGAATAGTGACGTCGTTACCGACATCAACCGCAACGTCGCCGCCACCCTCGAGACCTGCGGCCCCGCCATCCTGGCCCAGGAGAACGCCGTCCAGGAGATCGTCTCCGTTCTCGGCCAAATCATTACCCGCTCGCACTCCTGCCAGCAGGATGTTGGTGACGAGGAGGATGCCCAGAACGCCGAGGAGAGCTCCGAGTATGACTGGCTCGTCGTTGAGACTGCCCTGGACGTCGTCATGGCCCTGGCCACTGCCATTGGCCCTGCCTTTGGTGAGCTGTGGAAGATCTTCGAGAAGCCCATCACCAAGATTGCCAGCTCCAACGAGTCGTACGAGCGCTCCTCTGCCATCGGCACCATTGCTAGCTGCGCTGGTGCCATGGGCGCCACCGTCACTCCCTACACCACCCCTCTGCTCAAGCTCATTGTCCACCGTCTGAGCGACGAGGACCTCGAGACCAAGAGCAACGCCGCTTTTGCCGCTGGTCAGCTGGTCACCAGCTCTACCGACAGCAAGACCTACCTGGCTGCCTACCCTACCATCCTCGAGAAGCTTGAGCGTCTCCTGACCATGGACGACACTGGCCACCGCATGTACGACAACGCTGCCGGTGCCCTGTGTCGCCTGATCACCGCCCACCCAGACCACGTCTCCATCCCCGACTACCTGCCGGCCGTCGTTGCCCGTCTGCCCCTCAAGGAGGACTTTGAGGAGAACAAGAACATCTACACTTGTCTCTACGGCCTCTACGAGCACAACGAGCCCACTGTCCAGCAGCTGACCCCCCAGCTGGTGCCTGTTTTCCAGCACGTTCTCGGTGCTTCCGAGGAGCAGCTCGACGAGGAGACTCGTGCTCTCGTCCAGCAAATCGTGTCGAAGCTGAACTAGATGTCTCTAGAAGTGGAGGAGTCCACAATAACGACGATGTAATGAAGAAGGACGGGTAAACAAAAGTTTTCTGAATTTTTCTCTCTATTATTTCCCCATTTGATTTTTTTGCCCCCTTTCACCTTTCACCCTCACCCCTTTTTACCCCTTTATATTTTCTCATGAACATACTGAAAAAGAGGAGGACCCTGCAAGCAAAACCGGAGCAGCTCTGTCTCGTCCTTTTTATTTCTCTCTCTCTTGTTTTAATCTTGACGACGTTATGCTAGGATGGTTTTCTATGAACTCTCAAAATAACCCACTTTACAAGGTGACTCTTTGAACGTGTCATCTCTCTATTCACACCCCTATTTTTTTTTTTTTTTTTTTGTCATTTTCCCTCTGTTTATATACCAGTTTTATGATTTTTACTACTTTAGACCATTTCCCGTCATATGCACAACACACAAACCCATGGTACCATACTTTTTCCTGTTGCTCTCACTTCACAAAAAGAACCAACGCACTCATAGCACAGATAGAAAATTATATTTAAAAAATCCTAAAACTATCCAAAATTCAAAATAGACTTATATATCTCATGTGTGCCATTGGACCTGTCGCCAGAGTTGTTATATTGTTTATCGCATATAACTTTTTTGGACTCACACACTTTCTCCAATTCTCGCATCGTACTCCACTGGAGAGGGACTCTACGACGTACTGAGTATGCGTTTGGTGAAGAGCAGTGAGCCGATCGGTCCACTCCGGTGCATCTCTAGAGCTCAATCAAGATGGCCGTGTCCATGTTATGTCCGGACTGGAGCCAGCCAGTTTGGAGAATTTGTTTACACAGTACTGAAAGACGAGGCTGGACCACATATGCGAAGAAGGCACCTCCGGAACTCACACCGGTAAAAGGAGGTCGACCGTGATATGGTAACGGGATTTGATTGT
The DNA here is from genome assembly GCA_019925375.1 of Sporothrix euskadiensis. Taxonomy (NCBI): domain Eukaryota; kingdom Fungi; phylum Ascomycota; class Sordariomycetes; order Ophiostomatales; family Ophiostomataceae; genus Sporothrix; species Sporothrix euskadiensis. The sequence continues at coordinate 805,211 of JADHKQ010000002.1, read as the reverse complement.
CTCAAACTAGGGTAAGACGACACTGCCTCTAGGTTTGATAACAAAGCGACCCGAAGCGAGTGTTCACTTTGGCTTATTGTCATATCGAGTCGTTTATCTTCATGTCATCTATGGTCGGATGCGGGCACCGACCTACTGCACAATCGACGACGGACTTACATTTCTTGTTACTAGCTGGCGGCTTACTGCCTTACCGCCGCTTGTTGGTCCCAGCACGTGAGGGCCATCCAGATGTTGGATGTAGCCCCGTTTGACACAATGGAAACTAACAAGAGCCTGGTTGGTATTTAATGTTGGTAATCGTGAGTCTTATTGGGTGAACTATGGCCTATGGCTTTGCTTTCTTCCTACGGGCTGGCGGCCATATCTGATAGTCGATAAATGATAACGGGCATCCAACGTGATATGCAGCTTAATGTGTGATTGGATACAGTCGATTGTCTGCAGAAAACAAAGGTGAAAGACATGCATACCTTTAGCAATACTAGTCTGCGGGACACGCGTTTGTCAGTGTTAGCATCAGTGGCACGGCCCGGCCACCAGTTCGGGAAGATGTGTGTCAGCCAACAAACCACAGTATCCGCAGGCAGAATACCATTCCGCAGAATACCATTGTGTGTTATGGATCACATTTGTAACAGCGAGTGTGCGTGGCAGATTATTTTATTCCGCCCAGATTTTGAATACAAGACCAAAATACAGCATCTCAACAAAATTATTCTCGGCGCAGCAGTAGAACAGTGGACTGGCTACAAACATATGAGTCTACGTATTGCCACGCAGAGCAGGCAACACTCGTTTGGATAATCATTAGCTCATTCACTCGTTACAAATATTTATTGGTTCGTGTGATTGTTCTGTAACTGCAGTGTGATTGATGGCTCTGTGCGTCCTATACATAAGAAGCTTAATGTATGTCGGGGGAGGGGAGTGGGACGGACTCCTGCGGAGGTGAGCTGCAATATGTGCGTAAAGCGGGAAGAGATCAGAGGGAGGGTGCCAAGGTCAGCCACGACGGCCAACCTGTGCAAGCCGATCAAATCCCCTGGCTTCTGTTTCCAGGAAGCGATACCCCTCTTCTGTTTCTGGTTATCATATCGATAACTCATTTTCTCTTCATCGCTTACCGGCTGCCCCCTTCTCTGTACCGGCTGTCCCCTTCTCTGTAAGAAGGGGAAGGCCTGTCATGTGTCAAAGAGAAACGCGGACAGTTGTTTCCTACCAGTCTCCCACATGCACATCGCGTATTGCATTGTACACACACGCATACGCAGTGCAACTAACGAAAACAAAGGCCGGCATTTGTCAGAGAGGGTGGTGTCCCGTGCGGACATGTACGACGGATCAGGCTCCTTCATCCAAGACATGCACTTAAAGGTAAACCGTACTGTTATGAGTACCCCTCAAGCGGAACGAGCACCCCGATTCTGCTGGTTACCCGGTGCTTCCGGCTCCAGAAGGGGCAGACGTATTTCTGTCGAGTTGACAAAGACCACCTCCGCTGCACATATTTTTAGCATCGGATACCAAATTATTATATTCTGTGTCGCATCAAGAGGACTCACGTTTTGGTTTCCGCAGACTTTCGGCTGTGATTTTGTTCTGGGGTAGAACTGTCTGGACAGTCACTTCGGAATGAGGATTCCGTCTTGGCGGGGGCTTGAGCCGGCCTTTGAAGAGTGTCCGGCCGTTGGACCCGGCCCCGGACGACGACGGGGGCTCAGACGGGGACATGGTGCAGGTGACTTATGCAGGATGTTCTGTCCCCTTGTCTGCCTCAAAAAGAATCAGCTTTCTTAAAAATCCCCACCTCTCCATTCCGCGTCCCGGCAGCACTCACCCGTGAGATCCGTAGATAGCAAGCCCCAGATCCGGGATGCTCCAAAGCAAAAACACAAAAAGACCCACCCGGCTTTCGGTGCAAAAGGGCCCTTGAAACGGAACGACACCGGAGCCGATGGTCAGGGACAGTCGGAGCGCAAATGTAAGCAGTAACGCCTTGACGCGGGCCTGTCATAGGCTGGAGGCGAGGCTAGACTGGAGTCGTCGGTCAAGCAGCGACCGAGCAGGGAACGATCGCGGAGGCTGCAGAGTGAAAAGAAGAGCCCAAAGAAAAAACCGGCGCAGGTGCAGCAGGTGCAGGCAGAAAAGAAAGAATAAAAGTGGGTGTGTTGACAAAAGTCAAGCAAAGTGCAGTGAAAATAGACAAAGTCGGCGGTCACAAGGCCCATCACGCACAGAGCAATAAGTGGGCCCAAATATATACGAGTGGGTCTCTGGCCTGGCGCTAGCGCCAAAGAGGGAAGACGACAGGGCCTGGCGAATTGGAGGGGAAAAGGCTGCAGGTTTGCAGGTGGAATTAATTGGCTTGGTGAGAACGTAAGAATATATATATCGCATTTCACGAGAAGTTTACGAATTTGCAGTCTCTACAGAGTTTATGTCGTTACGCTGGAAAGAATTGAAAACGAAGAAAGCAGCCGTGTTGTGTGTCGAGGAGATGCTGTGGAGGGAAGGAGCACTGCTGTTAGCCGGCGGCAAGCTTAGTCATGACGGCAAAAAGGCAATGCGATGCAACGGCGGCTGCACGGTCGATGGAAGGAACCTCTCGTCGTCGATTGTTGAGGCTGGCTCTTTCCTCGCCAATGCTGCCCTCCTGCCCCATAATACCCCGTGCAATACTCCGTCCAGCTCGAATCCCGGGCTGTGCAGGAAGGTGCGATGGTACTGCAGCTTTCCAGTACTAAAGCACCAGAAAACTGTCCGTCTTCCGCCTGCGTCAGTATGGTGCATTTCTCACTGGCACTCTCACTGGCACACCTCACAGCGCACTTGCCCATTCGAGCGGGTCGCGCGCCCCACGTGATGCGTCGCGAGCACGGCATGCATGGCTTTTTTCGTGCCCCGCCACCAATGAGCGCAGGAACACGCAATAATAGTGGACCCAACGTTCCTTCCCTCCAATCATCTGCCGGCGGCAGCAACGACGACTCCTCTTTTTTTTTTCCTGGTTCCTTTTGTTCCTTTTTAGGCTGCTTTAGGCGCAGTCGCAGCGCCGCGCCCGTCTCGCTGTATTGCGCCCAGCACGCTCTCTTCAGCAGGTTTTGGTGCAGCGTTCTTGCACGTCGTAGGCTGGCAGCAGCGAAGAGTCACATTTTTTCTGCCTCCTGCTCCTGCCTCAAAGTCTCGCCGACCCTCTTTGCTCTTTCCCCGCCCCCTCCGCGGTCGGTCGTTCTTGCCAATTCAATCTTCAATCCAAAACAAATCGCGAACAGCATTGGAAAGAGCCACTTCCCCATTCGTTTCCTTCTTGCTCTCTTACTCTCTCTTGCAGCATTGCTTCTGTATTGCGCCTTCCCTCTTTCCCTTTCTTTTAATTTGTCTGTTTCCTCTTTCCCATTGAGCCTCTCCCCTCCTCTCTCCCGCCTCTCTTCCTCTCCTGCAACCTCCAATTTTTAGGATTTCCCTATTCAGTCCTTCCGACTTTATTTTGGTTCTTCACTCCGCCCAGCGCATACGACTCGGAACCTTCCGCACATCGCCAACGAATTGCCGTCCTTGTCTCTCGCAGCTCCTCGCATCGACCGCCCCTGCGCCTCTTCGACCTCGATCCTGTCCGACCCGAGACAAAACCACGACCAATCCTTCTTCATCCTCTTCGTCGTCCTCCTCCCTCTCCCCCCTCTCCTCCCTTTACCCTCCCCACACACCCTTTCTCGGGGGTTGCTACTCCGCCTGGTGTCGTGCATGGATGGCTCGCCACTTCTCGCGGCCGGCGGCGGTGCTTCATTAAGCCCGACAAGCCCCGTGAGCGTCCGCAGCATCGCCGGCCTGAACGGCGCAAAGCGAAAGAGAAGCGCCGGCGGCCCGGCCAGCCAGTTCGACAGCAGTCCCGGTAGTGTCCTGAACGACGACGATGGCGACCACTCAGAGAAGAAGCGCCAGCCGGGCGTCAAGCGCGCATGCAACGAGTGTCGACAGCAGAAGGTGAGCTTCCGTCAACCGGAGCGTCGATCATTGCAGCCCCTTAGCCTTTCCTCTGTCCAAAGCTAACTCGCGTCTCTCTCTAGCTACGATGTGATGTCTCCCAGGACCCGTTCCGCAGCTGTTCCCGCTGCAACCGGCTTAAGCTGAATTGCAAGATTGAGTCCAACTTCAAGCGTATAGGGAAACGCTCCAAGCACGCCGAGATGGAAAAGGAGATTGAGCGCCTGCGCAAGAACGTCCAGCTCGCCCGCTCCCAGGGCTACGTTGTACCCGAGGAGCAGGAGGACGAGAGTGCCTCGCACTCGCAGCTGCAGTCGCCCGTCGTCAACAACAACATCTACTCTCACACGCGCAACCCGTCACTCATGGGTTCCGACGAAGCCGTCTCCTCGCTCCTGCACCTCAAGCGCGGCGGCTCCTACAACCTGCCGCGCATTGTGCGCGAGCTCGAAGAGGTCCGCCTCACCGAAGAGGGCGAGGCCCAGCTGTTCCAGGACTTCTGGCTCTTCTACCACCCCTTCCTCCCCTTCCTCAACGCTTCTTTGACGCCCGAGCAGTACTACCAGCAGCACCCGTTACTCTACTGGTCCATCGTGGCCGTGGCCGCCCGCCGCTACACGCTGGACCCGACGCTCCTCACCGCCATCTCGTCGCCACTGAATACACTGCTGTGGAAGACCATTGGCGACGTCCCCGGTTCGCACTTTGTTGTCAAGGCCATGTGCCTACTGTGTACGTGGCCGCTGCCCACGAGCACGACCACGTCCGACCCCACGCACATCTTGTGCGGCGTCATGATGAAGACGGCCACCGGCATCGGCCTGCACCGGCCCAACCACATCAACGATTTTACGCGCGTTGCTGTCGAGCTCAATAAGGACCAGCTCCACGATCGCGTCGTCACTTGGGCGGTGTGCAATATTGTCGCCCAGAATGTCGGTACGGGCTACGGCCAGCCTGCATCTTCACTCTACGACTGGACGCTGGCGACGCGCTCCGGCGACTCGGGTCCCTTACAGCTCTCGCCCGAGCTTGAGGCGCGCCTACAGATTGAGCGCTTTTGCGACAAGGTTTCCAAGGAGATGTACAGCAATGCCAGCGACTCCCGCGGCGTAGCAGGTGACGAGCACCGTTCTATCCTGATGCGTGTCTTCCGCCGCGAGTACGGCGAGCTGCACGCAGAAATCATGTCCCGCAACCTGTCGCCCATTGTGGCTTTCCACCTCAAGGCGGCCGGTCTGCACCTGCGTCTCGCCGGCTTTTTCGACTCCAGCACAACCGTCGGCTACCTCGACGACCTTATGGGCTTGTGGCGCTCGACCGTCGGCTTTTTGGAGGAGATTCTGACTAACAGCACCGTTTCATCGCCCTCGTCGCCACAGGAGCACGTTGGCATCGACACGCTGAAGTACGCGACCAACTACCTGCAGCAGATGCTTGTTGCAGCCAGCTTTGCGCTGCTCAAGCTGATGCGCTCCTTCTTCTCGCAAGCCATTGACTACGAGCAGGGCCGCCAGCTCTTCCACCGCACTATCAATGCGATCCGGTCGACGAGTGTGGTGCATAATGACCTGCAGTGGCGACTCGCGGAACTCATGGTGCAGATGTGGAACGGTGCGCGCCTGGAGACGCAGCAGAACCGGGGGCACCTGGACGACGACACCACGCTTAACATTGACGACAGCCTGCAGCTCAAAGTGCGGTGTCGGCACAGCATGAGTTTGGTGTTTGACTCCATCTGGCACTGGAGAGAAGAGTACCAAGCGAGAGGCCGTGGTTCTTTAGATGGTAAGTATTTGTGTAAGTTTTTATGCGCCACTCCCCCGAGAGACCCTCTCTCGCATTTTCCCTGTCAGTTCTAACGTGTTGTCTTCTTTTCGTTCAGCGCTTAAGCGTCCCACGAACCCCGATTCGGCCAACGAGTCCATTGCCTCTTCGACGCACATGGACAGCGGCAACGGTCTGATTGCACCGACCCAACACGGCATGCCCAACCTGCTCGCACCACCGTCCAACGGCACACTCACGCCCGCGCCCTCCGGCTTGGCTGGCCATGCCTCCAACGGCATGCTGGGCACCGGCCTAACGTACGACACGAATCCGGCCAACTACGACTTCTTTGACCCACAGCACTGGATGCTAGACAACCTCTTGGACTTTAACTACTCCTACGTCCAACCCCTGGAAGGCGCTTAGCAGCCGCCTCCTCTAGGCCGTTCTTGAGTTTTGCCTGGCCGTGCCTATTCTCGACCATCATGGACTTTTTTTTTCTTCGCACAGCGTCTATTCTTTGATCAGATCTTTCCTCCCGATAAAAAGTTTACTTCCGCGCGCGTCTGTCTCTTCGTGTACAACGTTCCAATCGACTTTTGCGCTTCTGGGGGGGCTATCCCCTCGGGCGCCAATTGTCTGCAGGTGGCCTGCCAGTGCGAGCCCTTGCGTTTGAGTGTTACACTCAAAATCACAAAAATAAAAATCATCTCTGGGCCGGTGTCTTTGATTTCTGTTTTGTCTGTGTTCTATTTCTGGTATTACTCCTTGCTTTCTTGACACTTTTCTTCACTTCTTTCGGTCGGATCTTTTTTATATACTTTTTGGTTTCAGGGTTTTATTTTTTTCTGGCTCAAGCGGCAGATGGATTGTTTATTTTTGGATTTTCCTTACTTATTTTACTTCTTTCTTCACATTCTCCCAACCCCTCTTTCCTAATACTGTCTTCTTGATATCATATGGAGTATTTTTCTTTCTTGTTTTCTTATTTTTTTTCTTTTCCTTTCCTTATCATCTCTTTTTATCGGGCGGTGTTTCTTTGGTTTCCACTTGTTTCAGGTCTGATCATTGCGCTGTGCATCTATCAACTTCTTCTTGTGGAATTTGTTTTGGGAATGGTTTTGTTTCATTGTCTTATTCTTCATATGTTTGTTTCATCGAAAACGAAAATAGGCTGTTGTTTCTCGCCCCTCTTTCTCATACGTCCTATCCTGTCTCTGGCAATTAATCAGGATGCAAGCACACATCAAACATGCTGCCAGAGAACAGGAGTAAGATGGTTTTGTTAACTTTATGAAAGAAGGGGGTGAGCGACAGTAGGAATGTGCGAAAAGCAGACAAATCAAAAGTTATTATCAAAATACGCTCTGATGCTACGTGAAGAATGTCACGTAACGAAACATTGATTACCTCGAGGCATCCGTCGGCAAGATGTTGCCCAGGTCGATGCCTCTCTGGGAGTATGCCCGACGCTCTCTTTTGCAAGTGCTGCGTCGAAGCTTAAATGTGCAGCTTGGCACCAGGCATCACTGATATTTGTTGCATGGAAGTCGTCGACAGTCACAAGATGGGAGATGCTCAATACGAAGGTGAGAGGAGCATGCAAACAAATATGATTTTTGGCCCCCAAGGCCCGGCCGCCCGTGGAGACAAATTGCTTGAAAAGAAGATCAAATGAAGAGGAGGCACAACATTATTGTGAAGACTGCTACCGAGCACATCAATTCGATCTGCACTACTTAGAGTGACAATACATATAGAGGGTGTGCGGTGAATAGACATCGGACGACCGATGAACAGATTGACAATAGGAGGAATCATGTCAGTGTCGGTGATACTGATACCGACCGTCATAACGACGTAATCATCGCGTATAGTATAGCTGTGGTTTTGCGTTCATGTAGGATATGTCTTGAGATGCCACATCTATGGGCGGTTCGACGAAGGGTTTGCCCACAGGAAGAGTGATGCCGATGGTCTCTTTACCATAGCTGCCTCAACTTTGAATATGCTCTCTTGCAATCAATATGATCACATCTTTCTACTACGTATGTCACCTGCCTATGAAATAGGAGAAGAGAAGATGCGGTTTTGAGGGCGACACGGGAAGAAGGAAAGGGAAGAAATAAAGAAGGCCCCCAAACCGGGACAGCCGATATTGTGCCCACTTGAAAACACAACAAGGCTATAAGGGGCAGCGCGTTAAGAAAAAGGGGCACCTTGAGGTCTACATGGTGGAGTTCTTTTAAATATCTTGAACAACTGTGGTGATGGTTTACATTCCTGGCGAGAGAATAAAAAGTATATCTAAGCAGAGGCGCAGGATGATCATTAGAAAGTGTTCTTGTTAGGATGGGTAACGCGTGTGAGAATGAGATGCACGACAGTCCTGTCCGGATTAATGGAAGGTCCTGCCGAGACGGGGCTTTTTTAGAATAAAAAAAAGGAGAAGAAGAAATAACCTCGTAAATGCATGCGGAAATGTTTGATATTCAACTGGGGTGAAAATAAAAAGAGACGTCACAAGTGCACTATACGTGTTCTTTCAACATTGAAAGATTAAATCTCATAAAGGATTCAGAGACTTCATGAGTATCATGGCAAGGCCCAGTGTGTCTATTTCTGGCCCCGTCTTTTCAATAACCCAGTCACGGAGAGCCGTAAAGAAGACCATCGAAGCGGCCGTCGTCCCGTTCCCGCAATATTTTACTTGATGGCATGTTGATTGAGCTGTGTGTATTTGCGGCTACGTGTGCGAGAAATAGATGAACGATCGGGCGACAGCATATCCACATAAACAAACTCAAAGCTATTCTCGGTATTGATCGGTATTGAACAAGCATAAGTTGATAAATATATGGCAACAAACTACATTTCTCTGCAAGTGGCCGCATTATCACAAGCAAAAGTCTTTTGTTTAATATGATTCATATCTTAGTATGGCAGCCCTGGCCTCGGTCATGGAAAACGATTACCTCGTAAAGGCATCGAAGGCATCATTTATGGCAAAAAAAAAAGTAGAACAAAACCACGGCATTTGATTTATGCATCTCGTTTCTTTGACATGATCCCCTGACTTGAGACTCGATTGGTCCACAATCTTGGCTTTTGCGCATGCAGCATTTCCCATATATTTGTCAAACTTGTCCAAGGGTTCCTTGCATATTGTAACGGTTTTGTGAATGTTGGGTTCGTTTTGGATAGTACGTATGGAGACAAAGAAAGTTGGATGAAGGGCATTGAATGGCTTGTGTCGAATGGAGTAGAAGCATGGGAAACAAAGAAATAAGGAGCCGTGACTACCAAAAAAGGAATAAAATCAAAGTTTCAGGGGAAGAAAGGGAGGAAATGCAAGACAGACACAGAGACATCCCGCGCGGCTAGGACGAAGAGAGAAAAGGATGAAGGGGGAAAATAGAAAAGAGAATAGATCACGGCGTCGCCGCAGCTAGCCACAAAAGATGCGGATCCAAACGCTGCATGGCGTTTCCGTGACGCCTTCTTTTTCTTCCTTTCTTCTTAGGCGATACTTTTTTTGTCACATCCGTTGCAAGTTGCCGAGTCTTGTTTCTTCTATCTCATCACACCCCTTGCATAGAACTGTTTAGAAGACCAAGAAAATATGTACCTTTTGCGTTTTTGCGTTAGTCTTGATACTTTGTTCAGAAACGACAGAAGATAATCAGATACACCGGCCGTCGAGATGCCAACAGAGAATGTAAACTGTCAGATGCGGCCCAGAGTCAGGCGCTTACGATCCGAAATCGGACGGCTGCATGGAGGATGATCGACCTTTCGGTGGCGCTTTGTTTGGACGTGCGGTCAAAGCAAGCGGCCGTTGTAGATTGCAGATAACTGATATTTTACAATCACATCTTCGGCACATGGAAGACCGGAAAGAAGCCTTGGAATAAATCGAATGTGATGGAAAAGAAAGAGAGGATCAAAGAACGACAAGGGCCTTTATCAAACCCCCCACATGGCAGTGCAGACCTTATTCTTTTTCAACACAGCTCTCTTTTCTCACCATGCTTTTATTATCTACGTCGCATATGGGACACAATATGTGCGGCAGACTCGGCTTCTCTCTTCTCTTGATATTTTGACAGACATGTTCGTCGGACCTATTTTTGTGCTTCTCCCTACCTATATCTCTCATCTCCCCATGTCAATTCATTCCCTACTCCGTCATTTATTCTGTGTCCATGTGCGTCTCGAGGCCCTCAGCCGCGGCGTTTTTTGCTGCACAGGTTTATTTTGGGATCCTTAATTGCCGCCCTGCCGTCTCCTTGTGGCCATCCTCATCGTCTGTATTTTTATTTTCCTCGTCGTTCATCCACGAATTGCTCGCTTGCTCGCTTGCTCGCTTCCTCGCTTGCTGTTTCTATTTCTGTAGCGGCTCCCATCGTCTGCCAATATCCTCTCGAGGCCCTCCTCTCTCTTTTATTATTATTATTATTATTATTCTATTCCGACAGGCCCTCCTTGCTTAATCGCTTGCAGGAAAGACGAGAAAAGACTACAACGGTAGTCACACGTCAGAACCTCTCGGCTACATCTCCGGGATCTGGAAGGAAGAAAACGAAGAAGAGAGGAAGTGCCAAGTCGCATGAAAGAAAAAGAAAAGGCGAGAAGAAGGGTCCGGCGACGCTGATGAGAAAATAAATCCTGTGTGTGGGCGTGTAAATAAAAATAAAAAAGACTTATCAGTGAACAGCTAAAGGGATCCTTGCAAAAAGTCACGATGCTCTTTTTCATCACACAGACCTCCCCCAGATAGGTAACAGCCAGGACAAAAACTAAAAGGGGAGGGAGTAAACCGGCGTCCTATAGGCAGTATCGTCCATCTCGGCCACCCAGTTTTTACCTACTTTGTTTTTGGAGACAGATTTAAACATAATATGGGGAGGTGGCCGCCAAAAGCAAACGCCGAAAAGCCACAAGGGGTCAAGATAGAAGGGGAGAAGGAGAGAAGAAAGAGAAAAAAGGGTCTAGAAGGCGGTCGATTCCAGTCAATCTGCCTATTATTTTAGCTGAGCATGCGGAGGGTGAAGAAGACGGAGAAAAAGAAAAGAAAAGCCGTTGAGAAAAACGGGTAGCTGAGCACACACGAGGCACTTGATTAAGCAGTAAAAAGCAAATAAGGTCAGGAGATTCTGACGTAGAGGCTGTGTCGTGGAGTGACAGGAGGATGGGAAACAAAGAGAATACGGGGTCCATGGGAGAGAGAGGAGAGGAGGCCGACACAGAGTTGCTGATGGAGAGGTGAGTTCGAGCTAGACAAAACGGGCGACAACACCGCCGAGAACGCCCATATCTGCCGTATGAGATCCGATTTTGAACGTTTGGTGTCCTCAGAACGAGAGGGGGTAGGATGGGGTAGCGTGTAGCTGAAGATGAGAGCTGGGAGGGGGGTGTGGGAGGAGGAGAGGATGGGCTGAAAGAAGAAGAGACGATGGTCGACGACCTGAACGTGCAACCATTCTGGCTCTGGCTGGACGCAAAAAGGTAGACACACATGATCTGGAAAAAGAGAAGCATCTCGCAAAATGACTCCTATTTCGCTGTCCCTCGTCCCTTGTCTGTTGTTTTCGTCCTTTTCTTCAGCTATCCGCATTCCCCTGTCTGTTATCCGACGTCGTATCCCTTGACTCGATGCATACCCTCTTTCCCCTTTCCCCTTGTTTTTCTCTCACGTTTGCCCCTTATTTTTCTTTGTCTCTGCAGTGAGTTCTCGCTCTTGGGGAAAAAAAAAGAAGAATCCGAGGTGGCCGGTTCGTTCGTAGTTCATTCTAGATAGTTTCCCTCTTCCGTCTCAGCTTCCACGGCCGCTGAGTGGTTGGGGAGGTGAAAGGGCCAAGTAACCAGGGCCGGCTAAGGTGAAAATAAGGAGATCAGCAGACTGTGAAACTAACACTGTCTGCACACCAACACCCTAGCCCGCACTCCTGCACCTACGCCTTGTACTCCATACGCGCTGTGCACATCTCCCTGACCTCCTTTCCTTTTACAGACTGTTGCCTCCAGAACCAAGCATCAAAATTCAAACCGGCGTCAAGCCCGGCGCCCGGAGGCCGGACCCGGGGGCGCACTAAATTTCCCCATTCTGACTTGATGAAAATGAGGAGCGTGTGGGTGCTGAGAGTGTGCCGAGCAGCATTTGAAAGAGCCCGCTCGGCCTTCATTGCCGGCTGTTCGTCGGAGTTGTCCGTCCGTTGTGGAATGTGGCCGAAGGTCGATACAAACTTTACTCAAAATAGCGGTATCATGGTAAGCATACACAGTTCTTTTGAGTGGAAAACAAATGGTGCCTGACAAAGACCTCTGAATAATCAAGCCATACATATACTGCGCTTATACAATCATCTGTATTAGGGTTTCGATACAAGTGCTCAGGCACAGTTGGTACAGTGTGTGTGTACATCTTGATGACATGTGTACATCTTGATGACAAGTTTAGTGAAAGTCACTGTTCCAACATCAGTACAACCCAAAATAGGTGAAATTGATATGTTAAATATGACGACATTAGCGCGCGTAGCCAAGTACCTCATTATGCGTTCAGTCATCCCGCATCTACAGCATGGCTTTCGTGTGGGGCCATTGCATTTATCTCCCCGTTTGATGGACTTCGTGAAGAATTTTGATGGAAAAAAGGTAAGTCGGCCCCCACTTTCTTTTATGTTAGTTACTGAGACTGAAGCTAAATACCGTACGCTCATGGCGATGATGTCGTTTCGATGAAGGAACAAGTTATTAAATCATCAATTTTGTTTGTTTAGCTCCGGCAGATACGATATCCTTGATGCCCTCGGAAGAAAAATAACAGACTCGGCCAGAGGCCTTCTCCCTGGTATTCCTTTCCATTATTATTTGACGTGGCAGAACTTGTTTTGTTGATGTAATGACTATTTTTGGGGTGTTTTCTGTCAAAGTTGATGCTAGCTGTGAGCCCAAAATTAATCGAAACTACCAACAACATCGAAATCCATCAAACGGAATCAGTTTTTGATGAATTTTGATGAATTTTGATAGATTTTGATAGATTTTGATAGAGAAGACCCCGAGAAAACATTAAAGTGCCACCAACAACGGTTTGAGAAACGGTAAAAAACGGTTCAGGGCCAATAAAAAAAACCCTTTGAAAATGTTCTTTTGATTATGATTTGACAATTGCTGACAGAACTGGGTCCGCGATGTCATGAAACGCATTGGTATTTGCACTTGATCCGAGACAGTACTGGTAAGTAGTTTTGTGCCTTGATGCTTTTGTTGGTGGTTAAGATCACGTTTTCAAGATCACGTTTTGTCCGGAGATATGTATGGCTGCTTGCATCGCATCTTCAGATTTTCCGTTGCGGCTGGTCGATATCCCGTGGTGAGCGTGGCTTGTGAGGGATCCTTTTTAGCCTACCTGTTGTTACTATCGTTTCTTAGCTATCTGTCTTGTCAGTATTTGAGGGGCCGATGTCAGTCAAGATGATTGCTGCCACACTGTTGCTTCTTGGTTTTAATCCGCACGAAGTATATGTACGTTGCAACGAATATCCCTGGATTCAAAAGAAGCTGAGACTAGTCCAACCTCAACAGTACATTTTAGAGTTTTCGATTTTCTTGTTGATATTGATGGCGATATCGATGGATTTCCATCAAGGTATGATGATACCGAGATTTATCCGGATGATGGGGCATCCAGCCGTCCCACCACACCCCTGCGATCACGGAGTTCATTTTCAGCGAAACGAGAAATGTGTGTCAAGAAGGGGAAGGGGATCAGCGCGGAAGGCTAGCTGTTCATGGAATACGGAGCATTACGTACGGTCCGCATCGTGCATCTTGCACGAGATCATGGCAGAAGCAAGAACCAACAGGGCATCGCATGGGGGGAGGAGTGCAAGATGAGAGGTTGTGTTCAAGCCAACAGGCCAAGTCCCACAGTCCCGCACCACAAAATACGCCTTCCCTCGTGGTCGTGCATCATGGTTGCAACATTTTTACTCAGAAAGAGTATATAGAAGGAAAGGGCAGAGAAGGGAGATATATTGGGGTACGAAGCAAAGAAGGAAGATCTGTGTATGTTGTTGGGAAAATCAAATAAAGTCAAGGAGAAATAAATACATGAGAAAACAACAAAACCACAGCGCCTGCTTTTCCTCTGAGATGATGTGGAGCGTACGTCTGTTGCTTCAAACTTCAACGGGTGAGCTAGATGACTAGCAGGCGATCATAGGAAAGGGATGGCCTTTTCCTTTTTCTCTGATAGGGCAAAATCGAAAGAATGCGAAGGGAAACAAATGCCATCATCTGTTTGGTCAGAAAGCGAGAACCCAAACAGAAAAGGGGTGATGGGGGCCATGGAGATGCCGTCGAGCACCATGAAAATAACACTGCATTTCCATTTTAGAAACCCCCAAACTCTTGTCGTCCTAATCCCAAACCAGGAAAATTAAGAGAGAAATGGAACATGGGCAAAAGGGGGGGGGGGGGGGGGGGGTTGCCGCGGAAGAGAGAAGGGAGGCTCCCGGAGGCCAGGCCAGAACGGGGTTTGACGCGTAATTTTCATAGGTGAAGTTCGCATTAACCGCCGTGCTTCTTTGAATTCTCTCTGTGGGCAGCTCGACCCCTCGGCAAGGGTTTAGTTTTATGTCAGTTCTCTTCCATCTCGTACTTCGCCGATTTTCTTTGATCGGTAATTTTGGTCTTCTTTTTTGACCATTCGAGAAACCACTCCTTCACACGTGGAAAGACGGTGTAAGAAGGGCGTAAATCATAGAAAAGAGCTGAAGAAGATCAGCAAAACGGACAAAAGCTGCTCGAAGCCGGCGAGGCATCACATCGAGGACAAAACCTCGTTCTTTTCATGAGTGGTTTAGATGCCTAGAGGAGCCAGGTCGAAAAGGGCAAATGCAAGGGATGGAAGGTCAAGTTTAAAGCCGTCCAGCAAGCTACTGCAGGGCACTTTTCGGACAAGACGGCACATCAAAGATCGACCGGCGGGTTGACATTGATAGGAGACACGGAAGAGAGAGGCTAGGAAGAGAAAGAGATGAGAAGAAAATCATTTCAAAAAGGAACGGAAACAAAACGCCTCGTTTTGCCGCCGGCCTTGCATATGTGAATGCACTCTGCTCGCTCTCGTTTGGCAATCTCCTGTCATTGGGCCGGATCAGTGTAGCGCCGGCCGAGGTGGTCGAGCTTGCCAGGCTTGCCTGTTGAACTTGACGTTGCACAACATGGATAATCCTGGCTCTCTGGCGCATTTTTCTTTCATGTAGCATCCTTCATTCGAGGCGCGTCTGTCCGCTCCTTTATTGCTTTTTTGCTACCTTGCCGAACTTTTACCTTCCAGCTCGTCCTGTCCTTTTTGTCTTTTTGTTGTCCTTTTCGTCCTTTCGCGCCAATGCACGGTATGTCGTTGCATTTTTTTTTTTTTGGTTGGAATTGATGGGATGTCGTTGCAGTTCTTCCTCTTTTCCTGTTTCTCGTCTGCCCTTTTTTCCTCTTTAATCGTGGTATGCTCCACTGAGATCTCCACTTCCCTTACACCTTATTCTCAGCGTCCTTCTTTCCAGGTGCTCAACTTGCCTCAAATATTCCCCGAGTCTCCTCTGCTGCTCACCTTCTATTGTTTCGACTGTTTTTTATTTAGGCCTCCCCTCCTCGAACAAGAGCTGGCGCTAAAAAAAACAGCGGAATCTGTGGAAAACGACGGCGGAAGATCCGGTAGCGCCAAAAGGAACCCCCGGCCAAGAGTTTGATGCACGGAGTACGCATACTTGGACTAGGCTGCTAGTGTGATATCCTCAGCTTTCCCCATCAATCGTGTCGTCATGTTGACTGGCACTGTCGTGGAGGTCGTCTTAGCTTCTCGCGGAAGATGGCCGAGTGAAAAATAGAGGAGGGTACGGGGAGGGGTAAGAAGCAACGGTGAACGCCTTAAAATACTCAAGGCTTACTAGTATGCATCATCGTCGACTTTGAATATCGACAACAGTACCAGAAGAACCAAACAAACTTAACTAGGGTTGGTGCAGTTTTGATTTGATTTGATTTCTTCTGCTTCGCCTTTTCAAATGTCAACAAAAGACGGTGAACAATAGGAACACAAGTGGAAGAACGGTACTGAAGCACGAAGCACATTGCGGTTCTGCCGAGACGCAGCTGTCCGTAGACCGGGCCGGGCAACGGGTGAGAAGAGGGTTGGGCGGTGGTCCTAGTGGGAGCGTAGGGCAAGGATATGCTGGCTTACTGAAAAGAAAGAGGGTGTGCTACACCGCGAGGAAGAGCGGAATACAACAGGGAAACGAGTACGTCGTAATCAGTGTGTTTTTTGGTCGTTTCTTTCTTTTTGCTTTCTTTTTGACATCTTCTGCGGCTTTCTCCCACTTTTGGTGTTGACGCCTCGTTTGGACTGCTTCAGCCGCTTCCGCTGTCGTTTCTTTTGGCTCGTTTCCTCTCTCCCTTGCTTTTTGTGCAACACAGAAGATGTAATACGTCGTAGAAAATAGACATGAGAAATTAGGTCTTCGAATGCAACGCTGAAGCAACAGCCGGCCATGAAGGAAGAACAGCGCTCCCTGTGGACCAATCGTGGGCACATAATTTTTCATGCGACCACCACACCCTCTTGTAAGTGAAAGGATGGGTGGCTAGAGAACGCCAAACGCCAGGCGACGATAGGATGAAATCAGGAGCAGCGGTGAACACGGTTGGAAAATAAAGGTCCAGAAAATAGAAAGAAAAAATTGTGTGCATACACAATAGACACGGACTATGCATCTCGCCGTGTCCGGCCATCGACGAAGGCTGACGTGTTAGTGCAAAAAGAGGACGGCGAGTGGGAGACAGAAGAAAAAGAAGACACGACAAGAACGACAACAAGAACGACGACAGGAAAACGCAAAGAGATTACGCGTATCGAGTACGATGTATGGAGCAGCGCTTCTACAAACTATTTGCGCTTGCTCTCGTTTAGAGGGAGACACGAAATCCAGTAGCGGACGGGCCTTTCACTGCAAGGTCTTTTTGGGCATATTTTCTTTGTGGGATTTTTGTGTACTCCGTATTGCTTTGGAATTCGAGGAGCAAAACTGGAGCTGTAGAAAGTACCACCGGTCGGTTCTGCCAAGCCCTGGATTTGCACGCTCCAAACTGCAAAGAGATATGGAGAGATGCGTACTATGCAAACTCGACCTCTTCTGACTGAGGGGAGGGAAAAGAAAAGAAGACGGAAATCAAGAGAAAGGACTGATCATCAGTGGCAGGTGCTGCTGCTCGTTTTCCCCATTCTGGCCATCGAATCACGGCCATCGGTTTCTCAAGCTCATCTAGGTGCGTCTTTCCATCAACTGCGCTTTTCTCACGCCGGTCCCCTAACGGCCCCTTTTGGGCCCCCTGGCTCCCTTTTACTCTGGTCATATTGCCATTTCAGCCGCAGTCAAGCTTGCATCTTGTGATCAGACTTCTCTGGTGTTTTTATTTTTATTTTTATATTTTTATTTGCTTCCCTACGTCACCTTCGCCTCTGGGTATCGCTTGGGGGAGGCAAAACTCACATTGAACGTTTGCTAAATGGTCGGGGCTGCAATTAGACTAGATGAAGCCTTTTCCTGTCGATCCCAAGGCGAGTCTGGACGGAACCCGTCTATCTGTTGATAGCTCCGAGCTTGAAACACACGAAACGGTAGTTGAGGCAGTGTTGCTTGGAGTGTAAAAAAGAAAGAGAAAAAACAAAAGGACTGCAACAGAGAGAGGGCGGAATTTCCCGTCGAGAAACTTCCAACAGGCTGCAACTCTCGGCAAGCAAAATAGTAGGCTGGACTCGGTGCAGAATACACATAGCACACAGTGCACAGCCCAAAGTCACCTGTGGCCACCAAACAAGTGTGCTCATCCCCTGCGGATATATATTGTGTCTAATGATTTTTTAATCGGCACGAGGACGGCAGGGCGGCTGTAGTTTGTATGTTGGCTTTACGTTTGTACTGTGCCATGGTGCGCTGTGTTGGTTGTCTTCTGTCTTGTCGAGCTTGTGCCTCCTGTCTATCAGCTGTCTCTTTTGCTTGCCGGTGGCGTTCATGTTGGTGGGCAAACTTAAAAGTCCTTTATCCCTTTCTTGCTTCTCGTTTGTCTCGATCATTTCATCGTCTGCTATTCTCTTTCCGCTGTTGTTCGTCAAATTCTCGGGGCAGGACTCAATTCCGCGTATGTAGGTTGGGCATTGGGGTATTGGGGCATTGGGCACCGCCGTCGTCATCATCTCCTTCCTCAACTATCTTGGTGTCCGTTTCTCACCACATTACAAGACCCCTTTTTTCGGAGGGGGGTTCAAGCCAAAGTAGCCTTTTCGCCTCCCACCTCCTCCCTATTTCTCTTCATTTCCCTCTCCATTCGCCGTTCTCGCTTGTTTTGCATCTTTTGGGCCAAAATTCGCCATGGCTGATCTAGTTGTCGATGTTCTCGTGTTTCTCGTGTTCGCCGGTTTTTGTAACTGTTTGTACCTCAATCATCACCACGTATTTTCTTTCACCATTGTATCGTCTTTACATCTCCTCTTTTACGTCGCTTTCGCATTCTTTTTGCTGTTCGCCTTAAAAACCGCTAGTTTTGTGTAGTGCCAAATAGAAAATAGCATTTTTGAAGAAAAAAAGAGGAGACGAAGCAAAAAAAGACCGTTGTAAAATAGCAAGTGCGGAGGTGGCGAGATCGGGCCACATTCGATAAAGTGCAAACGCCTCAAGAAAAGCCAAAACGCCAAAAACAACGCCCAGATGCGCCTCAAGGACAAATTGCCCAAGTCATTCAAAGGCGATCGGTATCAAATAACCATGGTCTTGGCCAAGCAGAAGGATGAGCATCTGGACCTTTCGTATGTAATCATCAGTTTTGCATCTAGACTAAAAAGGCTGCTTCAAAGTACATCGCATCACGAGATGTATTTTTTGGGGGGTATTTCGTTGCCCTTATCATTGATGTCTCTTTGTCTTTTTGTCACCTGAGGAGACACGAAACACAGGCGCGGGATAATGGTGGTGGTATGTAGCCATTGCAACAAAGACCGTCGTTTACGTAAGATTGCTTTCCCTCCTAGTCAGAAATACAAGTGATCGAGGAGGTTGACTTCATCTTGCATTGACCATCTCGCATTTCACAATGTGAAATATGTTACGGTAGTCAAATCTCTCCTTTGGGTTTCCTCCCCACCATTCTTGGCCGTTTTCTCGGGACTCCTGATGCGGGATTCTTGTAGTCTTCCTCTCTCTTCCTCTCTTTAATATTCGTGCCTAGCATAATAAGAACTTTTTACTGTCGTTTCGTATATATTTCTATTCTGTATCACTGTATCACAAGCTTTGAATCTCGAATATGCCTTGCTTTGCCATTGGGGTCATATGCAAGGCCAACTGTGCCAGTGACGTGCGTTGTGAGGCAGCCGCATCCCCACAAGCCAACTGTAAGTCAAGCTTACAAGAGCCAACAGCATGTAACGGTCCTTGGTTGTGAGTAACACACCACGCGAAAAAGATGGGTGGCCCTCTCCAAGCATGGTAAAGGAAGCATAAAACAATCAATCACCAAAAAAAAATATCAACAAAATCTGAGTATTTTTCTTGTATCTTGCTTTATTGCCTACATATGACAGAGACTAAAGAAGATACGCCGTACAAGTGCGTATGGGAAGAGAAAACATCCAAATGAAAGCCCTTATGACGAAGAACTGACGAAGACAAGGGCAGCAAAACAATGGACTGGCGGGACTTTTGCTGTGCTCTTTCTTTTTTTTTTCCCCATTATTTTATAGCCCTTGTTATTCCATCTGTCCATTGTGCCGCCATCCGCTTTTCTGTTTCTCTGTTGTTTCATAAAAAATCGGTAGAGTCCACCCGGCCCGCTGAGACGGACAAGAAAAACGTGCCGAAGCCGCCGAGAAAGTGGAAATTCTGTACAGAGAGAAAAGCCGAGCCCGAAAGCCGGAGCACGAACGAGGCTTAAAAGGCTAAGAACCGCCTTACGTTCTTATGCCTCAAGATCTTCGCATGGGGCCGAGATTGCTCCCCGTGAACCCAGGCGGTAAGTTATTTATTTCTTTTCATTCCTCCCTTACAACGATTGTTATTGCCCATACACGACGTCTTTATTGCACATGGCGAGCGAATAACGTGTATGATCGAATATGCCGCGAAGGGACACAGCCCGTTTTGCTTCGAGTTTGCTTGAGCGATATTATTGTATTTTCCCTTCTATCCCCGTTTCTCTTTCTTCTTCTTCCACTCTCCCCTGACACAAAGATACAAAATGACAGTCATAGAGATCAACAGGGGAGCGGGAAGAAATGGTTATTCGGTGTGGAGGGGGTGTGTAGGGCGGATAAGGTCATAACAAGTAATCAAAAAGAAAAAGAAGAACAGCAGAAGAGGGGATAAGGTGGCTGTTCAGAAACCAGGTTGGGTGTTCATTTGATGAAGAAGCAGCAGCTATTGTTTTTCAAAGGCTGGATTACACTGCCGCCTTCAGCCTTTGGTTTTGAGTTATCAGGATACTGTTGCGTGTTGTGCAAAAAGATTAGGGTCTGTCCGTGGATCGAACACGGGACCTCTCGCAAGTTATACTCAGGGTAGTCCCTATGTGTGTTTAGCCCTTAAGAACCGCCACATAGCTGCATTCAAACATCCAGATTGTTTAGCAGCCTTAACAATGGCTTTCATTTTGTGTATTGAATTATTGTCACTGTCTTTTGCCGGGAAATAGGGCATCTTCGTTGGCTGTTTTGATCACAGTAAAAGAAAGAAAGGACACCAAAACCGGAAGTCGAGCAAGCGAGACTAGTGTAGACAAACAGATATACGATGTTGTAGAAAGGCAGGCGAAGAAGAGTTTACTTACACAGGAACTGCAATTTACCTGAAGGAGGAGGCATAATGGTCAAAGGCTCAGCCATCAACTGGTGGAGCAAAAAAACATATCTCGACAGGAGAATGATGAAAGCAAAACACAAAGTTGAAAAAGTCAAGGAATAGACCCTAGACTCGAAGAAAAAGCAAGTAGGAAAACGAAAAAGAATCACGTAGCGCCAACAACAACGCCATACAAACGAAATCCGAAATCCCTTCCGGACAAGCTCGACAAGCTCGAATAGTACTCAAACTACGACGTACTTTGCTAAAATGTATGTAGCGAGTTTTCTTGTCTTTTAAACTTTCCGCTTGCGGTTTCGGGCTAAGGTTTTAGAGGAGTTAGGTGGCAAGAAGTAGCTAATACGGGCAGAGTTACGACGTAGCTAGGTTAACATGGACCACATCACGGACTGATCACAAGCAGCTGAAGCTTGCCAGCCTTTTCTTTTCCGTAAGTGATCGAGCTGTCGAGAAAATCGACGTAGCTACACCACGCCCCCTGTCCCCTCTTCTCCCCTTCTGCTTGCCAGATTTCGCTCCAACAGACTCTTCCTCTCCCCCCCCCTTCTCTCCACTCTTCCCGTCGATTTCTGCCCCTGTTGGCCCTAGAGTGATGCTACAATTCAAAAACTAAACGGCAGTCGACGAGAGAATAACAGACGCGAGGGAAAGGGAATTTCGATGGTCTTGCTTGGCATATGTCCTTGAAAACGCCACGGCTGACCCTGGCTGCAAACAGCACAAACAGCCGGAGGCAAATGAAAGTATGTATGAAGGGAGGAGGGTGGAAGCGAACAGGTGAACAATTCAGTTTGATATCGAAATGTGCCCCTGGCCTCATTCCGGGAAAAGAGCCAGGCTCACCAAAGGGAGAATAAGAGAGAGATGGATGGACAGACAAGAAACAGCCGACAGACGAGAGGCGAAGAAATGAATAGGCGAGATAGCGAGTGGAAGACACACATTCTCAGAACGGTGCGCAGGGATACAGGCAGGCTGGCAGGTTGAAGAGAAATAGCAAGAAATTTAAGGTAGTCACCAAAAGAAAAGAAAAGATAAAAAAATAAAAGAAAATTGATGCCTTGAGTAGACGGAATAGGATAGTGCGTGTGCATCACTCTGGCACAAAAGATGAAGCAAAAAAGGCAAAAAAAGCAAAAAAGGCAAAAGAATTTACAACGCACACCTTGTATCGATGCAACCCTGAATGAATCGCGCCTGCAGCTTAAAAAGTGTAACTCCCTTGCCCAAAACGTTCACTGCAGGCTGGTAGGGTGCAACTCGGTCGAAAAATCGTCCGTCTGGGCGCCGCAACACTTCAAGGGACGGGTGAACTGTCATTGACTTGTTGGCCTTGACCCTCTGTTGCAGGCGCTTAGCAGCTGTTCGTATTCCCAATGCGCGAGGGACATGTAACTCTGGAGGGAGAGAGTGGTAATTACTGTCCGGTACGTCGTAGGTGACAGAAAAAGAAAAGAGTGGCAGACGTTAGGCACACAAAACGGACCCAAGACGACATTAAAATCATACGCAGTAAGAAGACAAAACTCTCCAATAAATATGCACCGTAACCTGGGGGCCGGCGGCTTTGCAACCTGACCAAGCTACGGGCCGTTTCTCGGAGCCACACGTCGCAAGGCAGGAGTAGAGGAGCTTGAAGCCGACAGAAAACGATATACCATGGGACCAGTTTCCGTAGAGTCAAATGACGAGAAAGAATGGATAGCGAACATGCAAGAAAAAGCAGCGGAGAAAATAAAAAAAAGACGCGCACTCAACGGCGCTCGATGACGCCCATGATGGTGCTTTGCGGCTGTTTGAGCCGGAACGGCTCCAATGAGATCCCGCCAACAAGTAGACAAGCCAAAGGCAAGATGAAGACGAAAAGAACAGGATCAGTCCAGGCCCTGAGAGACAGTGGTCAAACGTGCAGCTAAAAAGTACTTTGATACGTACTACGACGTACTTACCTACAAACTAAGATACACTTGTGATTGGTGAACTATGGCAGCAGACACACTACTGTCTACTGCCAGGGAGAACTCGGATGAGAATGGAATAAAGACCAAGGCTCACGGCTGTTTTTGTTTGCTTTGCCCAGCCGCCCTGCTTAACAGACGTAGTATTATGTTGTTCTTGTTCGGCTCCCACTTGTCACTTTTTTTCTGGCAGTTAAGGCATCTTACTTTCTGGCAGTTCTTCTGCTGCAGATGAGATACAGATTAGAGATGGCTCCCTCTCTTCCCGCCAACGCCGATCTTTTAACGTAAAACAGTGGTAGTGTAACCCTCTTTTGTAACTTGACTTGACGCCTTACAAGACCTGCACTTGGAAGTTTATTCTGTTCTCTCTTCTCCCCCTTTTGACATTTTTCCCTGTCATATTTTCCGTCCTGCTCGTGGGATCTGGACATGGGATGAGACGGCAAAGATGAAAAAAGGCACAACAGACACTGAGCTACAGCAACCAAGACCACAACAACAGACCTTACATAGTTCGGCGAAACCAAGATGTCGAGACGCGACGTCACTGGCAGTTGCCATGTTGGCAGTTGGGTGTAGGAACATCGAGATAGAGTTTAAAGATTGGGGGATGCGATGGGGCAATAAGGACGTCAGTTTGGGTTATCGAGTTGGATGTTGGAGAAAATGGACGGCGCCGGTAAAAGCACTGTATTTTTGGGGGCACTGAATTAAGTTGAATGTAGCGTAAAGTACAAGCAGACGGCAATGTTGGTAGTGTTCGCGTTCGGTCTCATCCTCGCCGCAGACCTGGATCTACGTGCCCGAGGACGAGCCGTCATGTTTCTTCCACATTCTGTGATATTGGCTTTGCATGTGTCTGCGGATGTTGAGTGTCTGCTTGCGTAGTGGTTTTTTACTTCGTCGGGTGTATTGTTAAAGACGGTCTTTTGATGTTTTCCCGGTTGCTGCCTTCTGTATTGACCAAGGCTGCTTGACTACCGGAAGTGCCGTATCTCGTGACGGGGAAGGCAGTATGTGATGAATATGTAAAGAATAAACGAGAAACAGGACGCAACGTCGCATCGTCCGTACGTATTTTCTTTTTCTCTTGGTGTTTTTGTGTCTGCTGTCCTGTTAACTCTCACTCTTTCCAAGAGTTTGGGGGCGCCGAAGGGCTGAAGACGGAACCGAGAGCGAGATGACGAGTTTCATATCCAAGGAAAATGACTCCTGAGCTCGTCAAAATGACGAGAAAACAACACAGCCTCCATCACCATGCACGAAGACGAATGCGGCCAAACTTTGATCGTTTGACAAGCTTTTCTTTTTCCATCTTTTCTTTTTCTTCCTGTTGTCTTCCTGTCATGCACCTACCCTTCCTTACCGCTTTTTCTTCATTTCCACACAATGTTCTCCTAGTTCCCTTTAACGAGTGCGTGGCATATCTCGTATCGTCCTATCCATTTGGTGCGCTTTGTTCTTTTTCTCTTTTTCTCTGCACGCAGCCGTTCATGTTTGTCCTACGCGACGTTTGGGGACCCAAGTGAGCGAGGTCTGTGTTTCTGCGTTTTCTTAATAATTTTATATACTCCGTACCAGCTTGCTTTCTTTTTCCTTTTCGCCCCGGATTGTTTCGTCCTGTCATCGGTAATTTTTCTACTTTCGTTGCTTTTGGTTGTTCTTCTGCTTCTATTTTTCGTTCCTCGTCCACCCTTTTTCCTCTTTGTGTCTTGATTTACCGTGCGATTTTCTTGTCCCTATGAAGCTTCTCTCGGCTTTTTCCCCTTTCCCACGTTTTACACAGGTACTTCAACTTCTTCGATCCTGTCCCCTGGCATTTATCAACTTAAGCATGCCGGAGCTACTGCAGCTTACTGCATTTGGTGTAATACAGAAGGGAAAAGGACGAGGGCAAAAAGGAGAAGTAGAAAAGAAGAGAGAAAAAGAAAGTAGGTTAATACAGAACCCAGAACCCGCCTGTAGGAGCTAAATCGTGTAGCGTGGAGAAAGGTTTAGGGGCAGATCAAGAAGAGAAGAGGGAGAAAAGGGGTCCTACGGGAAACACTCCGTGGTGCCGTAGTCCACTGCTGTACGACGTATTACAACGTTTTACAACAGGATATGCAGAAGCAAGTCAGCTAGACCAGCGAGGTCAGCTAATTCGTCTTGGGCTCCATCTTGATGGGAGGCAATCTTTACTGCTAGGAGAAAAGGGACGAGATTTGAATACTCCGATGATACGAAAGAGAGAGAGGAAAAATGACGCGTTGGGCGGGCGCGTTATGCAATGAGTACGATTATGGATCAATACTCCACCTCTCCACAAGAAAGGGAAAGAGTACCCTTGAATGTGAAAGCCTGGCCCACAGTGGATCCCGAGGGCTCTAAAGGGAACATCCCGCTTGCCGCAGCCGCCCACCAGCACAAACAGCTGTAAGGGGAAGGGTCGACCGCTATGGTCTCCGTGCACCTTCCTCGCCACGCATTTTCGACATTTTCAGTTTCCAGTACTCCGCAGAGGGAAAGAGCGACCCACGGTTTATCACCACGAGCCGAGTACAGGCCCAGCGGAGCAGGTCTATGGGACTCCAAAAGACAAAAAAAGTAAAGATAGAAAAACAAGGACAGCAAAGGACCAAAAAAAGAAACGCCAACCAAGAAAGGGCTTCGAAAAAGGACTCCAAACTTGCACGTCCACGTAGCATTGACGCTGTAACAAGGTGTTTTTTCCTGCTTTTTTTGGTGTTTGGAGCGAATTTTTTTGTGCGTTCCACCGGACCCGTAATAGTTACATCATCTTCCCGTTTCTTCTTTTATGTGCCCTCGTCATTGCCCCCAATACTCCTCCATTGTGCCCTGTATCTGCCGTCTGAAAAGGGAAGCAACTTGCGCCTTGAGATTATTAAAAATGAAGGGGAATAGGAGGACGGGGAAGGAAACTGAGCCAAGAGACCAGCTTGGTCGACCACATTGACATTGGAGGGACCTGGAAAGGCAGAATGGTGAAGAGAACCCGTGTCCAATAATGTTCAATATTTGCCACAAAAGACCTGATATGAGATATAGTCAGTAGCCCAGGTGAACAGGCGCAGCAAATTAGAAACCAAGGCAGGAGTCGAAAAAGACTGCAAGTTAATATTCACTGTTAGCTAATCCTACCAGTATGTTCGACATCTTGCTTGTTGTATTAGTCTTATTTTTTTGCTGCTTTCACCTCGACGATCTAGTTGTATGTTGTCACTTTTTGGATCGGTTGCAAATCGCGATAGGCTCTGCCGGTTGCGAAATTTTGTGACTGCCCCGTTGTTACTGTCTGTTGTCACAGTGCCCCTGTTGCTTTGACGTCGACTTGAGCTAGCGAGTTGTAGGGCTCCATCTCGGTCTTCTTTTTCCCGGACCGTTAGGTGGGAGATGAGCAGAAAGGGCAAGTCACCGGAGGCAGCGGAAGGAAAGGCAGAGCTACCTACAAGGGGAGGGTGAATGTGGATGGGAGAAGGGGAGAAGGGGAGCAGGGGGGGTGCCCCGGCGTGCATATTGCAAGCGCGCGGGTATGGGTGTGGGTAGCAACCAAGAAAATCAAATAGAGTGAAGGTGAAGAGTCCAAAGGCAATGCAACATAGAGATAGAGAGAAGAAATCACGACGCGAAACTTGTCTGGAGCAGTAAAATTTTCTAAGAAGCTTGCAAGTTGGCAAACTGGCGCCCCAGTGTAATCGTCCAAGGGCCAGTGGACCCTACTGTGTATTGAAGACATGGACTGCTTCCTCAACACGGCGTGTGGAATACTCTGGAAATAGCTCGGCAAATGCGTCGTTGCATACTCCGTACTGTCTCTTTTCTCTTATCAAATATTTTGGGGTTCAATTTTTATTATAGCTTCCACCATACGTCGTATAGTAGCGCACATTTGCGCGATGACTGTGGCGACTGAAAATTTGCTACTATGCTCCCGGCACGCCTTACCGGCCGCCCGATTACCTGGTGATGCCAGGCCTGCCACGAATATGAGTATGAACAGAACTGTCAAATATCAGTCGAGGTAAAAAAGCCAGGCAGAGAGAGAAAGGTGGTGTGCATGAAATAGATGAAGGGAAATTGACTGAGCTGGCCGAAGATAAAAAGTACAAATCTAAATTACAGGCGATATTGCAAAAAAAAGAAAGAAAAGAAAGAAAAAAGAATGGGTAAAATCGGCAAAGAATATACAGGGTGTAACCTGGGGAGAGTTGATGAAGAGGATGAATTATGATTTCACTGCTACTGAGCTTCGCCGCGCTAGCACTCGCAGTGTTACTGTGTACAAGGCTGTTACAGGGGAAGCACAGGCAGGAATGCAATGCCTGTAAGGTGGAGAGCCTGGGCGTGGGTTGCAGTCATTGCGCTAGCCTGTTTGGGATTTGGACTGGTGTGAAGCGGAGGAGGAAGGAACGGAGGAGAAAAACGAGAGTGGAAAATGGTGGGAAAGGTGGAGGGAAGGCGCGGACGTTCATCCCCCCGACCAAGAAGCAGGACCCGACAGTCTGGTTACAGGTGTGGGGCAATGTGAGCGTAGATTGGACGAAGGAGCTGCGCCAACTGGGCCGCCAACGAGGGCAGGAGGGCAGTCAGTTGTTGGGCTTTTCGACCGTACTGGAAGGAACGAAGGAGCAAAAGAACGAAAGAGAAGGAGCGATCAGCACAAAGCGAACACACACTGCACAAAAGAAGCAACCGGCCATGACAGTTTGCAAGCCATGTTGGTGGCTATTTCGTGCAGCCTCCATTCGCCGTGATTTTTGTGGCGGTTGCAAGACTGTTGCTCCGTGTTGCTCACAACTAACTAGCCTCACATTTCCACGAGGCGTTCTGTTGGCTGGCTGCCGATTCGTGCTGCAATTCTGACATCGAACCCACTACCACCCCTGCTCTCAACGCCTCGGAAATGCAATGCCAGCCGTTGCACTTCATTTCTCCGCCCCGGTCATCTTGTTCATCTCTTGTTATCTTATCCCCATGTTTTTTTTGTTTTGTTTTTTTCCTTCTGATTTTTACTCAACACAATTCTTCAAACACCGCAATCCCTGCCTGTGCAGATGTACGTCGACCAATCCGTCGTGTTGCACGTTTTGTGCACCGTGGAGAACAATTACAATTTGACAAAGGATTCTCTATCACACGGAAGAAACGTCTTCGTTGTCGTTGTGCTACGGGAAAATAAAGTACGATATGATGTATATTGCAACCTAGTTCGTACATGTTCCCCCGATCTCCCGTCTCTAGAGTTCGGCGATTACGGGAGCCGTCAATCTGTGGTTTGGCCATATGAAAGAGAACAAACGTGCCGACGACAAAGGGAGCCAAAGAGGCCTGTGCCCAAAGAAGAATACGAATTCAACAGACACATCTGTCTCCAAGAAAAGTAGGGGAAGCCTGAGGATATCTGAGACAAAGGAGCGGAAAGAACAATTTGTCAGGTTCACCGTTTTCAATTCCGCTGGCAAGCAATTCCATAGTCGGATCCGCTTTTTGCGATTTGGATTGAGTTTGCTTTCACGGAGTACAGCACGCGCGGAAACAAGCACGCGCGGAAACAGGAAAATAGAAAAGAAATACGGAACCAGGCCATCCCCAAGCAAATCTGCGTGAAGCCTGTGGAGCTTGCAATGAAGCTTACCTGAACGGATCGCACGAAACGTGGGGAACAGGGGGGCATTTCTGAGCTGACGAGCAGCTAAGCTACAACAGGTCGCGAAAAGGCCTTTCGCTAACACTGCCTGACCACTGCTTGTCTTTGAATTCACTGCCACTAGTCTTGAGAAAGAGCGTCCGCGCTTTGCCTCTTCCAGATAATTCTCCGTAGGCGGCGCCTCGCTGTTGATTTTATTTCTTTCAGTACATACTCCGTACATAACGACAAAGGAGGAGGAGGACTCTTTACTCACCTGAAGAGTCCATTCTCGTCTCCCTTGTCGATGAGACGCGTTCTCCACTGCATAGAGACCGCGGCATGGGTGTATCTCATACCCTGGACACAGCCAGGACGCAACAAAGAACGGGCTTTCATGTGCTTATCATTCATTGGATTGGTGATTGTCCCTATTCGCACAAGTGTCGTTGCACAAGAAAAAGAAAAGAAAGAATGCTCTGCACTTTGCAATTTTTTTTGTACCCTTCGTGGGCGACAGCCTGTCTCTGTTCAGCTTGGCCCATCACTCATCCCTTGCTGCTCTATGTATTTCTGTCCGTCTGTCTGTCTTTCTCTTTCTCTCGCTCTTTAGACTCATCTTTGAGTCCTGTCCATCTTCTGTTCTCTCCTTGTTTCGTTTTTCTTGGCTTGTCCACCTTGCCCTTTTTTCTTCCCACCAGTCAAGAGCATACTCGCCTGGGGGAAGCTTCCGCACCAATGAGTAGACCGCATGACAGAAGCTTCGCGGTTCTTTCACAGAGACTATTTGTTATGTGTTTCTCCCTCTCCTCCGAGGCAGACTGAACTAGTCTCGTTTGGGACAGCCCACCTTTCATCTTTCATTTGTAGTTTGTTCTTCTGCTGAAAAAGTACGGCGTATTGTGCGTCGTACTTTCTTTTCTTGCCTGCCGTTCATGGTGCCCCCCCCTCGTTCTCCTTGCTCTCCTCGCTCTCCTCGCTCTGCCCTCCCCTGTCACTCTTTCAGACACTCTGGACTATGTCCGCATCACTATCACTCTTCCGTAATACGAGACCTCTCCAGTATCTGCTATGGCCCAGGATCGCCATGATGCCATTGCCAATGCCAATGCCGCTCCCACAGTGCCACTCCTCCCACAACCCTTTGTCAAAGAGTCATTTCTTGCAACTCTTTATTCCCACGTATTAAAGTCGTCTATGCTACCCTACGACCCTACGCACCTACCTCACTGTTGCTGCCCCTGTCACTTTTTTTCCCTACTTTCCCCTGATCTCCTGTCGACGGGGAAGCTAGCAAGTCTTGTCCGCGGCGTCTAGCGGTCATATGATTTGCAGACTAGGGGTGGAAAGGCGATGGTCCGAGATTGGGCGAAATGGAAAGGAGACAAAAAAGAACTGAAGAATTCGAAGGGTTTGAAGATACCAGCCCAAGCGTGAAGAAAGGCTGGGCTAGAGGGTGCACGTTTTCCTCCTACTAAAACTGAAATATTTTGAGATGCATTCGGTACACAGCGCAATGTTGAAGTCTTTACATCTTCGAGTCAAAGTGGCAGCATTATCGTCTTTGCCTTCGACACGGCTACATTGTGTTCTATGCAGGTTTCCCGTCTTCCCGTCTTCTACATGCGGCTTGCCTTGCGAAGTGTTAAATAATCTTTCTGTGCTCCGTACTCTTGTACAAGAACAAGACACACTGCGATATTCAATGTTGCGTTCTTTTTCTTTACACGACTTTTTGCCAAATACCCCGTGCGGCGTGGCTTCTCTTTTCGCCGCTATTCAGCACAGTTACTTCCTGGCCCGTGGATGTACAGACAGCTGCGTCCACCCCTCTTTGAATACATGCATGTCGTTCTACCCATGCTTGTAAAAGACAGCATCGTTCTCGCGTACCTCCAGAGGCACCTTCCGTTCAAGCCTCACTCCTTTCTCCAAGTTGGGCGTCCCTTTTGTCTCGCACAAAATTAATTTGCATACCATTGCCTTGACCGTCATGTTCTCTCTTCTCTGCATCACAATGTACCTTTCATTCTTGCCACCCCTCAAAATGATCTGGCTGGGACTGTGACTGGGCAGTGCTTCCATCCCTGACTGCAAAAGGAGTATCATTAAGCCATCATTGTACTGGCCTCTTCCTCTGACCTCTTTGGTCTCCTTGGGGTTCTGGCCGTCCTCAATTCTGCCTATCTGCCTATCTCCTCTGGCTTCACCGGGTCTTGGACTGGCCTGGCCTAGCGCAGGAAGGCCTGCTTTTTCTTGGCACTTGAATCTTGACTCTAGACTCTCAAATCGTGACCCTCGGCCCTTAATCATCCTTCGCCTATCTCGACTCAACCTACACTCCGAAGTCCTCCCTATCCTTGCCATACTCTTGCGAGCCTTGCTCCTTACAATCCCTGCCCACCTTGGACTTTATTTATTTATTGGAGGTGTACACAGTAGGTGCCCAGAGCTTGCTTGCTATTCTTCGCATTAGTACAGCACTCGCAGATCCCTACTGGTTACTGATTTCTCTTAGTGTTCCTTTGTGTCTCTGGTTTCTGTACCAAAAACACCAAAACACCAAAAAAAAAATGACGCTACGACGTTTTCCGTACCTCGTAAAAGAAAAAAGGCCCCCAGATGTCCAGAAACAGCACCAGACTAGCACTGTCTCTGCTGCTGCTCATCCCTCCCACCCCCTTCCTGGGACTTGAGCCCTGATCCTTGTAAGGTCTCGTTTTTTTTTTTTTTACTTTTTTTTGTGGTGCTTTTTTTGTGGTGACCGTTTGCAAACAATCTAAGCTCCAAGAAGGATTTTCCCTGTCGTGCCTGTCTCTTGCCCGTGGCCGCCGGCCGATTCCTTCTTTCTGAACCCTGCATCTTTTCACTCGTCCTCCCCCATTCTTCTCTGATCCTTTTGCCATCCTTCAAGTTTTTCAAGCCTTTCTAGCCTTTTTTCAACGGTCACACACCTTTCGTCCATGTTAACCATCCATGCTCGAACGGACAGGGTCAAGTTTCGAACCTGATCTCCCTGCTCAGTATCTTTTCTGTTCTATTTTCGCTACCCTTTCCTGTTTCAGCCTACGGTCAGGCGTCAAAGGCTTTTGCTCAAGTCCGGTTTTCTTTTTCGTCCGATACTTCTCGTACGAAAGAACGGCTAGCCATCTCGAAGTCTGCCAATGGCCATTTCGCTTTTTTCCTCGTATCCTCAATCTCGACAGGTGATTCTATTGTTTACGCTACGCCTCTTTTTCTCGTCTCTTTCTTGTCTTCTTCTCTCTCGTCCATATTTCTCTCCCGTGTATTCCTTTGCTTTCCTTGTTCGCTATTCAAATTTTCTTGGCATCTCCCCCCATCGAGGCAAAAGAGGCGCACGCTAGCTTGGGTGAACATTATGCCCCTCACAAAACAGCCTCAAATTATTGGACGAGTCTATGTCCTTTCAAGTCGAAAAGATGCGTTCGTATTGGCTGAGAGACTCCTTGCTTTGTCTCGGTGTTTAATGTCCTTGTGTCTCAATATCATGCACTAGGACTGAAAGGCGACTCTCCTTTGCTCACAAATATCTTTACTTTCTCAAAACTCTCCAGTTCTGCCCTCGTAGAGCCCCTGTTCACCTGGCATACTTTCTTTCACGTATTACGAGTCATTCCTTGCATGTTCTGTAGCACGAACCATACCCGTCCTTGTGTTCCTCTTACTTCCAAAGTCTTGCCTTGTGTCTCTGCTATTGCTTCCCTTGATCTTCCATATTTTTTTTCTTCTGTCTTCTGTCGGATCTCATGTCTAATGAATCTTATATATTTTGTGCAACTGCCAGAAAACAGGGCGAGTACCACAAAGGCTATTATTTTGCACCCCATCTTGTATTCTGTACGACAATAGTGCTGCGTGTGTCGTGATACAGCGATGTTTTGCAGGGAAGACATCATGGCGTACAAATTATAGACTGTTTTTGGGGGGTTTGTTTTTCTCTCAGTATCAAAAAATGGCTATCGTATACGGAGCAGTGTATTGTTTTTACTTTTATTTGCTGGTCTCGTCACATTTCCAGAGTCTAAATCTCTGGGTAGCTTCGGATCACTCATCATCAGATGCCTTCAGCACCATCCTCTTTCGTCCTTCACCTACTCACCTTGACGCGTCGTAGACCAGCCTTCACCTCGCCGAGCCCTGTACGCTAGGCGGTTTTAAGAAGATACGACAGTGCGCTCGCTCAGCCTCCGCATCGAGCGACTTGAGACTTTAGAGACTCAAGCCCACACTTTTTGGGCCATTTTCATCGGGATACAACCGCCCAGACCCACGGTTTGGGTTGCATGCCGCTTTGAGCGGTCACTTTGAGAAAGAACGGGCTGACAGGTACAGGACACAGTCCATGTCGCATCGCCTCAGGTCAGGGTCAAGTCGTCGATACCTGCCGTTTTTATTCTGCCTTTTTTTCTGCTTTTTTTTCTGGTTCTCATAATGTGCATGCTCTAGGGCTATCATCGCCGACCTCTTTCCTTCACCATAAGGCCACCCAGACGCCCCCACCTTCCCTCAACGTCCGCCAAGGTGAACGGAAGGTGTCCCCGGTCACTCCTGCCGCATGGCTTACAAGGTGGCCTACTCAGTGTTTTTCGGCTCCGTGGCTCCTTCCTTCACTACGCATTACACTGCCGTACGGTTTATCTGCTGTCTTAATATTTTAGGAGCTTACACCCAATTTCTCTACTTTTACACCTTGTCTACTGCTTCTGCACTGCACGGCCGCGAACGATCTGCAACAAGCCCCCGTTAAAGTGGAGGCCCTTTTTCTCTAACAGTGTGGGCCAAAAACCCGCTAGATCCGGCCTCTGTTAGCGCCAGTGTGCTAAGACGAGCGCTAAACAGGGCCCCACAGCGCTATTAAACAGATCGGGCCTTGGAGTTGAGGAGTCGTCGCATGGCGATGAAAAAGATGAGGAGATGAGGAGATGAGGGGACGGATTTTGTGAATTATGATCATGTGGCCGCATCACCATCAACGTGTAGTCTCCGATTTCACATTTGCTGCTTCATTTCGACGCTTGGGATATCAAGAAATTAGTCACTGCCGAACGGCTTATATTGACGATTTGACCCAATGTGGGATGTTTTTGGAAGGAGCGCCTGCGTCTGAGGCGGCAGTTCATTGTTTTTGGCAGGAGCAATAGACGAGTCGGCGAGGCAGGAGCACGGGAGAGAGTAAAAAAACGGGAGGCACAGTTGAGGGAAGGAACAGACCAAGACAGTCCTGCCCTTTCTGCTTTCCGAGGGCCGTCATGTTTCCTGCGGTAAAAATCAGCTCGGGCCATTTCTCGCGCGCGGCCCGGCCTTATTAGAATGGGCAAGATGGAGTGCTCTAATACTCCGTATGCGAAAAGGAGTAAGGACAGAGAGGTCTGGACTGGGAGGCGACGCGCACAGAAGACTGGGTGCGTCTCTCTGGCCATCCCGCGTCTACTGCCTCGAAAAATTGCCCATGCGTAATTCTCCCAGTCGGCTGCTCGCCAGTCTGGGTGTCTCCATTCGTGCCTTCCTCCCAACCTCTGCTCGCTCTGCTAAACGGGCTGCACTTTCCTCGGCCGTCCCCCAGCTCCACTCGCTGAACAGATGCCCCCCTTCGCACCTTCTGATCTTGGGCGATCTTGGATCTCATTCCTTGCAACGCACGCTTGCTGGTGAAAAACATGTGCTGCTGGGCGCAACAGCCAAAGAGACCGCCACGGTACTTTTTTGCTTCCTGCGGCTGCCCTGAGCTTTCTTTCTTGTGTGCACTGCTCTTTCCTCAACTGTCGTCTCAGCAACTCTGCTGGAGAGTGGCTCCTTCGTCTTTCCTGCCCCGGCCCCTTGCCTTTGTTTGCCTGTCTCTTCCGTGTCTTTGGGACTCTCTCCTCTTTTTTTTTTGGCTTCTTTTTTGCTCTCTTTTCCTTCTCGCGTCGTCTTCCTTTTCCCCTCCATTCCTCCTCGTTTTTGTATCTCCTCATTTTCTTGTCTCCCCTCTCCTTACGCCCCCAGCCGCTTTTCGCACACCCAATAGCAAACAGCCGCACAACCCTTCCCTCTTCCAATCGCCCCCTTTTTCTTCTCTCTCTTTTGTTTTCCTCACGCCCCATGTGCGAGTTTAGACCCTCCCAGAACGAGAACACCCACTCACGCATACACCCCTCCCCTCTCTTCTCTTTTCTTCGGAGTAACCTTGAACCCCATCCTGCCTCCACCTTTCTGCATTCGAAGTCTGCGCTAGTAGCAACGACCTGCCTGGACCTTTTACCTCGACTTCGTTTCGTTTTCGTCGTCCTCCAATCTCTTCTTTTTCGTTTTCTGTCGTCTCTGTTTTTTCAAGTTGTCTTAACCTTGTCTGCAGGAGCAGTTTTTTTTTCCTCTTTTTTTTTTTCTCTTTCGTTTCGTGTCCTCATCTTCTCGCCTTATTTAGTGCCCAGCACTAGTTAGACCTGTTCCTATATTCGATCCATAGGATGTGCGAGCAAACTTAGCTGTGAATCGACACTACTTGATGTAGTGCGACTTTTCAAAAGTCGATACGTACTCGCCTAGATCAGGAGAGGTCCATTTCATCATACCGCGAACCAGTCAGAGAGACTCGAAGTATACCAACAGGCACAGTACCTCAAATCATCAGTATGTGTTTGGCAGGTAGGTCTTTTCTCATCTTGCCCCTAACATCTGCCTTTGCATTTGCGTCTGCATCAAGCTGCCGAGCACAGATGCGTGCAATGGGTGTCCGCACGAGACAGGTCTGGCCAAGATTTCAAAGTACAGGGCATGAAAGCGAAAGAGCTGAAAAGACACACGCGCATAAGCACTGCTTCACGCTGTAGGCAGCACGCGGCGCATTCAAAGTTGCCCCGGAGGACGGCCTTGCTTTCTGCCCGCCCACCAGCTGTCTTTCCTTCCTTATTTCTCTTTTTTTTTTTTTTTTTTTTTTAGTTTTCAGTTTGTTCCGGCCTCAAGACTCTGCCCATCCGTATCATTTTTGCCCTTTCCCTCTTGACTGCTGCTACAGGTGCTGCGGCTCTGATATACAACCTCAAATTGTTTCTTCTCTATTTTTCCTTTCGGCACGCCGTCCTCCCTCTCTTCCCACACCACCCCCCCTGGCGATTAGAGAAGAAAGTGTGCGCCAGCAAGGGTTTAGGACAAGCCTTGCAGCCAGGGCAGAGCAGATGGTAAAGTAAAATGCAAAGAATGTCTGAACAGTGTATATTTTACACAGCACTGCTCCCACACTGCTCCTAGCTTCTAGCACTGCGACCACCACTACTGCAGCTCTCTTTCTCCCCTGGGCTCGTCCTTTTTTCTTTCTCTTGTCCTGTCCTCCCACCCCTCCTCCACAAAGCCAGGACACACGCATGCTCGCAAGCACTCAACTCTGATTCCTATCGCGCTACACTCCTCCTTTCTCGACCAACACCCGCCAGTTCCCACTCGGGATGCTATCGATCATGCTGTAGAAAAGGGGAATAACCTTGTTGTTCTGTTGTTTCTGGCTGTTCTGCCCCCCCTGTCTGTTGTCTGTGGTTTGTTGTTTGCAAGAGTCTGGACTGCCAGGAGAGCGTGCTGCACAAGCACGCTTCGGTGCTAGTTGTTTGGCCGGATTTTGCAATGCCGTATTCTTATTTCTCTCAGTGTTGTTATCGCTCGGGAGTAAAAACGTGTGCCTCGTTGTATGCCGTGTAAACAGCAATACGCGAAAG
This sequence comes from Sporothrix euskadiensis, assembly GCA_019925375.1. Classification (NCBI taxonomy): domain Eukaryota; kingdom Fungi; phylum Ascomycota; class Sordariomycetes; order Ophiostomatales; family Ophiostomataceae; genus Sporothrix; species Sporothrix euskadiensis. Next base: position 769,246 of record JADHKQ010000002.1, on the reverse strand, counting down.
GCATTGAGGCCTTAGATGCGTGGACATCGGACGGAAATCAATGAGGCCAAGAAAACGTAGAGTCACCTACACGCAAGAGCAAGATGCTATCAGTGCAATAGTGCAAATGTAAACAACGAGCAGCAGGATCTCGAGAGAAGTTGTAGGCTTTCTTGCGAGAATATCCGTTCAATCGAAGGATGCATTTTTCGACCCCCAAACATCATGGGTGTCTGCCATGGGGCCAGAGGACTACTTCCTGGCCACGTCTCCTCCCTCTTTCTTCTCCTCTTGTCGTGCTTCGTTTTGCTTCATCACTTTGTCTTTCAGTATGCATTTATTCACAGAAATATTCACTTCTTTCATCCCAGTGTTTACGTCTTGATCGCTCCTTCCCGTACTGGAAAATATTGTGCCCTACTTCGCACCTGCCTCCTCATCTCAAAACTTCCTAACCCCTTGCTTCCACAAACAGCAAGAGCAGCAGAATTGCACCTTCCTTGACAAAAGAAACAAAAAGATTATGTGCCACTGTACGACGTATGCCTTGTCGCAGTCGCACCTTCTTCACTTCTTTTTTGTTCTGCCCTTGCCCTTCTTGAACATCCATTCCTGCCTCATTCTTTTTCCATTCTCCACGTCTTTCAGGACCACATCCCAAAGACTTTACGCGCGCACATTCAATTTTGTGCCTTTGTTCTTGGTCGCGGCAGAACAGGCCATTATCTAAAGGAGTTTGGCTCTCGACTTGCATCTTTGTTTTCTCTGTCCCGTACACATCACGGTGTGGGCTCTTCAATACATCTATCTAGACTCAAAATCAGGGCTGCACCAAAAAGAGACTTGGGAAAGAACACACGCACAAAAGAGGAAGGCACGACCCAATCAGTTGCTTTGAGATTATCTATCCCCCTATCCTCGATCTATTCGCATCATTCTCTCATCTTCTCTCGTTGCCTCTCCGACACTTCTTCGTCCCCGCCACCAGCGCCCAGCACCGCGACCCTTGAAGCAATCTCGAACAGCCCTTTCCTCTGGCCCTCTCAGCGCTCCTTCTCTGGCCCATTGTCTTGCCAGATCAGCCCAAGTCTCAGATCTCGTAAAGGGAAGATCTGTCTGCAAAAACGACAAGTGACAAATCAAAATCGAAAAGAGAGCAGCGTGCAGTGCCACAGTGTGCTTTCTCATCACCACTCCCCTCCAGCATCATATACGCCACGTCCAAATCTGCATCTGCCGTCGCCAGACTCCCATCTCCCATCGAGCAGAAGCTTGTCGCCATTACCAGATCTCGTATGAGTCCGACTACCTCCAAGGACAGAACATACCTTTGCCGCGCAAAGACAAAAACAGCAATATACATATCGACACAGACATAGGCATCAGTGCATGTTCCACTACCGATTCAGCCTCCGTCTATGCTACGCAGGCCCCATACAATACGGTACGTAGTCTTCTTGTCACTCTCACTCCTCCTCGACTTACACACATCCCCTCGACGCCTTCGCTAGTTTAGCGTCTAGCACCAGTCCTCGGAAGCGAGATAGAGGTGTTCAGTGTCCTACATGCGAGGAGACCAGAGCCAGTAGAGCCACCAGAGCCTCTGGCGCTGTGAATTAGCGCCATTCGCCTCTTTCTCCTCTCCTCTTGCGCACACCTCTGCCATGCTGCTCCTCCCCGATCACTACGCCCCAGTCCTCTTAGGCACCCCCCTGTTCTTTCTTATAAGCCAGTCTCCTACCTCCTACTCCCTTCTTGTCTTCCTTACATTTTCCTTTTTCGTTACTTCCTAGCAATTTTTGTGAAACCTTCTCTCCTTGATAAATATCCACCCTTTCCTGTTTTCTTTTCTTTTTCTCCCTCCTCTATTCTTTTCCCAGTTTCGCAATCACTTCCCTTTTCTTCTTCTTCCTCGTTCCGTGTTTGTCAAAAATTTATATCTACTGACACTCTCCCTCTTCCTTCCTTCTTCCCCATTTATACAGCAAGCTGCCAGCTTCACCCTGCCAACTTCCTCAGACACGTTGTTGACGCCAACTTCCAATTCTGGATCGCCTTTGTCGCGGCAGTGGTCTTTCTTCAACGCACAACAACCTCAGCACCAACACCAAAATCAAACCCACCTTGAGCACCAACACCAACAGACTTACAACAAAAAGGCACAATTCCCACTCCAAACAGCCACAGTCAAAACAAATCACTCGCCACTCATGTCTCACACAGCCCATCATCACTACCCGCCTCACCAGCAGCAGCCTACACCTCCTGCGTCTGGCGGTATGACCTACCCCTACGACAACGGCCCTGAAGTGTCTTCTATCGCACAAAGCCAAACTCCGGGCTCTCACGGCTACGAAATGAACGGCTATCAGTATCAGCCTATCGTCAAGGGCGAGGCTATTCCCGCCACCATGGAAGGCAGCTACTTCGGCACCTACACGACTGCGGCGCCACATCCGGATGATACCACGGCCTCACCGCCCATGTACTCATACACTTCACAGTACATGGCGCCCCAGCAGCGTCTGCCGCCTCCTAACCCTCAGCCTTATTCGCAGTACGGCGCACCGCCGCAGACGCAGCCGCAGCATGGCTATTCCCACCACCATCAGCACCCTCAGGGACTGGCACCTCTCATGGATCACCAGCGTCGCTCCATGACTAACGAGTACCCGGGCTCCGCCGGCTCTATCCCTTCGATGGCGGCCACGCATAATTCTGATGGCTCGGCCTCGATTGGTGGACACCGTATGTCGCCCTCTAACTCTGCAGCCTCAAGCGAGATGATCCGCACGCCACGCTCCCCAGTGGCCAGCGGGCACATTGACAATGCGGGCCATCAACCCCAGCCCAACGGCGTTGTTAATGGTGCGCCACCGTTCGCAACTGCAGAATTTCGCAGGGGTGTCCCGCAGGAACTTGAGAGCAAGATTGTCGCCTCAAGCGACGATATTGAGCTGAACGAAGATGCTCCCCCGGAGGCCAAATGGCTCTTCGAAATGCGCAAGTCGAGCTCAGCGCGCAAGGGCAAGGGCATGTGGGAAGCAATTGCTATTGAGCACAGGCAAATGTTTCCCCAGATGGAGAACGGCACCGCCCGTCTTCAAATGACACTCACCCGCGCTATTCGCAAGCATGGCAAGTTCCCAAAGAAGGATGTAAGTTTTAGCTGATACAGTGTTCATCTGTTCCGTGTTTCAATGAATCAATATAGCTAACAGAATCCACCAGATTGAAAAGTTCTTGGCCATGTACGAGTTCCAGGAGAAGAACAAGTATTCCCGCTACGCTGCCATCATGAACGGAACTCTTGACAAGTACATGAAGGACGAGAAGGTCGAGAAGAACGCCAAGAAGGAGAAGTCAGTCGTAGAGTGGAAGGCACCTCTTATTGAGGCCATTGCTGTCCGCTTTGGTTTCGAGGAGCTGCCTCCCGATGCGAATACACAGCTTCGCCAGCGCCGCAATGTCCAGGCCCGCAAGAGACAGCAGATCCAAACAAACGCCCGCCAGCAACAGGGACAGGCGCAGGCTTCCTCTTCTACAATGGCCACGTCGTGGGAGAACAGCGAGTTCTCCGCCGGAACCCAACAGCTCCCGCTTCCGAGCCTGAGCCAGCCTCAGGCTGTCCCAAGATACGCCTTTGAGACAAACTTCACTGAGGCCCAGAACACTATCCTCGCGGACTCTCTGGCAAGCAGACACGGCGACAACGACTACCAGGACGAAAACGTCTATACCAGCCATAGCAACTCACCCGTAGATCTTGCCTTGGCCAACGGAGGTCCTTCCTTCCGTCAACTTCCGCCGGTTTCTTCTCCCACTGCGCCCATGTACCGCACTCGCTAAGAGTGCTACAGCTCGACTTTTTTCTTTTTTTTTTTCCCCCGGCACATTTACTTATTTTCACGCTTTGTTCCTTTGCCTTTGCTTATGTTCTTGTTTCCTGTACCCCTTAACTTTACTGTTCCACTTTCTCGAATGGAAGAACGTGATATGCTCTGCGACATTGCTTTTTTTGGTTTTATTTTGTTCTGCACTATATCCCCCCTTGGTTTTCCTTTTGGCTTATTATGAATCTTGGACCTTCACACATTCATGTTTGTCGTTGCTATTATAAAATCATCCACCAAATTGGGGCTGGGAAACTACGGTTGGGTATCATGGGTCATTTAATATGACTTTGGAGTATGGCGAGTTTGGTAGACAGGAAAGGGGGCGCCCCTAATTTTGCTTCTTTTTTTTCGGGATATTGCTTTTCCTTTTTGCTGTTTTCTTTTTTTTTATTTTTACTTTTTATTTCCAATCTTGAATAGTTTTACTTCTCGTTGGTTGTTTGTTCAGTTCGTTTAACTAATTACCAAACGAAATCCTTGATCTACAACCTGCAGTTCCACCAATTTGTTACATGTTCATCTCCATAGTTTGTCTATGTTGATGTCGGGCGCCGAAAACCACAAATATGACACCGTCACCGTAGCGTCTCATCAATCAATGACGTGTGTCAATAATCAGCCTCTGCCCCCTATATGAAGCAATGCGTAATCCATTTCGAATACTTTATTCCTTTGGACGTCATGAAACCTTTGTGATTTCCGAATGCTTTTTTTTTGCTGTTCGCAGCAGTACAATTTGTTTTTTTGGCATATTAATTTCCTCCAAGTTTCCTGCGCGAAATTGATTCTTGTTTATCGTTTCTTTTTTGTTGGCTCGTTTTCTTTTATCCTGTGGCCTAATATCTTTTGTACAGCGTTCCTGTTGTTGAGATGTTGGAAAGACTGATGCGGGGTGCAATTGTGTCTTGTTGGACCCCGCGAGAAAAGTGCCAGGGGATGGAAGGTCAAATGGAAGAAAATGAAGGCAAATGGAAGGACTAGGAGGCAAAAGAAAAAAGAAGAAAAGGTTGAATCCTGAGATTACCTCAACTTAGTCAGTCGTGACACTGGGCGTTAACAAATCGGGTCACGGCGACAGTGCGAGGCTGTGTGTGACTCAAACGGTCGACTTGTACGAGTACATATATCTAGTATGTTTGTTGGTTCACGGCCGACGTATATCCCTGGGGAAGCTGATGCCATGTCGGCGAGACAACTGTGTCGTGCGTTGTGTATGATGGAAGGCTCCTAGAAACATGTTGGGAAGAGCGTCAGATGGATGGGGTAGACTTGGTAATGTTGAGAATTAAATATGGTGATAAGAATAGAAAGGAGTTTTTTTCCTTCTTTTTATATTTTATCTTCACGGTATCGAGAAAATTACTCCAGGGATTAATTATCAAGTCAAACCCCACGAAATCAAGTATAGTGCCACCAAAGTATTCATGGCGCTTTATTATCGTACAAATTTGAGGCAATTAAGCAAGAGTTCATCAAAATTTATCAAAGTCTAATGATTTCCATCGTCTTTTGTTTACTTCCCCCTCACATGTTGCTTTCGGGGCTAGGCCAACTTGCAACGCCTTGTTGGTCTTTTTTTGGACAATGTTAAACTGCACCAAAAGGCAACAGAGATAAAACGGGGAGCTTGCAACAGAAACGAAAGCCATACTTGTGGGAGTCGGGACTGACGTTTTCTTGTTGGTGATGCCTCAAGGTTAGGTTGTATTCTATTGGGTTGACCACGTGATGCATCACGGGCTATTGTACAGCCTCGCCTGGACCTTCGAAAGGACCCACCCGCTTAAGTAATAAGCATCCCCAAAAGTCCAGGCGACGTTGCCGCAAAGACCCCATGCCGTCCGGAGTTCGAGTGCTGGTGGAGCCTGCCGCCTTCACCCTGATTTTGAAAGCTTTAGCGCTATTTTCGTCGCTGGTCGTACCTTCCTCCGTATCAGTATCAAGGAACAAGGTGCGCGAACTGTGATAATACCACGTGAGGTTCATGCGGAAGGAGGGGATTACCAACAAATTCATCCCATCCTGCCTTTTGAACTCCTTTTGTGACGAAGCAGTTTTGGCCTTTTGTTGCTTCTTGTTCTCACTCTCGTTTCGATTTGCAGCGACGCTTATTCTTCCTATGCATCCTCCCATCTCCATATCGGACTGCCTCTGCCGGTAATGTCTCGACTCGGAGGCATCGACCGGCGGCCAATGGCTGCACCAATGGCTGGAAAAGCCGTTGGCAGACACGTGCGCACAGAAATGGCTTCAAAAGCAGGTTCATTACTGCGTCCAATACCACCATTACTGTCGGTAGTGTTTGCGCTGCTAGCATGCTCGTGGCTCCCGTCGGCGCAGGCCATGATGCGGTCTGACCGCGTTGCAGAGCTACGGCGAGCGACGGTCGACATATTCTACCATGGCTTCGACAACTACATGAACATTGCCTTTCCCGAGGATGAGGTATTTCCCCCTTTACTGGTGGTCCAATACGAAGCTGTTGACGATCCGATTGCCTGACTGTTCTTTCTTTCTCTAGCTCCGACCCGTTTCCTGCGTACCATTGACGAGAGACAACCTCAACCCACGCAACGTCGAGCTCAACGACGTCCTCGGCAACTACTCCTTGACACTCATAGACAGCCTCTCGACACTTGCCATCCTGGCCTCAGCGCCTCCCGAAGACGGCGACACCGGCCCGAAAGCCCTCCGCAATTTCCAGGACGGCGTGGTAGCACTTGTGCAACAATACGGCGATGGACGGCCAGGGCCTTCGGGTGCAGGGCAGCGCGGACGGGGATTCGATATGGACAGCAAGGTGCAGGTGTTTGAGACAGTGATCCGTGGCGTGGGCGGCCTGCTGAGTGCGCACCTATTTGCCGTCGGCGAGCTGCCCATTACGGGCTATGCGCCGCCACCAGCACCTGGCCACCCAGACGAGCAGCAGACACCCATCTTGTGGCCGAACAAGTTTGTTTACGACGGCCAGCTGCTGCGACTGGCCCTAGATTTGGCAACACGGTTGCTGCCTGCCTTTTATACCGCGACGGGGATGCCCTACCCACGTGTCAACCTGCGCCACGGCATCCCCTTTTACGTCAATTCACCACTGCACGGCGGCGACAACAATGAAGCCAATGGTGGTGGCAGCAGTGGCCAGAGAGCGAGTGGCCCCATGGAGATCACTGAGACGTGCAGCGCTGGTGCTGGAAGTCTGGTGCTCGAGTTCACGGTCCTTAGCCGTCTGACGGGCGACCGCCGCTTTGAGCAGCTGGCCAAGCGTGCGTTCTGGGCTGTCTGGTACCGCCGAAGCGACATTGGCCTCATCGGTGCCGGCGTCGATGCCGAGCAAGGGCGGTGGATCGGTGCGTACTCGGTAATTGGCGCGGGCGCCGACAGCTTCTTTGAGTATGCGCTCAAGACACACATCTTGCTGTCTGGCCACGACCTGCCCAACCGCACGTTGGCTGCACGGCCTCCGGCACACCATATGCTGCCAATTTGGACCCAGGATGACACGACCGGTGTGCAGATGGAGCTGGACTGGCATGACCCCAACGCCATTTTCCCCATCCTGAGCGACGCCGAAAACGCTCCCGAGTCGTTCTTGGAGGCGTGGCACCTGGCCCATGCAGCGATCAAGCGCCATTTGTATAGCGATCGCGAGCACCCACACTATGTTAACGTCAACCTTTGGACGGGCTCTTTGGCTGCGCAATGGATCGACAGTTTGGGTGCCTACTACTCGGGTCTCTTGACACTGGCAGGTGAGCTTGAAGAAGCCATCGAAACAAATCTGTTGTACACGGCTGTGTGGGCCAAGTATGCAGCACTTCCCGAACGCTGGTCGGTCAAAGACCGCACCGTGGAAGGCGGCCTGGGCTGGTGGCCGCTGCGGCCCGAGTTTATCGAGTCTGTGTACCACATCTACCGGGCTACCAAGGACCCGTGGTACCTGTATGTGGGCGAGATGGTGCAGCGCGACATTACGCGGCGGTGCTGGACCGAGTGCGGCTGGGCAGGGCTCCAGAACGTACTGAGCGGCGAGATGTCGGACCGCATGGAGAGTTTCTTTTTGGGCGAGACGGCCAAGTACATGTATTTGCTGTACGACGACGGACACCCGCTCAACTCGCTCGATGCGGCCTATGTGTTTACGACCGAGGGCCACCCCCTCATTATACCCAAGCGCCAGCGTGCGCCGAAAGCTGAAACGAAGGACGACAAGATGAAGACGAAGAAAAGCAAAAACAACAAAAAGGCGAAAGACGCCGTTACGACGACAACGAAAGAAACGACCAACACATATACAGACGAGAAGAAGAAGACACACTCTGGCATCCCCGGCCAACCAGAGCCGGACACGACGGATGCCAGCGATTTGGGCTGGTACGACGGCGGCGGGTTCACTAATGTTTGCCCAATGCCGCCACGCCTTGATCTATTTACGGGCTCTGCTGTCACAGCGCGCAGTAACCTGTACCATGCGGCCAAGATGCTCGAATTACACTTGATGCCAGCAAAGGACGCCGAAGGTGACGACAGCGCTACCTCTGGCCTCACGACTCAACGGACAGCCTTTCTATTCCCCTGGACACTGTCAGAGGCGATGCTTCCCATCAACGGGACATCGTCCAAGGTCCAGCAGCCGACCGAGATGAGTCTCGAGTTCTCGGCGCAGCCACAAGAGGCTTCGGCCGCAGGGCAAAACGGCATCCACGGCAACCTGCTGTCGGGCGCCAACTTTTTGAACCGCCTCACACCGAATCGGATCCGCATCAACAGCATATCGGGCCTCAAGCTCATCTTTCGTCTCGAAGAGGAGAACGGCGAGCGGTCGTGGCGGGTGACACGCGTTAACGGTGTCCCCTTAGGCCGTGACGAAGGGCTGTTGCTTGACCGGGCGTTGGTGAGCCATATATCCGATGCGCGCTTTAACCTCGTGCGCGACCCGACCATTGCCAAGCTGCATCACCTGCACCATGCCGTATGGATGAGCCCGGCAGAGGATGGCGAGCCGGACGGCCCTGTTGTTGTCCTTCTTGACGACAGCAGCGATGAGCATGAAGGAGAGGCAGAGGACAACAACGAGAACGACGAGAGCATACACGCTGACGGCAACAGCGACACAGTCGAGGACGCAGAACACTCACGCACAGGCGCCTCCGGCCTGACCACCCTCGTCAAGTCGTTTTGGCGCCAAATCGTGTCGTCACTCGACGGACCGGCGCACGCCACGCCCGTTCCTGGGTCTAATAATTTGGGCGGCCAACAAAGACAGCACCCGCTCCACCACGCCTCATTTTCCAACAAGAGCGGCGGGGCTGGCCGACAAACTCAGGGCCCTGCTCTCAATGTCGTGCTCAACTCAACGGGCGTCACGCCTACAGGCATTGGCGCTGCTTCGCTGCCGTCTATTGATATCCCTGCCGGTGCTGAGATTCCCGCATCAGGCCCTGTCTCGCTGGACCTGCTGCCGTGGCGTACCGTCTATGCCGGTGGGCAAGCCTGCGATGCACCCCTGCCTGAAACTGCCGCACGCGACCACCAAGTGCTCGTTTTGCGGAGAGGCGGCTGCTCTTTCTCAGAAAAGATGGCCAACATACCGTCGTTTGCCTCGGGCCCGCGCCGTCTGCAGCTTGTCGTTGTAGTCAGCGACGACGACGATGTTCGTGTGGGAAGTACGGGACCGGGTGGCCCATTGTCGCCCATGTCGTTCCACGACGACCCGCAAGACTTTATTCGCCCCCTGCTGGACGAGGCACAGCGCACACCGACCGGGCTCGTGCGGTGGCAGCCGCTGGCGATGGTCATGGTGGGCGGCGGCGAGGACACGTACCGACAGCTGGCTGGAGCGCGGCAGTTTGGCCTGACGCGGCGGTACTTCGTAGAGAGCCAGGGCGTGCGGATCCGCAACGTGATCATTGATGATGGTGATGAGGTCTAAGAAGCAGACAAGATGTGCTTTGTTTTGTATATACACGCAGTCGCGCATTCTGGGCGTTCTTTGGTACATGTTTTTTTTTTCTTTCTTTTTTTCATTTTTTTTTTCAATCGTATATTGCACTGTTTATACCGTCGTTCTACGAGTGTTTTATTCCACTCCACTTCTCTGCCAATTTTGTATGCAATGTCTTGTATTGAATTTCGCAAGGTGGGTTCAGGGGGTACTGGTTCCAACAATGCGTATATCTACTCGACGATATTCGTTCGCCGCCCGTCGTCACTCCGCGCTAAACCTTGGCTGCACTTAACCGAAAATTAGCTTGAACACGTCGTTGTAGACAAAGTAGTTGTCGCCGTCCTTGGCCAGGTGGAAGACCTGGGTGAAGTTCATGGGCCGCTCCTCCTCGTCGACCTGCAGTTGGCCCGTGACGAGGACAATGACGCCGTCGGCGATGGTGGGCTGGGGGTCGAGGGTCGATGTGACGTGCTTGACACGCTGGAAGGGGAGGTTCTTCAAGAAAGTTAGCGACGCGACCGAAGGGAGTGGGGCGAGGAGCGAGGAGCGAGGAGCCGTATATCCCCATCCTTGGGCTGTGGCTGCAGAAAACCTACCTTGAGCTTCTCGACAATGGCGGCGGCACCGAGGACGGAAGACGACTCAAACGTCAGCATGGAGTTGTCGCGCTGTTAGTTACAACGAATGGTTAGCATGTGTGCCATCCTGTCAAGGCCTGATGTCCGAAATCCCTGCCCAATGGCCATGGTGGGGCATCCTGTCGTCTTTCTATTCCCATTGCGCTGGGTGCGCTTCTGGTGTCCCCCCTCTCATTCTTTCTCTCTCATTCTCTTCTCAACAGATGCCCTGCCCCGACCTCCTTCTATTGCTGTCGTGTGGTTGGGTAGCCTTACGTAGAGAGTCTGGAGCTGGGAGCGGTCGGTATCGAAGGTGTTGTAGTAGAAGGGAACGAACTGCTCTGTGCGGGTGGGAAGAGTAGCGGTTAGTCTGAGTTCTGCCGGATGATGTATTTGTACATGGCGAAGAGTCTCGGGTTGAGGGATCAAGAGGGCGTGGCGTCGATGTTGCCATTTGCCGACATCGATACTGGCATCGACATCGACATCGCGATGTCTCGAGATCATGAAGACGAAGAAGGGTTGGACATACCCGCAACAGCCTGGAAGTCTAAAGCAAATGTTAGTACGATTGTGATACTATGCGGCCAAAACAAAAGAATCCTCCAAGCCAAGAATGACGCGACAGCAGCAGTCGCAGTGCGATGCGGTGCTTGACGTGTCGTCTTCGTTCTCGGTTTCAAATTCTTTCTTTTCTTTTCTTTTTCTTTCTTTTTTCTTTCCCCGTGCGCTCTTTCAGTTGTACTTACTTGTCGCCATTTTGACAGAATGTGGATGGGTATCGTGGACAAAAAAAAAAGAAAAAGGCTCGTGTGAGGTTTGTCGATTGACGTTGAACGTTGAAAACGAGAGGTAAGAGAAAGGAGGAGAAAGAAAGAAAAAAGGGTAAAAAGGGCAAGCTAGCTTGAGGTCGGGTTTGGGTAGGCGAGGGGAGAGAAACAAGAAGGCACGAGTGACGTTCCAGGGCGGGCAGGTGAGACGGGCGGGGTTGCTCTTTGGCAGTTGCGCATTTTGCGCTGCGATTGTGAATTTGGCCAGGGACAGGACAGGACGCTGTGAAAAAGGTGGGGTTATTTTTGTTGGGCAGCTGCAGGTGCGACTGGCAGCCGATTTTTAGTGGATGAGGTGCCTGTAGGCAGGCAGGAAGGCAGAAAAGTCGCAGAGAAGGAAGAAGGAAGGCGCTACTCCGTACTTGACAGCGACTGCCAGGTGGAGACGGTGCTTCGTGACACAAAAAGGCGTGGCCTGTGGACTCGCAAGGTTGTCGCCGTTCTGTCTCGTAAAAACATAAAGGGCGTGCGTGTCTGGGTGAGTGGTGCGGACGGCTCACATGGGAGGGGAGGTGCAGACGGGTTTGGATGACTAATAGTGATTATTTAAGCATTCCGTGTAGTTCGAGTTGACTTGGTATTAGGTTGCGAAAAGGCAGGCGTGGCCGCAAAGATACAATGTCACAAAAACGTCACAGAAACAGAAAGAGCGGTGGATACCAGCGTGCGAAATGCACGTAACTTCCTCTTTTGTGTAGGTAGAGCAGGCAATGAAATTATTTCTGTCGCGTATTTCTGTGTTTTTACAATTTTCTTCGGAGATTTCACGCTTTTCGCGTTTCTGCTGCAATACCAGGGCCCGTTTTGCCTGGCCCAGGGCGGCTTTAGCTGTCAAGGCCGAACGCTGTAAGTGCTTGTATTTGCTCGCGCGGCAATTCGCGGATTATTGTCATGGAGCTTAGAAATGGTGAAATTGCCCTGGTGAGTAATAGAAAACGGCAAAGAACACCGAGAAAGAGAAAGAAGCAATCGTCATCATCAGCGAACCCCGAAGAAAGAACGACCGACTTGCAGTCGAATACAAAAGGAAACAGCGACCGCGATGCAAGCAAGAGCCACTCAATAACACCATACGAAAAGAGAAAGAGTCACCAAGCGCCTGACCGCAAACAATCCGCAAATAATACCGGTAAGAGAAAGAGCGATCCAAAGCACCGGGTTGCGCTGAAGCTTGCAACATTACTCGACAACAATCACATCACAATCCGGTACATCTTCCTTAGAGTCGTGCCTGCCCGCCAAGCAAAAGAAAAAGAAACATTAGCCGGATACGGCAAGTGAAAGGATTGAAAGAAAAAATTAAAGGAAAAAACGGGACGGCGACTTCTTAAACCGCCAACCACCAGACCCCTCCAAAGGCCAAGCAAAAGCCTAAAGGGCTTTTAAAGACGGAAGGAACCCCACACCACGACGACATTGCGCCATTGCGCCATCGCCTTAACGTCTTGCGACTCGAGCATCTCGCCTTTCACCAGCATCCACGACTGCCCAGCAGACGCCGCCGAGCTCTCCTAGACGGCTCCTTCGCCTCTTATTCCTTCCTATTTATTCGTACAGGAATCTCTGCTATTTATTTCTGGACATACATCAACAAATAAAACCCCCACGCTCGACACCCTCTTTCTATTCCCCCGTCCAGTTGGAATAAACGAAAAGAAGAACTTCTTCCCACCCACATCGTCAGATCCAGATCAAGAACGACACGATAGACGAATTAGAGTCCTAGACTAGAACGGCAGTGCATTTGGATCCCCGTCGGTTACGTGCTCCGAAGGTCCAAACAGCAGTTTACGGGCCCCCCCTCCTTCCTCCTCTTCCTCTTCAATAATACAACACAAATCCCATCCTCTGTCAACATGACCGATGCAAAGCTGGCTACCGAGCAGCCTGCCTCCTTGGCAGGGCTGAAGAACGGCGTGGCTGCTGCCGTCAATGGATCTGCAGCAACCCCCACAGTGCAGAAGAAGGCCCAGGCACCCCCACGGGGCTTTGGTACCCTGGCCGTCCACGCCGGCAGCCCCCACGATCCGACCACGGGCGCCGTCATTGAGGCCATCAGTCTGTCTACCACTTTCGCGCAGTCTGCCGTGGGTGTGCCTGTTGGCGAGTACGAGTACAGCCGCAGCAGCAACCCCAACCGCACCAACTTTGAGCACGCCGTGGCCGCGCTCGAAAAGGCCCGCCATGCTCTTGCTTTCGGTTCGGGCAGTGCTGCCACAGCCACCATTCTGCAAGCCCTGGCCTCGTCGACGTCGGTTGGGCCGCCGCTAGACAATACTGCCGGTGACCGTACCTCGACGGCGACGGCTGCTGACGACAAGGCGTTCGGCTCGTCCCACGTCATCTCGGTGTCGGACGTCTACGGTGGCACCCACCGTTACTTCACCCAGGTCGCCAAGGCCCATGGTGTGCGCGTGACGTTTACGCCCGCCATTGAGGTCGACATCGCCGACCACATTACACCTGCGACCCGTCTCGTGTGGATTGAGACCCCGTCCAACCCGACGCTGCGCCTCGTCGATATCGAGGCCGTCGCCCGCACTGCCCACGCCCACGGCGTGCTTGTTGTGGTTGACAACACTTTTATGAGCCCCTACCTCCAGAACCCGCTCGAGCACGGCGCCGACATTGTCGTCCACAGTGTCACCAAGTACATCAACGGCCACAGCGACGTGGTCATGGGTGTCGCTGCCTGCAACCGCGACGACCTGCACGCCCGCCTGGCTTTCCTGCAAAACGCCGGCGGCGCCGTCCCCTCGGCCTTTGACAGCTGGCTGGCCCACCGTGGCCTCAAGACGCTGCACCTGCGCGCCCATGCCGCCTCCAAGAACGCTTTCGCTCTTGCCTCGGAGCTCGAGCGCCGCACCGACTTGGTGCGCGCCGTCAACTACCCCGGCCTGGACTCGCACCCGCAGCGCGACGTCGCGCGCCGCCAGCACCGCGATGGTCTGGGCGGTGGTATGCTGTCGTTCCGTGTCAAGGCGGGCCGTGCTGCCGCTGAGCGGTTCTGCCAGTACACGCGCCTGTTTACGCTGGCCGAGTCGCTGGGCGGCATTGAGTCTCTCGTCGAGGTGCCGAGCAGCATGACACACGCGGGCATCCCACGCGAGCAGCGCGAGGCTGTCGGCGTGTTTGACGACCTGGTGCGTGTGAGCTGCGGTATTGAGGAGTCGGAGGATCTGCTGGAGGATGCGCTGCAGGCGCTTGAGCGGGCGACGGCCGATGTGGAAGCTGAGGCTGCTGCCACCTTCAATGGCAACGGTGCTGCCCACTAAGTGTTTTTTTGTGTTTTTTGGGGGGGGTGCAGGATTAATTGAGTGTGGGAAAAGTTCATCTGGTTTTGCATCTTTTTTTTGTGTTTCTTATACTTTTTTTGCATTGCATACTATGTTTGCTATCGAACATTGAATTTGCAGCGATAGAATTTTAACTTTGCTATTGATCTGGGCGTTTTACTTTCATTGCTGGCAAAGTACCAGCATCCTATAAACACACAAAAACATGGGCTATAGACATCAATGAATATTCACATATATTGACATGGTCACATACTATCGCATGGCTCACATCTGTTTGGAGTAAATCTGACTTTTTCCATTCTGCTTGGAGGAGCGCTCCTCCTTTGGTATCGTCCCCTCTTTCTCCCCTCGCCGTTTCTAATAAAGACGCCGTTCACCCTCTTTCCTATGAGGGGTCAAAGCTCGTTAAAAATGAACTGAGAAATGAGAACAGAAGTGAATATGAATATGAATATGAACATGCCCAAAACAAACAACAGTAATCCAAAGAGTTGATGCAATGAAGAAGAAAACGGAATGGATTGCAAAAAGAAGTCGAGAATAAAAATAAAACGCCGCCGAAATGAAAAGAAAAAAAAACCTCGCTTTCCCATGCCATAAAATGTTTGGTTGTAAGCAGACTCGATGCGGTTTGCAAACGACGCTTCAGGGGTAAAAGACAATGAAGTAGAGAACAAAAAATGATAACAAGAAATAGCAGAAATGACAGAAAATAGAACAAAATACAATACGCCGTAGATGAATGCAGGAGTATTAATTAACCCAGACGGCGCATGCCCTCCACGCCAAGCGTGGGGACTTCGACGTCCTTGAGGCCGTAGATGCCCTCGTCGCGGCGACGGTCGATGAACGAGTTGCACTCGTTGACCACCAGGCTCCATTCAGCCAGGGCGCGGCCGGCGTACTTGGAACGCAGCAGGGCATCGTGGCCCTTGGGCTCGACGGGCTGGATAACCACGCGCTCGCGCTCACGTTCACGATCGAAATCGTCTTCGGCCGCATTCCACTCGCCACCGTTGTTGGAAACGATCTGTGAGCTGCTGCGGCGGTAGCCAAGGCTGGGGCGGCCACTGCTCGAAATGGAGCCAGACCGGCTGCTGCTGGCGGTGCTGCTATCGTCGTCGAGCGGAACCGATTCAGAGGGGTTGGCGTTACGGGCCCCGTTGATTAGACCACCAGTGGTAAAGCCCGATACACGGCGCGTGATGGGCGGCAGACCGGCAGCAGGTGGCGGCGGGCTCTCGGAGCGTTTGCCCGAGGCGGCAATGCGGGCGCTGACACGAGCCTGGGCGGGTGCCGGCAGGCGAGGACGAGTGAGGACACGCTCGCGGTAGGCGGGGGGAAGAACAATGTCGCCCTGGCCACCGCCGAAGCCTTGCCAGGGAATGTTGTGGAGCATGAACTTAAAGACGAATTGGGCAGCGTCAAAAACGGGCGTCGATCCAGTAGATGAGTCCGAGTCCGATGACGGCGATCCAACGCGGCCGGAAGACGACGAGGAAGACTTGGGCGGGAGGTTCGGCCCACCCTGCTTAGAGGCGGCAATGGCCACGGCCGTCTCGCGGCGCATCTGCTCAAAGTCTTCCTCCGAGGGAGTCTTGGAAGTGAGGTTGAGAACCTTGCCAAGCAGAGACCACTTCTTCTTTGCCGAGCCAAGGTCGGCCTTCTTGTCGTCAGTCGCAGGCGAAAGAGTAGGACTGTTAACGCCCAGCTCGCTGCCACCAAAGAAAGGCGAGTTGGAAGTGCTGATACCGCTGACGGAGCCAGCAAGAGCATCGAACGTGGTGGCGGGGCGGTTGCGGCCACCAGCAGAATTGGCACCGTTTGCGCCGGCGCCGTTAGCAAGGAGGCCCATGTTGGAACCAGTGACCTCAGTGCGCACAATCATGAAACGCTTGCCGGGCTGCGGCAGAGAAGGTGCGGTCGATGGCGGCAGGGCACCCTCAGAGTCAGCCTTCTGCTTGAGCCACAGATAGTGCGACCAAACGGTCTTGAGGCGCTGGGAGACCAGCAAAAAAATCCTGGCGTCGAGTTCGTTGCTGATGCCAGCATCGCGGCACATGCGCCAGCAGAGCAGACGCATATAGTAGGCACGGACCATGGGGCACCAGTTGTTGAAAAACTTCTCAAAGACGTCCTCGGTCAGCAGCCAGCCAACACACAGCGCCTCCTTACGGGCCGGGTCGGCAGCGACAATATCCCAGGTGGCAAAGACGAATGACAGAACGCGGATCTCGGACATGGTGTTGTTGGAGTTGAGCATCATCTTGCAGACGTCGAGCCAGAAGGTCCAATCAATAAAGTCGACAGGCTCATTGGGCGAGGAAACTGTCTTGTCGGTATCTTCGGTCGAGTCAGCAGCAGCCTTGCCGCGGTTGGCGTAGCCGTAATAGTTGTCAAACGTCTGCAGGATCTCGTGCAAAAAGTCACACAGAATGTAGCACGCGTTGTGGTCGTACTGCGACGTGCGTAGTGTCGCCGCCTTGAGGAGCACCATGGCGGAGCCGGCAAAGGTAGCACGCGCACCAGCCAGTGACTCGTCTGCAGTCAACAGGTCGCGCAGCAGGGCGATGATGCGGTTCTCGTCCATGTCGCGGAACAGGTTGTGGTTGGGCTGCATCATGAACGAGGGCACAAAGGCGTCGTCGGACGAGGCCACGAGGTACGGCTGGCGCTGCTGCATCTGCTGTTGCATCCACAGTGAGGGGGTACCTTCAGTCATGGGCGTACCGGCCATCATCATGGCCGCCTCGACGGCTGCCTGCCGGTGGATCGTGTTGTCAAAGATCTGCAGAAGCTGGGCGTGCAGAAGCACGAACCCAGGCGCGCGGGCCTTCTCCACGAGGGGCAGCTGCAGGCTGGCAGGCATGAACTCGTTGGCCAGCACATGGTAGTACTTGCAGAAAATGAACAGCAGGTCAGTATCAGCGCCGCGCCAGCGGGACAGCCAGCAAGGGGCAAACCAGGACACACGGCTACAAGCAGACACGTATGCCGGCGGGAGCAAACTCATGCGAGGAGGACGCCGCAGCTTAGCCTGCATAGCGCTCACAGACGACCAGCCCAGAGGACCGATGCACGGCGGGAATAGGGCCACAAGATCCTCGCTCTCGCCCTTACTGCGACGGGGCAGGCCAAAGGTATCGGCAACGCGGCGCACCAGCTCGATGTTCTTGTCCAGGCTCCAGAGACGGATGAGAATATCAGCCACGCCGGGCACAAAGAAGAACGCGTAGGCACAGGCCTTGCCGCTAAAGTTGACAATCGAGAGCGGCGCCTGGCGTAGAGCCATCTTGTCAACGACCAGAATCAGCTGTGCCAATAGGTTGTTGATGAACATGGTGCGCACATTGTGCTCAGCAGATTCTTCAACCAAGAATGTGGAGTCGTCGAGCGGACGGGAGTCCGAGGTGTTGGCACGGGCACGTACACGCTCGCCGGGCGACCGGTCGGCGAGGGGGCGGAAGACGGTCGTGAGAAGACGCCATTCGGGCCGCGACATGATAAGAGACATGCACTCGAGGACGACGGGACGATCGACGCCCGACACAGCGTAGAAGTTGCCGTTCGTCGTCGTCGACGTGCCGAAGAAGGTGCCACCACCGAAAAAGCCACCCTGGCCCTGGCTGGCGTTGGCCTGCGTCTGGCCGGGCCCATCAAGCATCTCGAACAGCCCCGTCCACCAGCGGTTGAGAATAGAAGCACGGCGCTCGACATCTTCGGGCGAGAGTTGCGAGTTGGTCTTGTTGTTGGTGGTACCGTCGGTCGTGTAGCGGCGGAGGAAGGGGATGAGCGTGGCCCGGACCAGGATCATGCGCTGGGCCGTCGTCGTCTTGGACAGGAACTTGAAGAAGTTGGTCTCGAGGTCCTTGAAGGCCACCCAGAGCGGGTCGCGCGATGTCGGGTGTGTCATGGGGCTGTTGTGGTTGCTAGTGTCGGCAGTCGTCAGAGACTCGGCCTCGGAGACAGGCAGCAGAGTGCTTCCGTTGGCGCTGCCGTCGTTGCTGCCGTCGTCGCTGTTGCTGCTGCTGTTGGCGCTGCTGCCGTCGGACTGTGCAGCGCGGGAAGTCCGAGATGCCTCGGCACGCTTGTCAGACAGCAGCCCTAACGACAGAGACAGCGAGGCAGGTGCTGGGTTAGGTGCAGTGCGGCTGGAAGTGCGTCCATTGGTGTTGGTCGACACGTTGGAAGTAGCCTCATCAACGTCAGACGTTTCGCTGTCGTCGCCGTTTTCGTCATTGGCATGGGGCGAATTGGTGCTGGTGTTGTTACTGCTTTTATTGCTGCTGCTGGCCACTCTGACAAACATGCTCTGAGGCCGTGTCTTCATCCGGCTCAGGTATGTGCTGGCACGGCTGAAAGTTCTTGACGAGGGTGCTGGGGCTGCAGCGGCAATTGTGGTAGTAGCGGCCGTGGTCGTATCAGCGGCGGGTGGTTCTGCAGCTGTGGCGCCATTGGCAGCTCGATTGGCAGAATCAAGTGCTTTTGCAGGTGCTGCATGTGCCTTTTCGGCCGATCCAATGGGACCCTTCCCACCATCACCACCGCTAGCGGCATTGGAGCTCGTATTCAGGGACCCCTCTTCGGGCAGCTGCCCAGCGTCGGGGCTGCGCTTGTCGTCATTGCTGGTAGAGTTGGTAACATTGGTAGCGTTGTTCGTACTGCCAACAACGTTGCTGACTAGCACAACGGTGGGCGCTGGCCGCTTGCGCGTGAGTCGGCCTCCTAATCGACTGGCTTCCTTGTTTTCTGTCTTGTCGTCTCGTGTCAATTTTTTCGGTGACTGAGGCGAGGGCGAGGGCGAGGACGATCGCGAAATCCACGAGCGTCGCGCAAAGTCGACAAACGATGCGGACACTGTGCGCTGCCGCTCGACCATTCTTTCGCCGTCCAACAGTAGTGTCGGCACCTCCGTCGATGTTGCAGAAGTGGTGTAAGTCGTGTAGGCTAAGCTCTCATCTTTGTCTATCGGCGCCGGAGAGGATGATCCTGCTGCTGCTGCTGCTGCTTCTGCTGCGAGTCGGGCACGGCGGGCCTCTTTTTCGCGCTCCTTGTTCAGAAGCTCGTCAAAGTTGGGCGTCGAGCGCGAGCTGGGCAGCCAGGGAAGTGGGCGGTCCACGAGAGTTTTGCGGCGGCTGAGTTGAGGAGTGTCGGCTGCAGCAGCCTTTTCCTGATCAATGGCTCTCCGCTGGGCAGAGGGGGCAGCTGCAGTGCGCGGGCGAGGTGCCTGGGGAAATTCAGGAAGGTCGCGGGTGTTGAGGTCGGCGCTTCCAGTCGACTTGGTTGACGAGGCTGCGGTTGTTGATGCTCCAAACTTGGAGTTGAGTTCTGCCTCAAAATCGCTGGCAAAAGAGCGGGTGCCGGTGCTGTTCTCGTTTGTGCCGCTGTTGGTGTTGTTGGTGCTGCTGGTACCAGTCGTCGTAATAAACTCTTCCCACACTCGTCGAGGCGGCTCGGCTTGCGGCTTCGGTTTAGAGAGTCTCTTTTGTCTGCGCAGAAACGAGAGTTCAAGCTCGGCGTCGAGGTCAATGTCAAAGTCGAACGAGGGGACGTCAAAGGCGGGAAGACTGGGGAGTTCCTTGGACAAATTGTTGGACAAGCTGGTGGAAGAGGCCGAGAAGGAGGAAAAGGAAGAAAAAGAAGAGACGTCGGGAGTCGACGCTGAAGCTATTAAGGGAACGGATGGTGTGCTGCTTAAAGGTGTGCCTGAAAGCGAAAGTGCGGCTGGTGGAGTTGCTGTTGCCTTCGGTGCAAACAAAGTTGGCGCTGCTAAAGTAGTGCCCGCTGTGTGACGGTGGTCGACATGGCTCGTACTTGTATGAGTCGATCGGGGAAGAGAAGAAGAAAGGGAAGAACGCAGCAGTAATAGATCCGGTGTCGAGTGAGACCGGTGGAACACGTCGGTGTTTGTTGATTCGACGGCCGGAGCCATCGCCAGTGTAGGGCCGCTCATCTCATGGCTGGCCGGAATGGAAGAGACAGGGCGCACACAGGGGGGGTGAAGGGGGGTGTTCCAAGGCAGATGTGTCTGTGTTCTGGGTTGACAGCACGGCGAATATGCGCAGTTCGATGTTTTGGAGCCTTGCTCAATGGTATGTTGTCGTAATGGCACGGGGTAGTAGTGGTGTCAGATAGGGTAGGAAGCACGGAAGAAAGCCAACCGCAGGACAGACACGAGCAGGGTGCGCACAGGACGGACGGGGCAGACTGGGAGGCACCACAGTGGATACAGCAGGCCAAGACGAGGAAAGACCAGCGCCAGGGGACTAAAGATGCAGGAAGACAGGCTGAGCCCCCAGGCTGCTGCAGGTGAGGCGGATTGGGAGGAGGGAGGGAGAATAGAATATCAAGAGAGGGCCAAAATAAAGGAAATAAAGGGGGGGGAATAAATAAAGAGCGGTGGGTGGAAAGTGCAGAAGCAAATGTGAGGGTAGAAATAAAATAATCAGAAAACAAAAGAGCCGCGGAATAAGGATAAAAAGGGGAATGGATAGCGAGTGGAATAGGCTCAAGAAAGCGCAAGAATGCTCAAGAATGCTCCCCAAAGCAGGAAACAGACCACAAGCAACGCGGGATGCAAGCAAGGTATTGCACTGTATTGCACGGTATTGGCAAGGCAAGGAGCACCAAGGAGTACCAACAAGGTCAGAAAGAGGCTTCTATGATCCCAAGACGTAAAGACGTGCGTCGTGAAAACCAGAACGATCCAGCCCCGGCTCCTGTCTCACTGCATGCCCTTCGATATTAACGATCCCGAGACGTCGTTTTCAGTCGGTCCAAGGCGTACAAAGTACAAGGACAGGCGAGATCGTGTATGCGGAGCGTGGCGTATAAAGCACCTGATTGCACCCTATACAAGCCGGTAGTATGATTCGATGTTTGTCGTAGGAGCCGGCTACAGATCATAAAATAAAGAGAGGCCAGAAATGGAAAACGGGCGGTGGGCGGCGGCAGGCGGCTGTCGTCAGAGGATTCTTGCTTTGTGCTTTGTTTGTGCAGACGGCTTGGCGGGAGAAGTCAAAGCAGGGAGGAAGACGATGCGAGGCGTGCGGCGTGTGAGCAAGGAATGCGAGTGCGCGGTGTGCCTTGTTTGTTGCGGCGTGGGTGGGTGTAGCAGTATGCGAGAGAACGTGGGCGTGGGCATGTGCTTTTTCGTCGGGGGTACAAGAGCAAGGACAAGGTCAAGCTGGAGTGGCCTGCACGTTGTTGCTATTGCTGCTGTTGCTGTTGCTATTGCTGTTGCTGTTGCTTGCTGGAATGGTGTCAATACGGCATTCCCGCATTCCTTGGACCAAGAAAGTACTCCCGTGATACGACAGGGCACGGAGTGTTTCAAGAAAGGTGGCAGAAAGGGGTAGAGGCAGGTAAACGGTGAGAAGTGTGAGGAGCGAGGAGCTCGTGAGAATGTCGAAAACAAGGAACAGAGAAAATCAGGCGGTTAAAAGCAGACAAAAGGGAACGACCTGACACAGGTACGTCGTAATATCAAGAGAATATAGGAGAAGTGAGCGAGAAAGAGACAAGGCGCTGAAGGCGCAAAAAGGTGTGACGAGGTAGAGAAGGAAAGGGCCAAACCGAGCAAGAGAGCAAGAGAAGGCTAGAAGCGACTCACATGCAGCAATGGGCGACCGACCGCCTTTATTGGAAGATGTCGATGTTCGTTCTCCTTTTCAAAGGGCTTGCGTAGGGAGAGTGAGGACGGAAAGCAGAGCGCCGCAAGGAGCAGAAAGAGATCGACACCTGAGAAATGAACAGCAGTGTGGAGAAACAGATGGCAGAATGACAAGCGGGAAAAAACGTAGAGGCTAAGAAAAGGCGGACAGAAAGCCGGGAGGCAAGCAAGATAATCGAGAAATCAAGAAAAGAAGAAAAACAAGAGGGCTAGAGCGTAAGATAAAAGACTGAAATCCAAAGATGCAGGCGCAAAAAACGATCTCGGGACGGCTATGCAAGAAGAGCGAGAGACAGAGACGGGTTGGCGCGCGGTGAGTGCGGTGAGGCGGGACGAAGGAGGTGGTGAGCTTCTTGAGGAGCGAAGACGGGGTAGAAAAGAGAAGAGGAGATGTGAAGTTGCATTTGCACGCGGAGCAGACTATGGAGTATTCGTACGAAAAGCGACAATGCTACGGAGAGGGGGAAGGCACGGCCAACACGGCTACGACGTACGGAGTACAGCACGACACGACACGAAAAGAAGAAGAAAAAAGGAAACAACGAACGTGGAAATCATAAAAAGTCCCATGCTGCCGTGGTGCGAGAAAGAGGCAAGAGCTGAAGCGCCCTGTGAGTTCATCCCCCTATTTTCCTTTCTCGACGCTCTATTTTGGTGTGGTGAGCGGGTCACAATGGCGCGACGGGGCCGTGGATATTTTTGGAGAAGGGACGATCGGGTTAGCTTAGTAGAAAGGAGAGGAAAAACAAATAAAAAGAGAAGGAGAGAGAGACGAAGTGGAAACAAGACAGAAAAAGGAAAGAATCAATGCAGATTGACAAAGGGGGCGGTGGATGCAGGAGGTGAAAAGGCAGGAGCGACTGACAATGCGTTGTTAATACGTCGTCAGAGAACGAAAAGGAAAGAACGTGCTTGCTTGTCTTCAGAAGAAAAAGGAAGGCGCAACGGGTGAGATGGTTGTGGAAATGAGGTCAAAGAGGAATGTGCGACGGAGACAGCGGCGGCAGGTGGCGGGATAAAAGGCGAAAAAGCAAGACATGGCCAAGGTGAGGAAAGTGCTCTGTCTCCCTCCAAAACCGTTGTGACAGGGCTATTTTGGTTTGTCTCTGACGAAAGTTGACGATATCGTTGACCGTTCCTTCCTCGCCTGTCATTCATCTACGTCGTACACAGTATCCTAACCCAGCTGAGTGCACGGCCACAGCACGGCCAACTTAGCACAGTAAATAGTCGGCCAGGCAAGTAAATATATTGAGTGCAGCAACTTTGCAGCAACCACTTACGAAGTACAGGCGCGTGCCATGATACCAACATATATGTATCTTACGAGCGTCCCAAAACTGCATATATGCGGCCAGCATTGTCATTATCGTCTGGGATATGGCACTCCATACGGAACATCAGACAGGCATTGGAGGGAGGGGAAGGAAGATCATTCGGAAAGGAAACCGAGCAGGCGGGATAGGGGAAAGAGAGTAAGAGAGAAAGAGGGACAAGAGAGACAGCCAACTGTGCGCAGACAGAGGCACAACGAGGACATGGAGACATGGAGACATGGAGACATGGAAACGCCACTGCCACTGTACTTCCCGTTCTTGGCATTCACAAACAAGCCACAGGGGTTTGCCTGTCCAGTCTTTCTACCCCAGCACAGCTTTTTTTTCTTTTCTTTTCTTTTTTTTTTTTTGAGAGAGAGAGAGAAATGCGACGTCAGGGGCTGTCATAGCTCATGTTCTTCCCAAGAGACCAAAGGAACTTCAGCCAAGGCTCCAAGACCCTCCTACGAAGTAGGTGAGCAAACAAAGGCGAGTGTTGTTGGGACACGATGCTAACGCGGGCGAATCGCGATCAAATCAAATCTCCCCAGGAGCCGGCTCAGAATAGGGCAGTTCTCTAATTTGCGCAGCCGGGACAGCTCTTATTAGCTCTGTTTCGTCTCTTCTCCCTCTCTTTTGTGCGCAGGCTTGACCCCTGACCGTACATGTACTTTTGTACGGAGTATGCATGTACTGTGTATGTATCTAGGTATCTCCCTTTAAATTTTGTGCCCTTTGTCTTTGGCCTTTCTTATTTCCCCCGATAATGGGGATCTCGCCAAGTCCAAAAGGGATGCAACCAACCTGAACGGCGGTGTCGAGCAGGGACAGGCACACAAAGGAACGAGAGCGAGGGGCCTGCAAAATTGTCAAGACGCGTTGCAGCGCTACGACGCAGCACGCGTGGGATCGCATCTGCCAGACCGGGGGTCACAGTGGGATTTGGGGCCAGGGTGCCTGCAGGGCTAATACGAGGTTTTTCGGGCTGCTTTTTGCAGCCAAGGGTTTTTCACGGGTTTTGACAGCCTTCTTTTTACAGCGTCTGCGGTTTTTCAACTTCCTCTGCATGTCAATCGATATGAGCTGAATGCAGGCCATATGCTTGTCCAGCCCTTTGATATGCAAGTATTGAAATTCAAATGCAAATATTGCGCCAACGTGGAGGACTGCATTGGTCGCTTGCAAAGACGGATGAACTTTTGCTTTTAGTTGACCCTGAAAAATATCGAGCGCGGAAAAAAAAAAGTCAAACATCACAGCCCCAGAACGTGCTTGCCAGCCAATGATTCGGACGACAACAGAGGAGAGGCCGGCCGGCCACCGTGTACGGAGTATGTCGTATGCAGGATAAAGAGCAGATCGTTGGCCACCAGCCTCCCGGCCGAGGCCGCCGAGACAAGAGAACAACAAAAACATGAGAAAACAGAGTAAACAATGCGAATGGTGATAAGAAACAACAATAACACGTCTTGTGTTGACGTGATGACAGCCCATCATTTGGCCACGACCTTTTTTTCGTCTTCACTACCAACCAAAAAGGAGATATGTGGAGGCCGGCCCCTGGTCTGTTTGAGCACGCCGAACTTCTGGGTGTGCCGTGAAGGCCGAACAGCACCGACCAGCAGCCAGCAAAGAGGGAAGGCCCAAAACATCAGAACCCACCAAAAGAATAGGGACACACAGGGCCGGCGCCAACTAGGCCAGAGCCGTGTCGCCGACCACCCTTGTAGGGCAGGGATGGTTAGTGGGATGCCGGTTCGATTGCAACAGAGATGGGCATGGGCGCAGAGCCAGAGAGCCTACACAGTATATGTATATGTACGTCGTATTACTCCGTACCGTTCAAGATCGGTGTGGCGGCCTGCACTAGCCCAGGGTGTGGAGGGCCCTTGAAGACTTGAGGACCCTCAAAAAGGTCAAAAGCAGAGGCTCGATGTGGGCAAATTGAGAATTGAGAAGAGTCTGCACAAGAAAACTCACGACGTAATGTCTTGGCGGAGACAGGACAAGGCAAGATCAGGCATATTACCGTGCCCACTAGCCTGGAGAGCTGAAAAATAGTCATGTTGCATCGTGTCTGCTCGGGAAGGCAGTGAGAATTCAAACTTTACAAATAAGCCTTTCACTGGCTCTGTCAACTCTCAACAACAGGCAGCCGTACATCGTGGAGTGAAGATCTTGCTAATCTTCGCTGCGTAAAGATGCAAGGCAGACCGAGAAAAGAAGCGGTCAAGTAGATGGACAACGGGATCGAGAGTCAAGGAGTCAAGACATGCAGCACATCAGATGAGACGAGAAGAAAAAAAGAAGGGAAAAAAAGAAGAAGAAGAAAGAAGAAGAAAAAAGAAGAAGAAAAAAGAAAAGAGTCAACGGCCGCCAGTCAGTAAGACACAGCTTGGCGCTGAAGAAGGAAGACGGAAAACGGAAAAGGCAGAAAGCACAGAGCACCTGTCCTAACGCAAAAGAGTAAGATAGCAAAAAATTGTGTAGATGACCTGTGCAGGTAGGGAGGCAAAGAGGAGACGAAAGACGAAAATGAAGGCGCTTCCCTCGCGCATGCGTGACGCAGGAGACGAGGAGACGAGGAGACGAGAAGAAGAAAAGAAGAAAAGAGGTCCAGAAGAAAGAAGTGAGAGTGCCTCTGCAGCACGGCCGTTTCTCTAGCACGGCGCTTCTTTGCTTTTTGCACTCGCCGTTGCTTCACTTCAAACGGGGCTCGTCTGTCCTTTCCTTCTTTTGTCGTCCTTTTTGACAGATCTTTGAAATTGGACGGATCGAACGTGGGACACCACGACAAGCCATCGCGAGGAGTACGGGTTGCACTACGGAGTACTACTACAACGAAAACACGAGGAGGGAAACTAATACGACAGTGACCTCGACGTCACACAAACGATATGACTGATAAAGTACTCCGTACACAGTCCCGTATTCGTGCTCTTGCCTACAGCAGACCACGGCAGCTTATATACCAGCAAGCGGATACGGGGGAAGAGGCAAAATCCATGTTTAAAATCGGTGGGGACACGACAACGTCGGCGTACAAGAAAGGACAGTAACACAGCAGGAGAGGGAGGAATACGCAGCCGTATTCAGTATGCCTGTTCAAGACATCTTTGTGACTGGTGACCGGAAGCCTTCTTCTTTCTACGATGTTTGCGTACATTCTTCTTGTGCCTCGTTGGACAAGAGTATGGGGCAGGAGGTATTACAAGGACGACGAAAATGGACGACGACATGTAAAAGACTTACGCGTACGGAGAATGGGGAAGACCATACACATCACGTCCTGTCATACAGACCTAGGAGGCCAAGCAGGCCATACACATCAAACACGGTGAACAAAACACGCCATCACATCGAGAAGGGCGAATAAACATATGTGCACAGAAAGCAACAAGAAGGCCACACCGGAGGCACGCGGGCGTCAATGCGGTGGCGCTGGAAACGAAGCTACTCAAAAAAAAAAAAACGCCCCGAGACTAGAAGTCTTGCAAGTCTTCCCTCGGCTTCCTCAACAAGTGAATGTACCCGAGAGTACTCCGTACTCCGCCAAAAAGGATGTGAAATAAGGATAATTTTCTCCTAATCCACGCGCGCGCTCGGCGTGGCCCGAAGGACACCAGCGTCTCCTCCTCCTTTTTTTGGTTGTAAACGACGCCGCTCCGGGCCTAGCGACTTGACCAGTGCCTCTTTTTGTCTTATGTTGCCAACAAGTGACAATACCGCCGTTTGAGAAAAATGGTGAACAGTCTTTTTGTGCTTTCTTTTTCGGGGTGCTCACAAGACACGTCTTACAAATACAATGAATATCTCCTTCTCCTCTTCAACGTCCAAATGCAACGGCAGGCAGAAAAGAGAAGAGATAAAGAACAATAATGGGACCTAAAAGAAGGGACCAAACGAAGGAAGGGTGAATGTGAGAGAAGGAACCGAAGCTAGTGTTTCGATGCAAACGCTGGCACCAGTTGGTAGCTTGCTCTGGTGCTTTGGCGTGTATGATGTTTGTTGACGGCGGTCTCTAAGCACTCTTTCTATTTGACTGTTCGAACTATGTGTACGAAGTGCGCAGTATCTGCTGTGGAAGGCCACACCGTGCCAGCCCGGGCCATGCCAAGAACGACTGACGAGTTTTCGCTTTCTGAGATGGCTCCATCGTGGCTTTTGAGAATGAAGTCAGAGGAGAGGAAGCGTAGGCAAACACAGTACAGATCACCTGCATCGCAGTGGTGTCTGGCTTACCTTTCCCAT